>VYZW01036730.1:60925-131433 GCA_013401315.1 Balaeniceps rex | reverse complement strand
TTCCAACCAAATGATTCTGTGATTCTGTGATTTACAGCACTTTCTGGGAAAAATAGCAGGGGGGTTGGTCCCATAAAACCACAAGAAGCATCACAAGAGGTATGAACACCCTAAATGTTTAAAAGGCTCGTAGTAACAACAAGTTGCTTAGCTTGCAGAAGACTGGATGGGTTCAGGAATGTGCACCTTTGACTTCCCCTTCAGCTAACCTTCCTGGCTCGCCAGCTAAAGAGGCCACATCTGCTTTGTCCAAGGGACCTGCTGTGGATCTGAAATCATCCCAGCTATAGAGAAGATGCAGCTATAGAGAAGCAGCCATATGTAGCTATAGAGAAGATCTCTTGCAAATCATGAAGGACACATGCAAGACCAGGTAAGGGAAACAGACTATTCTACCTGACACAGGTGGAAAAGATGCCAAGAACTGACCCTTTGCCCCAGCTAGCTATTCAATGGCTGGCCCATTGCTAATAGTTGAATGTCCTTGTAAAAAATCATTGTTTGACATGCAAATAATTTAATTCTGTCTTCCACCTTTTCTAAGAGAAATCGTTTGATTTTCATGGAGCTTGGAAATCAATGCTCAGATGTGGAAACCAGTGCAGGAAAACATGGGTCCCACAGCAAAACCATCTGAGCTGGGGACAAAGAGTGCTCATGTTCTCATCTAGGGCCTTAACTTTCTACTACTCAACATCCATGAACTTCCATCACTTTGCTGAACCTTCTTCCTCTTAGTGTTTAAGTGACACTTCAACCAAATTCTGCCATCTCTGTCCTGGGGTTTGCACTATGTTCCTCTTCTAGCACATGATCCATTGTATGTCTTAACCCCCTGAGCTATAGGAAGTGCTCTGAGAGCGAGGACTCTCTGAGCTGGGACAGCTGGTCAGACAAAATCAAGATAGCTAGAACATACTACTTTTAACCATTTTTTGGCCTTCCTTGCAGGTGCTAGCATTTATGCTTTTACATGTGCAAATATGTATTCTTTGTGCAGCTGCTCACAAGGACTAGTGATGATTCAGTCATGTCGCATGCGACACAGCAAGAGACTTTCCCCTAGGTTAAACAGCAGGGCCCATATGTAAGGTCAAGCAGTCTCAGTGGGTGTATTCAAATTTCCACATGCATTGGGACGATACAGTTATGCTGCATCCCGCAACAGCAACTCACCGGATTTCGTTTTCCTTTCCCTCCATGCAAGGCTCTTTGGTGATGGAAGCTGAACAAGAAGCAGTTTCTCTCTGCTGCTTCAGCAGAGAGGCTCTGTGATTCTTCAGATTTCCCTAGGGAAAAACATATTTGCCCTTGGTGAAACCACTGTCTGCACAATAGGTATTGACAACAGGTTAAGCAAATACATTTAAAACATGTTATTTATTTTGCACTCAGTTGTCCTGTATGAGATTTTCACCACTTCTCGGAAGACCAAAATGAAAGAGATGATGCTGGAGCCCAGGAAAAATGCTGCCTTCCTTGATGCTCCTACAATTTCCAAAATAATTGGGGTAAAGCTAGCCAAACTCCAAGACTGGGGAGTTCAAAGGAAGCCTGTGTTTCTGAAGACTGGGGAAGCAAGAGTAGGGGTCTCAGCAATAGCCTGAGATGGAGAAGACACACTTAGTAGGCCCAGATTAATCCACTCTCTCATCTACCAAAAAACAACCAGCATTATGTTAACCCACCCCACCTCTACCTAAGGTTATGAGGCAAGAGTGCGGCAATAAGAGGGAGAAGCAGAAGGGTGTGTAGAAAACCAGCCTGCAGTCTGAAAACCAGCAGAAAAGTGAACGGAAGACTGGGAGAGCAGCCAAGAACGCATCAGGCTGTTCCCTGCAGTGAGGGCAAAGCCAGCTGGGGCTCAGGGCAGGAACCTGCCTGAGCTGCTGCCACCTGCCCTTATGCTAGGGTACATAAGCTGCTGGAAGGGAAGCAGGGGCTGGCAAACCCTCAAGGTGAGATGGGCAGCCAGGCAGCAGGAGACAGGCAAGTCCTGTTTCTGCTGATGCAGGGTGAGGGCAGCAGAGAGCTGCAGCATGCCCCGAACTAGGACAGTGCTTTGGAGACTTGGAGAGACCAGGGGGGTTGGCTGGGAGGCAGGAGCTGGGCTGAAGGTTTTGGTACCTCACTGGAGAATTGTTTTCAGAAGGCCATAGCACTTTGAAGGCCATTACCTTTGGAGATTGTCATGCAAAGACTGGTGAAAGAGACTAACAGATGGGTAGCACAGGACAGTATCCAGCAAGGAGTCTTCTTCTGCCATGGCCCTGCCTCCATCACTCTGCTCTGGATCCAGACACCCAGCACTGCAGGATCAGCTCAAGGACACCCAATGTTCCTTCAGACTGTGGCCTTGGACGAGACTGCTGTGAGGAGCACCAACAACTGCTGCAGCTGACAGGAAGCTGGAGTGTGAAGGGGAAAGAGTGCTTTGAGCTGATGTGACCAGCTAAAACTATTTCTGCCAGTGCTACCTCAAGGACCACCCACTCACAGCAAGGCGAAGTGGTGGAGGAGAGGAAGACAGGAACATGAGAAAGCAGGGTCTCCAGGAAGTGGAGACAGATGGGGCTGTCAGCAAATATCTTGTGGACCTTGCACAGCAACGAATGGCAAACACCACAGGCTGATTTGTCCCCTCGCTGGGCTCCAGACAACGTGCTGCAGATCCTAAAAGAGGAACACCTGAGCTCAACACTACAGAGCTTCTCAAGCAGTTTGCTGGAAGCCCAAGGGCTTTGCTTGACTTAACTGAGGAACAGAAATCAAAGCAACGCATGCCTCACCCTTGAATCATCTTTTCTCGTGCCCGTGTCTGCCCCGGGGAAGGTGACCATGGCATCATGGCAGGTTACTAATGGAGTAAATGCCACAGATGATCAACAAGATCATTTCCTTTGCAGTAGATGAACACTTGCAGATGGGGCGCTTCAGTGTCACATGTGGCCTCTCGTCCCCAAAGAGACTATATTGAGCTGTGACGCACCACAGAGCAGGGAAAGGAATTGGGCCTAACAGCAGGGACTCAGCACAAGGGCCTGATCCTCCAAATCCTCCACATACCAGCATGCTTTCCTCTCAACAGAAATCCAAACACGATTGGGACAACTGAGAAGCGTGTAGCTGGAGAGGCCTCATCCCATGCAGACCCAAGGACATGGCTGAAACGAGAGCTGTAAGCTAGCAGCAGGGCTGCAAAGGAGTGGGGTTTCCTGGCTGCCGACAGGCAGGGGAGACGGGGTTTACATCTGGGGATCACTGGAAGGATTCTGCCCCGTGCCTTGATGATGCAGTGTCCTGGTTTCAGCTGAGTTAGAGTTACTTTTCTTCCTAGTAGCTAGCATAGTGCTGTGTTTTGGATTTAGCATGAGAAGAATGCTGATAACACACTGATGTTTTAGTTGTTGCTAAGTAATGCTTAGACTAGTCAAGGACTTTCTTTTTCAGCTTCCCATGCTCTGCCAGGTGCACAAGAAGTTGGGAGGGGGCACAGCCCAAGATAGTTGATCCAAATCGACCAAAGGGCTATTCCATACCATAGGACGTCATGCTCAGTATATAAACCGAGGGGAGTTAGCCGGGGGGCAGCGATCGCTGCTCGGGGACTGGCTGGGTGTCGGTCGGTGGGTGGTGAGCGGTTGCATCACTTGTTTTCTTTTCCCTGGGTTTTGTTTGTCTCTCTCGTTCTCCTTTTCATTACAATTATTATTATTATTATTATTATCATTATTATTATTACTATTATTATTATTTTATTTCAATTATTAAACTGTTCTTATCTCAACCCGTGGGTTTTCTTACTCTTGCCCTTCCGATTCTCTCCCCCATCCCACCGGGGAGGGGGAGGGTGAGCGAGCGGCTGCGTGGTGCTTAGTTGCCGAGTGGGGCTAAACCACGACATGCAGCATTTGCACAAAGGCTGCAGTTACCGATGCAATGCTGCTTTTTGTGGGAAGCGCTGCCCAGTGCCACAGGGCTCGTTCGCTCCAGCCAACACGACTCCCCTTCTCTTCCCCAAACATGCTTGTCTGCTTCCTCCTACGCCCTTCCCACACCCACCAAACTTCTTACAACTGATCTTATCTCAGCTTTAAGTATGTGGCATTTATACAGTAACAAGGATCACAGAAATGATCATGCAAACCTTTGCTCTGAAATTGCAATCTCCAAATTTTCAGTGTTCTGACATTGCAGGCAGGTCTACCACTGAGCAGGAGCTCCAAGCATTGGTATTTTGACCTAGTATCTAAAACCACACTTTAGAGATGAAACATTGGCTCATTAATTATAATTACCGGTTATCTCACTTGCCACTTCTGCTCGCATTCTTCTGTGCCACATTACAAGCCACATGAAGGTGTCTTGTGCAGATAGCGCTGTTTTACCCACTTAGGTGATGAAATATAACCTGCCTCATGAGACTTTCACCATCGCCACCGCAACTGGCCTGGCCTACTCAGGCACTTCACACCCATGAATTAACTGACAATTTGCATCACTGACACTTTACCTGAGGATGTAGCCACTGTCTATACACAGGCCAACATTCAGAAAAACATAGGAATCATTTAACGATTCCTGGTTCCTGCAAAAAAAAAAAGATATCATCAGATCTTCAGAGGACAGACAAGAACATCCATTCTTTCCCCTACACACATCACAACATATAAAAGCCACCTTGTGACAGCTAATCAGCTTCAGTTTTAGTACAAGACATTGAACACTTCAAAATTGCAATTTACCCTGTGAAGGGAATGAGATCAAAGGAGGGCCCATGAGTTTGTTAGATGAAAGATTCCCAGGCAATGCTAGAATATGAAGTTTATGTCACACAGACAAATGTGCAAAAAGCCTTCTCAGCAGCGCATGTGGTAAAACAAGAGGCAAAAGCCACAATTTGTAGCTGGGGAAGTTCAGAGTGGACATTAGGAACTGCTTCTTCATTGGGAGCATAATGCGATACTGGATCCAATACCCAGAGAGGCTGTGCGAGATCTCCATCCCTGGGAGTTTTCCAAGACTCAGCTAAATAAAACCCACAGCTGACTTGACCTGGCATTGCTAATAGTGCTGTCTCAAGCAGCCAACAACTCCATGATAAGTCTGACTCAAGTAAGGAGGGGGATTCCTTTTAACCTCAAAGCTGAGAAGTGATAATTGTCTACATTTTTGTCAGCTTAACAGCACACTTTCAAAAATCACTGACAACCTCCTGCTCCCACTGCCTTCATGGCTTTCTGTGGGCAATACAGAAATAAGACCCAAGGTCTCCTGCATTCACCAGCCAAAAACAAGGTGACTCAATAATCAGTTTAATAGCTTTAGAAGACTTTAGATAATTCTTACCTGTGCCTCAGTTTCCTCCCCCACTGATCTTGAAAACAGACAACAGGAAGCATAATTGATGGTTTCAAACCAGTTTTTGAGATCTGAAGATGAAAAGGCACAAATGGAAAAGCAAAGCATTAACTAAAATTTTCATTATTTGTTATTGCTATTAAAGAGCCCAAACTTCCCCCAGCCAGGCTGAGTCCTGCGTTGTTGGGTCCTCTGCAAGTATAACAATAAAAGGCAACCCGTCTCGAAAATCACAGAAAACTTGAGAAGCAATGCGTTCACCATCATGTATTTGCTGTAGCCAGGCAAGGGCTGAGAACAGGAGAACATGTCTTACTCCTTGGGTAGTTACAACACCCATGCTGCAGGGTATGAGATTTGCCAAGAAAACACCCCGGCTGAGTGATGTTTTCACATCACAGACCCCACATCCTGCTTCTCTGTGGCTTCTTGACAACATCTGCGATGACATGCAAGGAGCAGCCCAAGAGCAGGCATAAGCATGCTGAGCCCCACCACCCATGCACGGACTTTCCAACTGTGCTACTGGCTGCTAATGCAGATGCTCTTTGGAAAAAGCCAAGCACAAGCTGCCTGCTGGCGCTGGCTGACCCTGCACATGTCCACATGGGGAACAGGTCCCCTGACCTGGGGAACAGGAGCTGAACTCCTGCCCCAGCACCCTCCTTCCAACCAGCTCCAGTGCTACGGCTCCTCCAGCCTGAGGACGTGTTTCACATCCACACTGCGGATGGCGGGCAAGGCCTGTGCTTGAATCCACGTCCCTAGTAGTACAGACACACCTTTGTGAGCAGGGGTTTGCTACAGGGTTTGCCGGAATAGCTCAGTTCCCTGGCCAGGCCTTTCTTGGCTCCCAGAAGCAAGGCAGTGTGTTTGGGCCAACATGGTGGCAAGCAGGATCATCCAGCTCAGAGATTTAGCCGAATGGGCGTGCAAGGGCATGGGAACAGGAGTGGTGCCTGCAGGCTGATGGGCTGAGCCCATTTCGCAACCACAGGGCAGATCCCCATAGACTTCCAGCGCCTGTGTCCCTCAGCACTCCACCATGGTGGTGGGTGCATCCCTGTCCACAGCTGCTGGGGGGCAATGCATGGTATGGCCCCAAGGCCAAAGCGCTCAGGGGTGGACACCCTCCGACAGGGCCCTCCGAGATGCCCCGGCAGGTACATCCCTCTTCGGGGGAGACAAACAGCAGTACCCCCACCTGCCCCATGGCCACCAGGTCCCTGGAAGGGCCCCGCTCACCTGCCTCCCTCACCCCACCCTACACACACCTCCCACCCCTCCCTCTCCCATCCACTCCCCATTGGCCAGGCCAGCACCTGCAGCATCCTGATTGGCTCCCTCAGCTGCTCATCAGGCCTGTGGGGTATTTGTACAGGGCGCTGCACAGCACTCTGTCTTGTCAGTGCTGGGGAGTAGAGGAGCCAGGTAAGGCATGGCTGGTGGGGAGGCGTTTATGTGGTTTGTGGCTTGGCTCAGGGCTGGTAGGGGACTCCCCAAGGCTGCCCCTTGCCTCCCCAGGGGCTCTACAGCCCCTTGCCTCAGGTGGCACTTTGCAGCCCTCCCAGGGACAGAGGATGGAGGCTGGGCTTAGAGCTGGCTCCATCCTTGGAGCCCTTGGCTCCTGGCACTAGGGAGCACTGAGGCTAAAATGTACCTGCTGGGGGGCTGTGTTCCCCCTGCTGTGCCCATGGGGAAAGCATGGAGCTGTGTGCTGTGTCTTTGCTGCTTTTCCCCATCTGTGTGTGGGGGGGTGTCTTGGCTTTTTGATACCATAGGTGACACCTTATGGTGTCATGCTGCATCTGCTGTGCCTTGGGGAAGAGCTGAAGGGCTTCAAATCCTTCCCTAAAGGCTTCTTCCTAGCCCTGAGATGATGACTTGGTAACACTATGGGTCTCTGATTTGTGATTGAGCGGCTTCGGGTCTGAAAGCTCTTTTTCTGCTTACTGCCTGATGAAGATCAAAGCTGTGTGAGGGGGTCCATGGGAGGTGGCTCTCCCACCCAGCCACGCGGGGACAGTGCGTGATGTGCAATATACTTGCATTGACGTTGGGGGAAGCGGTTAATGCCTCAGGAGGCAAACAGATCAGTTGGGCATTCCCTTCCTGTTGACAGTGCTGCCAGACCTGCCTGTAGCTATTTCACATGATCATGTGGTGTAGGCATGATAACAGGGTTAACAAAGGGGGTGGCTTGAATGACAAGGTAACTTCTGTCTTGCTTAAGAGCACTGTGTCTCTGCAGACGGAGGCTGCAGCCACGCACTGCTCTGCCAGCTTGCTGGAGGGAGCACTTGGCGAACTAGTTTAGTTTCTCAAGACTAACCGGGTTCTTAAATGTGGTCATGACTACCTGAAACTGTGTATGGTTGTGAAGGACTTAAAATTACTAAAGCTGGTTCTGCTGAAACTTCCAGATGAAAATGTGTGTTAAAGAGCAAGCAGAATGCTGCTTGCTCTGCAACTTACAGCTTGTCTGAAACTGAGAGGTCTGTCCTCATGGAAGAATTGGTAAATGGAAAGTACTACAAAGCTGAGAAGCTGTTTTAATTAAACTCCCTCCCCTCTTTCCTAAAATATCTCCAAATTCTAGTAGCTTGCATAGCTTATACGCTTACTGTCCCAAGGAGTTACTGACCTTGTAATGGCCACTGGCTGTGGTGCTTAATTTCCACTGGATGTGGGGGGCAAACCCTGCCTCCACCTGCAAAAGTGGCTTTAATCTTTGAGGTTCCCTAATGCTGATGGCTTCCAGAAAGATTAGATGGGCATCTCTGCCAGCAATTTGGAAACTAATGTCCAAGCTGAAAATCATCTGATCCTCATCCTAAAACTAACTCTACCCTCGGAGCATTTGCAAATGACTCCCTTGGTTGTGGGCAGTGGCATTCTCCACTGCAGCAGACATCCTGTGACCCAGTTCTGCCGACTGCATTTATGGTAACTGGGGTATTGGTGGCAAAACTCAAAGAATGTAAATAAGTGCTTTAACCACAAATTAATACCTCTGCCCTGATTAGCCCTCCCTGCTCATATCTAAAGCACTAAATTTAGCTTTGTGTTTCTAAATGGTCATTAAGGAATTGCCAGTTAAGCTATTGAACCAGGCATGCTAGCTATGGCTCAATCTGTCTCCCCAAGGTAAAACACATTTGGAGAGGAGAAAAGCTTCCTGAACAACAAGATCCTACCTTTCTGTCTGCAGGACAAAATAACAGCAGGCTATCTTCATGGGGCAGAGCTTCCTTCCACAGGAAAAATAAAAACCTTACACAAGTTAAAGAACTACTTTTATGTATGCTGGTCATTGTCAGAGTGATAGACATCAAGGGAGGTGCCTACCCCAGCAGCAAAGTATTTGCTATTTTGCCAGGCTAGCATGTTGTACTGGCTGTGACAGTCCAACCAAGGCAGGGAAAAGGGATGGCAGCTTGGCAGTTTTGGAGCCCCTGCCCTGGTTGTTTCACTGAGTTCAGACTTGTGCCAAATTGGACAATGATAAGCAGTTAAGCTATTGTGCCATGCTAGAAATGTGCACTGAAGAGTTTCATCTTTCTGAAACTACCTGTTTGAAGAACTTTCTCCAGCAGTGACCTAATAGTTCTGATGTAGCAATGGTATGAAATCATCTGATCATCACTTTCACACAAAGCAAACTGTAACCAAACCAAAGTGATGCTGTTTCTGCTTTTCTCCCTGGTGGTTCCCATGCATGGGGTCTGCCTGCTGGGACTCCTACTTGCAACTACGCTGGCTTGAAGCTATGCCTTTCTCCAAAGGCTTCTGAAACACCTGACCTAGAGTTGCTAAGTGGTGTGCTGTCCTGCAATCTCTGAAGTAAAACAAGGTCTGCTCAGCACTTTTGCAGGGGGGAGACTAGAAAGAGAAAATAAAACCATGCTGTGGGCTTTTTATAAAGACTTGCCCACACCACAAATACTGGTGTTGCAACACACCCCAATTCCTCTTACACAGAGGAGAGCAAACCATGTTCTAACATGACAGTGCTGCAAGGGTTGTCACTGACGCACTTGCACCCATAATTAAGATGGGCTCCTAGTACTTCAGAGGTTGATTCTAACCTTATACTAGTTTTTACATCAGCCAAGGAGTTACTCCTGACTTACACTAGCAACTAGAGTCTTCTCCTTTTTTTTTTTTGCCGCAGTGTGTCTCTGCATGCTATCTCTCTGCATGGTGTTGAAATAGTTGTGCTTTGCACCGTGACAGGGCTGCAGACTGATTCAGCCTACTTGACTTCAAAAAAAAAAAAAGCAACAAACTTGCCCTAAAGCAGTGCAAGAGGAATAACCACTAACTGAGCAAACCCTGTGGACTTTGGGACTGAGACTTTATGTTCAAGCCATGCTTTTGTTTGGAGCAGTTTTCTAGAAGTTCTCCCAGGCTGATAAAGTTCAAGCTGTATTTTTGCTGTACTGTTAAATGAGGCAGCCCCCTGGGCAGGGTGTCTACCAGGAACGTGCTGAAGAGCGCTGGCTCCGGGCTTCTCCCTTGAGGCTGGAGGTCCCAACTTTTGTGACAACTTTTGCTGTAGACATGTACCACTCTGCATCCCTGCCTTGCTTGAATCTTACTAAAATGCTGACTAATTGCACAGTTAATGCAGCAATATTTGACATCCTGCCAAGTTACCTCTTGAGATGTCTGCCCTGGCTCTATCCATAGTCCAGGGCTAACAAATCTGTTCCTGTTTCCACAGCAAAATAAAAACCTTACACAAGTCAAAGAACACAAGAAACAAGACAATGGTCTCTGTCACAACTCAGATGGCAAGCTTTTTTGGGGTAGAGTCTGCCAGTGAGCCTGGAGCAGTGCCTGGCTTGGGAATCCAGTTCGTGAGGAATTTTGGTTTGGGGGGTTTCCAGTGGAAAATGCCGTAGCACTTCTAAGAATAGGAATTAACTGGCAAGGAAGAGAAAAGTGGATGCTGCACTGAAGAACAAATATGCTGAAGTCCCTGCTGTGCCTGACTAAGGCTGAGAAGTAATCCTGGATTTATCACACAATACTGGAGTGTCCAGATACCAACCTAGGTCTATGCTACAGAAGCCAATACACATTCAAGATATTGCATAACTTTTATACTTGAACTTCTTTAATCCCATTATGTAATGAGAATACTTCTGAGACTTGGTTTCACAGAAAGCGAGATTTCCTGCCTAGTTGGTCAGTAGGATGGGAATGCAAGTTTCAAGGTAGCCAGCCAGAATGCTGCAGCTGTGAAACCTGGCTCGCTCTTCTAGGAAAACTTTGAAGGATTTTCATATCCTTCCCAGAGCTGTGAGACTACCAGTGTTGCTGGAGTTGGCCGTGGTGGGGAAGTTGATAAGTATGAACACAGGCATAGCAGGACTACTTTAAAATTACTCTCATCTCAGTGTCCTTTGCAAAGGATACTCCAGAGGGAGCCTTCAGAGGAAAGGGGCTATGAACACTGAACACTTTTTAAGAAGGTAAAATATGCCTACTGCTGTTTCAGCATCTCTGTTCAGTCTCTGGCCCTGACACCTTTCTGGAGGAGAGCTGAAGTCCTGTCAGTTGTCTTCCTGCCCCCTGCCCCTGCAAAGAGGAAAATGGATTAAGCCATTGTAAAACCCATCTCTACTTCAGACAAAGTGGGGGAAATCTGAGGGCTTTTCCCCCTTAAAGGGTATTAAGCAAGTTCAGACTTTTTTTTTCAAAATAAATATTTTTGGTTTTAAACTCCATTATTAAACTGTTTGAGCTTGCCACATTTTGAAAGTTAAGACTAAAAAAATTACTTATACTACTGTCTTAACAAGTCCTGCTGCAGCTGCATTTCAGCAGGGCTTGTTAGAAGGACAGTAATCTGTCATGATCGAGTGAGACAACGTTCAGTGATTCCCACCATTAGCCCCACTTCTGCAGGGTGCATCTTTCCCTCAGGTATTCCAGTCCTTGGCCAGCAAAGAGCCTGTGCAGTGGGAAGCTGAAGTATCTCTAGCAGAGAAAATGCATGACAGATAAGACAGTTCTAACTCACTTCTAACCTGCAACTTTGAAGCCAGTCAAATATTATCAGCAATGAAGTAAGTAGGATGGTTATTTAGTTTAAAGTATTGGGCTGTTTGGGGACTGAGGGAGGTGACTGAGCATAATCTTTGTCCTACATAAATATTTGCACATCATAAATAACGAAGCCTCTCAAATATCTTCACATCCTTGCAAGAAAGATTAGTGATGCCACACTAACGTTCCTAGGACACGCTGAATGATGGATCCCAACTCTGCCCTCTGCTTTTCACCAGTTTTGCTAAGACTTTAATTCACTGGAGGAAATTAAGTTGTACTCATGCTGCTATACTCTTGTTTTTCCTTTCAGCTGCAGTTGAATTCAGTATGGCATCAGAAAAGACCACAAAAAAGCATCTGCTAAAGGCTGAGGAACAGCAGCAAGCGGTAGGTGCTAGGGCAGCTAGTATTCTAACATGCAACAGTTAAACTACCTGCTGACAGATATGCTGGTAAACTAACTTCTGTCAGCACCTCAAAACCAGGCTGGGAGTAGCAGAAAGATTAACCATATGAAGCTGTGGCTAAATCTAAACTCAGTTAATACAGAAGCTAACTTTTTTTTTTGCTCAAGAGAAAACTTCAGGGCTGGCTCAAGTAATTCTGAAACACAAGCTGTTATAGGTCCTATTTCCACATCTGGGTTTGGTGCTGAAACCGTGTGACTCAGAATTGATGAGCCCAGAGCTCAAACTTTTAATCCTGGCTTGTCGATGACTTGCTAGCAGTCTCTGGATGAGTCCCTTCAACTCTGAGTTTAAGAAGGATGAGGAGATGGACTGGATGTCCCCTTAGGACCTTTCTGGATAGACACATGGTTTGTAGTCACTCACCAGCTTGAGGCTGGGCCTCTAATGTCACTTATTTCTCTTGGGTTTTAGAGTGCTGTTAATCGGGTAACCAGCTTGCCCTTGCTCAACTCTGCATTCAACCTGGTCTCATCTGCCTACAACTATACCAAGGAGACACATCCTTACCTCAGTGGTGTCTGCAATGTGGCTGAGACTGTGGCCGCTGTCGCAGTAGGTAGCGTGGTTGGTGGGGCACAGCCCATCCTGAACCAACTTGAGCCACAAAGTAAGTTGAAGAGGCTGGAGTGACCCTTTCTACACAGAGGAGTAGGTGGGGAGGGGAGTTCCATGTGCCTGTTGGGTGATATCCATCTCCTATAGCACGTTGTTCTAGTTAATTGTAGCACTGAGTCTTCCACTCAGCAGCTCCCACCTGCTCAGTGAACCCACTGAATTTCATGGACATGAAACTGTTACTAGCAAAAACAAAGTTTGGCCTCTTGTCTGTGGTTTCTTTAAGTCACCAAGCAAAAACTCCCTGCTTTTTCTCTATCACTCCAAGTTATGAGCATCCCAACTGGTAGTGGCAGTGTGCATCTTGGATATAGCTCAGTCTGTTTCATCCCAACACCCTTTAAACCAATTGCCCTACCTACCAGGGGCAAGTATTACATTCTAGTTGGAGCAATGTGCTACCAATAGCTAGAAAGCTGGGAAGGCAAAATGGAGACTACTTGAACATGCCAAATTGTGGGGTTTGTTCACTTTTTAATGAGACACCACCCCAGAATAGTGATTTTTTTTTTTTGGCTTGCTTTTGTGAGTGTATCCTGAACTGGCCATTGTAGGGTCAAAAACCCCTCTCAAAATTGAAGAATAAACTGGTACCTGTTGTCTTGTTTAGTTGCACTTGTAAATGAATATGCCTGTAAAGGACTGGATCAACTGGAGGAGAATTTGCCTTTTCTTCAACAGCCAGCAGATAAGGTAAAGTAAAGGCTTTTCCTGGGGAAGCCATGACCTGATCTCGTTAGATGGAACCGTTATGGGTACAGAAGAATATGGGGAAATAAACTTCAGCAGCACTGCTTTGTCAGGTCAGTCCCCGGTCTGGGCTAGAAGAGGCACTGCTAGCTGATGAAAGGTGGAGAGATGCCTTCAGCATGTGGAAGTGAACATGTCCATGTAAATACAGGTGTACTGACTTCCCCAGCTCTCCCACAAGACTGCAAGCACGATTTAGCCATATGGAAAAGCTGCTTCAGGGAGGGAAAACCTATTTCAGAAAAAAAAAGTATCTTTCTCTGCCTCTCCCTGTTGTAGGTAATCTCAGACACCAAGCAGCTGGTTTCCACCAAAGTAACATCTGCTATGGATGCTGCCTGTGAGGCAAAGGAAGCAATGGCCGATAAAGTGACTGAAGCTGTGGACCTCACTAAAAATGTTGTTGGGGACAGTGTCAATCTGACTAGGTCAATGGTTACCTCTACTGTTAACAGTGCTGTGGAGGCTGCTCAGGGTGCAAAGGACCTTGTGACTAACAAGGTGACAGAGGCAGTAGACCTCACTAAACACATGGTGGAGGACAGTGTTGGACTAACCAAGTCTGCAGTTGCTTCCACTATTGTCAATGCTGTGGAGGCTGCCCAAGGTGCCAAGGACCTTGTAACTAACAAGGTGACTGAAGCTGTGGACCTCAGTAAACATATTGTGGAGGATAGCATTGGACTGACCAAGTCTGCAGTTGCTTCCACTATTGTCAATGCTGTGGAGGCTGCCCAAGGTGCCAAGGACCTTGTAACTAACAAGGCGACCGAAGCTGTGGACTTCAGTAAACATATTGTGGAGGATAGTGTTGGACTGACCAAGTCTGCAGTTGCTTCGACTATTGTCAATGCTGTGGAAGCTGCGCAAGGTGCCAAGGACGTTGTGACTAACAAGGTGACCAAAGCCGTGGACCTCAGTAAACACATTGTGGAGGATAGTGTTGGACTGACCAAGTCTGCAGTTGCTTCTACTATTACTGCTGCTGTAGGGGCTGCCCAGGGTGCAAAGGATCTTGTGACCAACACAGTGACTGAAGCAATGGACTTAACCAAAGGGGCTGTTGAGGATGGTGTTGAGAAGACCAAATCAATGGTCACTTCTACAGTCAATACAGCTCTGGATGCTGCATATGGCACCATAACTAGCAAAATAAATACAGCCTTGGAGCAGAGCAGAGAGGCTATCCAGGAGGGTGTGGAGATGACTAATTCAGTGGTGACCAACAGCATAAGCAAAGCCAAGGCAGTGAGCCAAGCAGTGGCAGGTGGTGTGGAATCTGTCCTGGGTATATCAGAAGATCTGGTGGATCACTACCTCCCGATGACAGAGGAAGAACTAGGTGAGAAAATGCTTAGCTGGCGGTTGTAAATGCAAATCCTTTCCCACATGACTAGAGAGCACCTGACACTGCAAGACACATCTTCTGAAGTAGACAGGTAGCTCTGAATTTGCCACCAAGTTGGCTGTCTGTCAACACTGACTTGCCACATGGTATGGGTTCAAGCATTTGCTAGCTGGTTGTTGCCCATCAGCCTCAAGGCAAATAAACACGTGGGTGCATGCTTCAACATATCTGTCAAGTCTGCTTATCTGAAGAGAACATGTTGAGCAGGGACTAGCCTACCTTTAATATCTGAGCAACTCCAAACCTCTACTGTTTACACAGCAAGCTTCAGCCTTCATGTTTTTCAATAGGTGATCTTACCTCTTCCCCCCACTTACAGCTGGGGGAGCGGAGCACAGCTGCGTCTGTTTTTGTTTCCTTCAGGTAAACTGGCCACTGCTGTGGAAGGATTTGGTATGGCTTCTGTGGAGGAGCAGAAACAGCAACAGAGTTACTTTGTGCGGCTGGGTTCCCTCTCTAACAAAGTCCGCCACCAAGCCTACCAGCACTCCCTGAACAAACTGCAGCACGTGAAGCAAAGCACCCAGGATACTCTCTCACGACTACAGTTGGCAATAAAACTGGTACAAACATGCTTTTTTCCCTTTTCCTCCTGTCTGTAGTCTTCCTGCCCTACTATCCAGATGGAAGCTCTTCCTCCATCCTGTACCAGCTGCATGTCATCTTGGATCCCTCCCTGGGAGGGAAGTGCTTGTGCTTCTCTGATGGTGTGTGCTTGCAGTACAGTTGTTCCTTTCACTTTTCCAATCAGATTGAATCTGTGAAGCAAGAGGTTGGCCAGAAGCCTCTGGATGGGCAGGAGAAGCTCCATCAGCTGTGGGTGGACTGGAGCCTGACCCAACCCAAAGGAAACCAAGTTAAAACTGCCTCCCAAGCAGAGGTATCCCTAGAAGGGCGTATTTAATCAGGCCTCTGGTGGATGGTGTACATCTCCTCTGCTCTAGTAACTGAGCTATATCTCTTTCCCAGCAGGTAGAGTCACGGACTCTAGCTATGCTGCGTATCATCACTCAGCAGCTACAACCTGTTTATGAGAATCTGAAAGCCAGCATCCAAGGCCTCCCCAGCAACATCCAAGAAGCTGTGTATCAGGCCACTCGAAATATCCACAAGCTCCATAGTTCTTTTTCCAGTGCTATGTCTTTCCAGGACCTCTCCAGCACTACCCTGACCCAGAGCCAGGACTGCGTGGCAGAAGCCCGAAGGTCCCTAGATGACCTGTTCGAGTATGTAACTTGGAACACCCCTCTAAACTGGCTTGTGGGTCCCTTCAGGGCAATAGCTGAAGTGTCACAGGATAGCAGAAAGCAGAAGAAGAAAGATATGGTGACTGATAAAAAATCATCTGTGTTGGAAAAGGCTACATCATCAAAGGAGGTGGTTAAGACACCCGAAGAACCAAAAGAAGCAAACAGGAGCCCGAGGGAAGGGTGTGAAGTACTAGGGAAGCTGGAAGAGAAGGCAGAGAAAGACACAGAGGTGGCATGGGCTGCAAAGGAGATAGAAACTAATGCACCAGAGGAAGACCTCTGAAAAATTCCAGCTCTTCTGGCCAAGGCTCCCTGGCTAGAACAGCACTTTATCTTTTAATCATGTGTCCAACTGCCAATTGTGCCAAGAGTGCCTCCTGCTCTCTCCCTGTCCTAGGCTGAGTTTACAGTAAGATGTAGCTTGCAAGGAGACTTGATAACCAAGGTGGGGTGATTCCATATCTTGATTTACTTTTTTTTTTTAAACATGCTGCTGCACTGAAAGGGAAGATGGGGACCTGTACTTCAGCTTTTTAAGTCAGCCCAGCTGTATGTGTGAATGGCTAATTCTTGCTGAGGCAAGTTGTGGGAAAGAAGTGGTCTCAACTTATTTTTAATGTTGGATTTGTTTTTGATTCATCCAAGCTGCAGAGATCTTGAGAGGATGATGCACTTGACCTTTGATACCATTTCCCTCCTCCTACAAGTTTAAAAATATGTGTTACAGACACAATTTCCTTTCTTCCTGTTGTGCTTCTGGAGAGGCTCAGCCCTGCAGCAGACCAGGAACAGCTGGGGGCAAGAGGCTGCTTCTCAAAAAGAGACTTCTCTTTATGGATCAGCCAAATGCTTTTTCTTTCATAGAGAAACACTTAGCAAGGTGGGATTTTATTTTAAGCATGCCAATTTGCAGTGGGATTATCTTTCCTAGTCATATAAATGACTTCAGGGATCACCTGTTTGTGTGTGAGTAACTCCATGCATGAAACCTTTTGCAGCCATTAAGAAACTGGCAAATGAGGCAGCTTTTGCCAGGAGTTATTCTGCCATGGTAATAGGATATCCTGTTATTAAAATAGGGGAGATAGATGCTGGTTATTTTCCTAGCAAACAATGCTTTGTAATCATTCCTAACATAACTTCTTTTGGTTACTTATGCCCTGGCATGGTCCCTGTGCTAAGGCTGGAAAAATGCCAAGCAGACTTCAGAATAAAATGTGACCTGCATTCAAACAAATACCTGTCTCCTGTGTATATCTAAAGCTGCAGCGTTATGTTGTCCCTTCAGCCTGAGTTGGTAAGAAGCTTGTATTAACAAATCACTTCTCTGGGCAACTTGCATGTTCCTTTGTCTTCCTGGTGGAAGAAAAAGAAATTATTTTAGCAGTTCTGCCTCAATCTTCAGTAGAAAAGTGTCTTTGCTATTTGGTCCATAAGACTTCTGCCTGTACTCCTGAGGTTGAGCTGCATCTATGCCTCTCCTGCTCTCCCTACACCCAGATCTGTCTGAATCCTTACATTTCTGGCCTCACTCATACCAATAGACACTTTACAGAGAGGTAATGCCAACAGTCTCTCACCAGGGGCAAATGTCGGTTCCCAGAGCCAGTCCACCCTCGCCAGCTCGCCTTTAATACCTTCAGGCACTCGGGTGGAGGCCACCAGGTACCTGCAGACGGTGCCTAGCACCAGGGTCGGGGCTAGTGCGTTGCCGGGCTGTCCTCTACCACCGGCGGCCATATACCGGGGAGGGGGACCCTTCCCACGGGGAGGGAGGTGGCAGCTCACCCGGGCCGAGACGCTCCTGCCACGGACACCCGAGCACCGCGCCGGGTCGGTCAGCTCTGCCCGCCGGGCACCCGCCCTGTCACCGGCCGGGCTCGGGCCGGGCTGCCCTCGCTCCGCCCCAGCCGTGCTCCGCTCCGCCCTGCCGCTGTCGGTCACCGCTGCTTCCTCGTGTGGCAGCAGGCTCCGGCGGAGCGGGCGGTCCCCGTGGCCCCGGGCCCGCCGCAGCCCGGATCGCCCTGCTGCCGCCTGCCCCCGGCGCCGGCGGGAAGCGCTGCCCGGCTCGGGCACCGGGACAACCCGGCCCCGCCGCACCAACCCCTCCGGCGGGGAGGCGGGTGAGCTGCGGCGCAGGGCCGGCCGGAGGTAGGCTGGCCCCTTCCCTTCCCCTCCGAGGGTGGGTGGAGGAGCGGGGGAAGCGGTTCCCGGGGGGGCCGGCCCCGCTGCCGGCACACAGGGCGAGGCCGAGGGGCTGCGGGCGGTCGGGGTGAGGCAGCAGAAACCGGGGCAGGAGCGGGGCGTTGCGGTGAGTCAGCGGGCGGAAGGGCAGCGCCAGCTCCACAGGTCACGGCTGCCGTTTCGAGCGCCTGCCGTCGCCTGCCCTTCCCTCCGGCCGCCGTTTCACTGAATCAGAGGCTTTCATGGAAAAGAGCCGGCAACTTCCTCAGGTTCAGCTCGAGCTCGTTCATTAGGCAATTAGAGGATTTTTATGAGATAGAGGAAAAAAAACAATTTGAAATTATAAACTTTCCCCAGTTGAGAGCTATTTTGGGGCATTCGCTGGTGCTTCCTTTAAATAGGGAATGCTTTTGCACAAGGCTCAGTCAGTGCCTGTGAGCAGTGTTCCTCCTGGCTGCCCGTGGACCCTCCAGGCACCCACTCCTCCACTCCGGACAAGTTCTGCTGTTTAATTTAACCCCGGTCAGAGGCCTTTGGTGAGTGCAAGGGTTTAGCAGGGCTCAGGGATTAGATGTGGATGGAGATAACATCCACCATTACATTAGGCAGCCTGACACTGGATGAGTCTGGGTTATCGATCCTCCTGGCACGAGCAACTTGAAAGGGCTTCCTCTAAGCACGGTTTATTCTTCCACTGCCCGTCACAAGGAGCCTGCGAGGCTGCTGGAACCAGCTGCCTGGAGGAGACAGACACTTGGATTTACCTAAATACATTATTAGTTCAGCAATTATTTTAAAACCGTTGTAATTAATATGAAATGAATGCAAAGAACTTGCTCTTTGCTTAGTAACAGAGTTGGAATAATGCATGGAGCACTGGCAGACCTGCAAGCACTGAACTAGAGAGCTGTGAGGGAGAGCCTGGGAGCTCTGCAAGCCTTGCAAGGAACCCCCCAGCTCCCCACATCGCTATTTCTGAACATTGTCCTGTGTTCTTCTCGCAGGTTCCTCAGGACAGAGGTATCCTGTTTCTGAGATGAGCCCCTGAGCAGCAAAGAGCTATCGCTTGTGCAGTACGTGAAGCGCGACCAGGGCGTCACAGAGCACTGCAGGGAAACAAACCTTCGCTCCAAGTGCCGTAATATGCTTTTTCCATCCATGCTGCTTCAGTCAATCCTCTGGGCCACCAGCTGATGAGATGGCACAGAGTGCCGAGCTCCAGCCAAGCTTTGAGGACGTTTTTAATATTCTATCCCAGATCCCACAAGATAAACTCCTTAGCCTCAAATATAAACTGAAGCACTTGGTATCTGGGCCCAGCAGCAAATTACTGCAAGCCATGGTCCTGTTTACTCTGGGGCAAGAAGCAGATGCAAGAATTTGTTTGGATGCCTTGAGAGAGAACCGGGCAGCCCAGTACATCCACCAGACCAAACTGGGCGCTGCAAGAGTGCCAGAAGATGGGGAGGATTTGCAGCCTCCCCAGCTGGATACAGGTGCCATGGCGCTTCTGGCACAGATATACTCAGTGTTGGCGGAAGAAAAACTGTGCAGTCACGAAGCCATGGACAAAGCCTGCCAGGCTGCCACCAAAGCCTGCAATGCTAGCAAGGAAACTCGGGGGGACACGGTCAACAGCATCCCAGCTGAGGACCAGGAAAAACATGGCTCTGCTATCAGCACGGGCCCAGGTGACAGATTTCAGACGCTGAGATCTGATGAGGGCATAGGATTTCTCCACATGGCCAGCCCAAACTACATGGTCAGAAGTTCCCCAGTGCAAATTGGAGGCAACTCGTCCCTTTCAAGCCCACAGACCTTGTGCTCCTTGGGGAGTCCCTCTTTCCCCAGTCACTTTGAGATCAGTGCATCACCAACAGTTGTTTTTCACACCCAGCCTTCTTCCCACAAGCCCAGCCACCTGTGCGAAGGGAGCACCAGCAGTGCTGGACAGCCTGACAGGGACAGACAGAGCCACGGCCTGCAGGACAGAAGCTGGGCCAGCAGACCCAACTCTCATCCCAGGCAGGACACAGGTGCCCAAGTCCCCCGACCAGAGAAGGTTCTGCAGGTCAGTTCACGTCGTCCAACTCTCTCTATTCCTGAAACGCAGCTGCCCACACTGGGCGCTGTGAACCAACCTGTTGAAAGTAGTGATGTTTCCAGCACAGTGGCAGCAGAACCTCGTGCACCAAAAGAAAACACAGACAAAAAGCAAGATGAAAAGCCAGTGGATACTGGTTCTGCCCACGTGTCCATGAAGGAATCCTACGTTCCAGCAGGCCTTCCTTCTGACTCTGCATCTGCTTCCATTTCAACCTGTTCCCTTCTTCCTCCTACCTATTCCTCCTCCTCAACCCTTCCCCCTCCTCTTCAGGGAGTTCCTTCCAACTTATCATATCCCCCTCACCTCCACTCATCCCCCTCTCCAGCCTGGCCTCCTCCTCTCCAAACTGTAGAACTAATGCCCACATCAGAGCCAGACGGTGGAGAGAGGAAGTTCTTCACTTTTGTTGTCCTGCATGCTAGTGAAGATGAGATCATTGCCCATCGGGTCAAGGACAAGCTGGAGAACATGGGGGTTCCCAACGGTGCCACACTCTGTGAGGACTTCTTCATTGCCGGACGCAGCCATCTGACTTGCTTCCAGGACGCTATGGAAAACTCTGCTTTCATCATCCTTCTGCTGACCAAGAACTTCCCATGCGACCTGTGTATGTTTCAGACAAACACTGCTCTGATGGAGTCCATCCTGAAACCATCCAAGCATGACTCAGTCATCCCTTTTGTGCCCAAGGAGAACCCCCTAGAGCGGAGTCAGATTCCCAGCACACTCGGTGGGCTGATGCCCTTGGATGAGAACTCTCCTGGGTTCTCCAGAACAGTGCAGAACACCTTTACCACCAGCAGAATCAATGAGAGGAAAGCCATGTGGGACCTGATGCAGAGAAGGAAACTACAACTGTATCAGGAACGGTATCAAACACTGCAGAACTTAGCTGCTCTGAACCTTGGCTCCCTTCCCCAGGTGCCTCCATCAGCAACACGGCCACAGCTGCTGGAGCAATCACCCCAACAGTGGTGTCCCCCTGCCACAACTGTCCCTCCTGCCACATACCCATCTCACCCCGCTGGTCACCCCATGCCTGCTCAGATGGGTCCCCCTCCTTTCCAACCACTTCATCTCCCATCAGGCCACTACAACTTGATGCCAGGTCTAGGAGGCGTCCCGCCCCTCATCATCCAACACGCGCGGATGGTTCAGATTGGGAACCACAACATGATGCAGGTAGGAACTGTCACACCAGGTCCACAGGACAGTGAGGAAGAAACCAGGTAGAATGCTTGATCAGAGGCACAGCAGGTCAGCTTCTGCCAGAGACAGAGACCAGAGACACTCACACTTCGTTTCAAACCCTAGATTATAGTGATTCTCCTGGGACTGGGACTACTCTTATTTCACTGTGGGTAAAAGGTGCCACTTTCTTGGAGCACAGGAGAAAATTACCTTCTTTTTTGTTGGACAAAAGAGGTTGCAATCTCCTGAGACTGTTTTCCTTGTGCTTATTTTCAAGTAACTGAGAAAACTCTTTTCCTGATTTTCTGAGGTTACTGGAAGGTTTTATAAATAAATTTTAATTAATTTATTTGTGTTTTTCTGGTTCTTTCCTGTAGAATTAGCAAAGGGGCAGTCAGGGATATCACAAAAACCGTTCTGCATGTCTGTATCTCTGGGGTGAAGGGGGCTGGGAGATGGCACACTGGGCTTCTGTTTCATAATCCGCCAGTGACCAAATCATTTGAGGGAAAATCTTCAGGGGGTTCTTTGGGGAGTCGCTGTGGCCCCATCAGGTGCTAAGCACGACGACGTCCCACTGTTTTCTTCCAGCAGTCCTCTTTGCTTGGGGTCGTGCAGTATCCTCTCGGCCTTTCATGCTGATACCTACTCTGCGTGCATGGCACACTCCCCTTGCTACACCGTACACCAGCCGCGCCATTTCCCCCAAGCCTCTCGCATCAGACCCAGGAAGGTTCAGGAAACCAGCTTCACAGCCTTCTGAGAGGCTGCAGGCATCTGGGCTGAGGCATCAAGAGATCACTTTTCCCAGTTCCCCTCTGAAACTACAGAGAGAGAAGTTTTTTGTTTGTGAAAGACAAAATTCGCATGTGCCCCTGGAGGCACGGCTTGAAGGAAAGTATTTTTGCATTTAAGAAAACTCTGTTAAAGAACTGCGATTAAACACCAGATAGAGGGCTAAACAAGAATCTTTAAAGTAAAGTTGTGTTTGGGGAAAAAAAAAATTACTTAATGAAGGTGAAATGAGAGGGGGAAATGTGGAGAAAGTCTGAGGAGGCAGAAGCTGAGTGTTCACTCCTCCATTCTTACCTGCTTGTGAAAGGTCAGAGGTGGGACTAGGGCCCTTTTAGACTGGCTGTTGCACAGAGAAATGTTCCCTATGGAGATTACTCCACCTACTTATGTTATTGCCTTTGAGGAAAAAGTTTGACAGAACAAAAGCATTGAGCAGAGCATTACAGAAGGGGTGGAAAAAGGCCAGGAATGGGGGAGGTGTTCTGCAGGACCTGGGACCAGACAGATCTCTACTGAGCTTTTAACACAAGCAGGGCATACGAAGCAAAGCCCCAGACCCCACACTCTCCCTCCGACGGCTTCTGCTGCAGCCGCTTGCCTGCTCTGTCAGTAGAGGTCAGCCCAAAGCCACCAGACGACTAGAAATGGGACTGCTCCCTCTGCGGACCAGAGCCCAGCCAACAGCATTGAGCTCTAGACTCAACCCACCCTGCACGGGGGCCTCTGCAAGCTGCAGGGCAGCGCTTGCCCTACTCCTTGCCCTAGGAAGGAGCCCAAGAGCTGCCAAGTCCTCATTAAGGTGGACCTTGAGGGCCAGTGTGATTGATACAGGGTGGTGACCCCATCTGGGGTATTTCTGCAAATGTGCGTGAGCTCTTGTCACTCTGAATAGCTGTCCCAGTATGTTTCAAATCGAGAGGAGCCAGCATGGTCTGGCAGCCAAAGCACAGGACTCCTACAGGCCATCCTGGACCTGGGACTACCCAAGCTGGGCACTCACAGGGCCTAATTCTCGATTATAGCCTTTTTTCAAGAACCACCCAAGCCTTACAAACAACACCTGCATAAGACAGACATTAATAAGTCCTTGGAGAAAAGACTGTACAGCTCACATTAATCCCCTCTCAGGGAGCACTCTGGTCACCAGGCTAAAGACTGTCCAATTCTCACTTTTCCTCTCTGGCTCAATCTACTTCAAGCTCGTTCTGCACAAAGCACGCCCTCCCAAACAAGTATCAGCCTACTAAATAAAGCTCATGGCTGAGACATGAATCCCCAGCACGGAGGAGAGAGCAGAATGGGAGTCTCTCCTTAGTCCTGGCTCCTCAGAGGACAGGAGGTAATGGTATAAAAGAGGACAGTCCCCTCCGCCTGCCCTGCGTTGAAAGCTGCAACTGCTGCCTTTTGGTTGTCCAGCAGCTTATGCCCCTCAGGAGGGGCCAAGGATGTCTGCAGGATGATGCTGGAGAGCCTGGGCACTGACCGAACTTCAGTGCAAGCTCTGGAGCTCCTGGGCACCACCAGATGTAGGAGCTAAGAGCTGACATGTCCCTGCTCTTGAACTGCAACAGAGCAGTGGCTGTCAGTTTTGGATTTAAATCCCACAGAATTTCCTCTTAGGAGGCCACAGGTCCTTTCTCACGGATCTGCCTACAGAAGGTGTCTCTGCCTCCCTCCCCCCGACCTCAAGGAGTCTTAGCTCCTCCTGCACCTCCTTCGCTGAGAACTAGCACAAGACACCGGGTTCAGACAAATCAAAGCCCTCTCTGTCCTGAGCAGAACAAGAACTACATAAAAGCATTGCTATTTAAAAGCTGCTATCAGTTGTTGGCTTCCAGCTTTGAAACAGTTTGGCTTTTAACTTCGAAGGACCCAGTGACAATGGATTAACTCATTTACTCTTTCTAGAGCCTGCTGGAATCCTCCAAGTGCTTGGATTCCTTCTATTTCCCTATTTTCTCTCCTCTACGTCACCTTTGTTCGAACAGGTGATGTGTTACTGCAGTTGCTGTCACACTGCAGTTGTTGCTGTGCAGCCACCAGGACAGCCCCTCCCCTTGGGAGAAAACACATACATCACTCCTTCCCCAGCTCTCCTGCTTTCTATAAATAAACATCATGCAAAACTAGTCAACTGGAAGCTGCTCTATCTTGTAAACAACCTTAACACAGTCACATCAAGTTTGCTTGGACCGGAGAAAGGGAGAGGGAAAGACACGGCAGCAGACTGTAAAACACTGCAGGGTTGGGTTTTCTTTAAGCTTACAGCATGTGGAGGGCCAAGAGGCTCAAAGGTTACTGGGAGCAACTTCCACTTCAGAGCCACAGCCCTGTTTTAACCGCAGCAGCAGGTTCACTCTTCCCACATTTTGAGGGCCCTCTTTGCTGTTGCTCACCCTGGAAAGGGAGCTTTGCCACCAGGGTCTTGTTTTCACCAGGAGAATGCACGTGTGCCTGTGACCCCCTCGTTCTTCCCCAGTTTCTCTGGGAACCTGGGAAATGCTGACATGGTATCCCTATCTTTCTGCTCTAGGCCACTTTGTAAACACTGATCTTACGGCATTAGGAGGCTCCAAAGACCTCCATAGAAGGGCACCAGCAACTGGCTCCAGGAAAACCCCAGTGAATTTCTCACCACTTTTGCATTTCTAAAGAAACCTGTATGGGAGGCTTTAATGTCAAGAGGGCCAATTACCAGTATTAGAGAGAGAAAAGCACATCTTAGGTTTTAAGAAAGGAATAAAAGGCAGACATTTTGTTCATGGCAGTGTACAGAAGGGCTCCTGGAGAGCAGTGTGCTGCAGGAGGGTATGTAGCCACCCCAGCGAAAAAAAACCTCCACACTCTGTCCAAGATAATTACTCAGATAACAAAACCATCACTGAAACATTTCACTGCTCCCCACAACTCCTTGCTTTGGCCCACATACTGGAGCTGGCCCAAAACACACCTACAATAAATAAGGACTGTTCATTGTAATTACCCCTAAATTCACGCACTGATTTCTCCCACCCAGTAATTACTATCAACATTTAATTCCTGGGTCCTTACTATGTAATTACAGATTATTTCTGTATTAAAAAAAGAAAAAAAATTAAAGCCCTTTTCTATCACACAAAGTATTCTCCTCCTTGAGGCTTTTGCACATGACTGGATCCCCCAGCTACCTGATCACAAGATCGTGGCTCCAGAGTCGCTTCCCCATCCCAGATGTGGGAGAACTCCCTTCTCACCTGTCTCCTCCCAGCAGCTCTGCATACAGGATGGGATTGCAGTCAGAGAGCACCACAGTCAGGAACTATCAGCCACTGCCTCGGACCTGAGGCTATCCAGTTCCTTGTACCTGCGGTGGCAGCTGCTCACCTACATACCTGAAGATCACCTATAGCACAGCAGTAGTACTTTGATGGGAGAACCATGTCCCACAGAACTGCAGACACTGCTTAAATATCATGTCTAGCATTTTCAAAGGAAACAGAAGGCAGCAACATTGATCAAACCATCAAGAATTATTTTTGAGGATGCAGCAATCCATGAAGGGACAAACATTCAAACATTTTACCCATCTGCTCCCATCCTCCCTGGAGAAGGCCGAGCATTTTTGGAAATCCAAATTCTTGTGTGGAACTAACTCCAGTATCTTTAATTCCTCTGTCTGCTTTTGACTTCCCACTGACAGCTCTGGGGTGGAAAAAGATAAACTGATGATAGCCACACTGCATCCCTCTTTCTGCTTGCTGCGCCCACAGTCCCAACTATATATAAGGCAGGTAATACCTGAGCCAACAGAGTAGCATCCTTTCACACTATTTCATTTGTATCAAAAGATAAGGCAAATCGTATAAAGAGAGGTGTCACTTCAGTGTCAGCGTTATCCTTTTTCAGAGGAAATGTTTGCAATTGCAGTACAGATTAGTTTTTCCCAGGAGTAAATTCATATGAAATGAAACAATCACATCTGTTGATTGCAAATGCCAAGTATTTCCGTACCCACAAGTGTGTCATCCCTAGGAAACAAGCTGAAAATACAGGCTTACCAGCAAGAAGTCCAAGGCACTTGCATTCTAGCAGCCATTTTTTGGTTTATTATTTAAAGTTAAGAGCGCTCATCAGCTCACAAATGAACAAATTCCATTCCTGCAGTTTAGTTCAGGTTTCAGCCAAAAAGAAAAAAAATAGAATGTAGCTAAACTAACTCTGCACTTTACAACTCAATAAAAGTTAAACCTCCTCGCTTTATAAATAAATGTTATAGTTAACACTGCAAAAATGTAATGGCAGATCTACAATATCTTTTCAGGGGCAGAAAGCATTGGATTATTGAGGCATATGGATATGCTGGCTTATAAATACAAGTAGAGAAGCTTCAGTAGCATATAGTGCATGGTTGTTTATCAGGGTTCTGCTCTCCCAGTCCTGACCTTTCCCAAATCTGAGGCAGCTGCTTCACTCCCAACTGTGCTTTCCACTCTGCTCAGGGCCAAGAAATGAGCCACAGGCTGCCAAAGCCCAGTCACTCCCCCTGCAAGAAGATAAACTGCTGGAACAGCATCACATTTACCAACACTGTCTGTTTACCACCAAGGAGGGTTCTGCTAATGAAGGCAAATACCTACTCTGAGACTATGGATTTAAAGAGAAAAACAAGTTGCATGCAGATCCTAATTAAAGAAAGGAGCTTGCCCAAATAGTAGCCAAATGAGATTTCAAATTCAATCTTTGAAGGAGCACCATTCTCAGTAAAGTTGCAAAAAGAATCAAAAGCCAAAACCAGATGCTAACAACCCACTCTATGGAGGTTTTCAGAATGGGATAATTAACAGAGCCCAATCAGTTGATACTAATAAATCTCAGAACAAGAAGGTGGCACCTTTCATTTCTTTCCTGCTTCTTCCTTCAGACCACCCTTGTGCAAACACGCCACCAATGCTCACTTGCTTTAATAACCCCTCAAGCACCACCCACACTACAAGTACTTCCCATCCTAGAGGGCTTGCAAGAGCATATCCTCAAAGATGGTTCAAAGTGCACTAGTTTGGCTCTGAAACCTGGCCATGTCCATCCTGTACAGCTCAATCCCTGCTGACCTCTAGAGCTGAAGGACCTCTGTGCGGGGCAGGGAGTGAATGTGTGCAGAATGGGCAAGCTAAGGGCCTGAACACCACATCAGTATTTTGTTTTTAAGGTAGCAGCTTTTCCTCCCCACTCATAAAAATCAACATCTATTGATGAAACTGTATAACCAGAACTGACCTTACTATATCTTACAGGATTGAAGAAGTCTTGCAGCATAGATAGGGCCTGGCTCTAAAAGAGAAAAAATAACCCAGCTTTATACACAATCATTGAAATCTCAGGCCTTTAACACCACTTGCTACTTGGCCAACCAAGGGAGCTAAAAAAAAAGAAGTCTTCAGCATACCCAGCCCTACTGCCATGCAAGGCAACTACTTCAGCAGAGCACAAGCCACTCGGCTGTTAGACTCGTACTGTACCAAATCTGAGAAGGAGGTGGGGAAAGAATTAGTTGGAAGATTATTTTATTCCTCACTTGCATTCCTATCTGTTCGGTATTTGGGATGGGAAGGGCTAGAGCACATGTGTGATGTGTAGCTGCTCCAAAGCTTAACGCCGAGTTAATCCAGCACTAATGGGAGAGGCAACAGGTCCCAGGGATCTCCACTTTCCTTCCTTCTCAGGACCAGACGGGTGGCATGGGAAAGGGCAGGGGCTGCAGCCTTCTCTGGATACAGAGCACTGGAGATATCTGGTACCTGAAGATGACAACAATGAGGAACAGCCATGAGCTCTTGAGCCTCCTCCTCCCCTACCCCAGGCCAGCTGGATGGTGACAGATGAGGACAAAGCTCGCAGCCCGTCTCAGTACAGCGACGGCCTTCGGCACCGAGGCAAGGACGGCCCGAAATCTCAGACTGCACTACCTCTGCGGGGTGAAACAGGTGATGGGAAAGGCTGGGCACTTCAGCCCTCCTGCCCTAGTGCAGTTCAATGAAGGCTTCCAGCTCCTCGGGGATGAAACCCTTGTAGGGAATCTTGTGCTTGTCCAGGGCGCGAGCAGCAAGGCACTGGAGGGTGATGTAATTGAAGGGCTGCATCATGCTCTTGGTGAGCAGCTTCTCATCCAGGAGCTCATAAGCAGTCTGCTTGAAGGCATTGGTGGCGTCCATATGGGCTCCAGCCTCCATCAGGGCACTCATGATCAACGGGCAGTTGTTGCGGGCAGCAACATGCAGTGGGGTGTTGTTGTCATAGTCACGGCTATCTGGGTCAGCCCCACACTCCAGAAGCAAGTTCACAACGTGGAGCGATGGGAACTTGCCCACGGGATAACGTCCCACTGCTGTGGTATCTTTGTCCACAGCCATATGCAAAGGAGTGAAGCCGTTCTTGGCGCGGGGGCTGCACTTTAGCAGGCGGTAGATAGTCTGGCGCTTCTGGTGTTCCTGCTCCGGGGTGCACTCCACCTTCTCCAGCAAGAAGACCAGGTGGAGGATAATGGCCAATGTCTTGGTGAACTGCGCTGAGTCAGCTACAGGGTCCTTGCCATGCACAAGCGCCCTCTCCACCTCCCGGACCCCTTTGCTCAGTACTCCCATGAGGTCAGAGAAGCCCAAGTGGGTAGCTAAAGTGCCTTTGGAACGGTCCTGAAGCACGTAAGAGAAAAGCTCAGCAAAGGAAAGGAAACTGCTGGCAGTCATCGGGCTGAGAGGCTCCAGGTTGCCTTGCTGCATGTCCAGAGCATACTTCCACAGGTTAATGCAGCGTTCGAAGTTGCCGGAGTCAGCATAGACTGCCCCTCTGTAACGGATGTAATAGGAAGTGTCTGGGTGGGAAGGACCCAAGATGCGCTCTCTAATCAGCAGTGCCTGCATGCGCATCTCATCTGGATCAGTAATCAAGGCTTCCAGTTCCTCCAGCGAACTCACTTCCCGGGAATAGTCGTAGGCCAACACCAGCTGCCGGGGTTCAGGTTTAGGCAAGTATTGCCCACCCTCACACCGGAGCTCCATCGCCCTTCGCCAGTACTTGTGGGCTCCCAAAAGGTCACGTTTCTTATCCACAAATGTAGCACCCAGCAACTCCAGTGCTTCCACAGCAGCCTCTCGAGTGCAGAACACATTAGGGACCTGCTGTTCATCCTGACTGGAAGCTGAGGCACAACATCTCTCACATCCCTCTTCATTGCAGCCCTGAGGAGTTTCCTTGTCAGCGCTGCAGCACCTCTGATGGCTCCCACCTGATGCACAGGTCCCATTTTGGTTCCCTGCAACCTCCTCCTCCTCCTGCTGCAGCCCTCCTTGGATGAGGTACTCCACAATGTTGGTGTGACCGGTAACACTGGCAGCTAGCAGAGGAGTCATGCCATAGCCATCTTTCTCCATGCGGGCTTTGGAGCGCAGCAATAGCTGCAGGATCTCCAGGCTGCCGGACTCAGCACAGTCATGCAGGGCCGTATTCCCCTTCACACTCCGGCGGTTGACATCAGCCCCCTTCTCTAGCAAGTAACGTGCAATTTCCCGGTGCCCTTTGTAGCAAGAAATCATCAAACAAGTGTGTCCATGCCGGTTGGCTACTTCCAGGTCAGCCCCACGCTCCCCAACTAAGTAGCGCACAATCTCCAGGTGCCCATCAAAGCAAGCAGCCCGCAGTGGCGTGGAGTTGGTCAGCGTGGTCTGGTTCACTGACGCGCCGTGATCCAGGAGGCTGCGCACCACCCCCAGGTGCCCAGCAGCAGAGGCCGCCCAGAGCGGCGGGGCGCCCTCGATGGTCTCCCCATCGAAGTTGACTGAGCCTCCCTCCTCCACGCGGGCGCCGCAGTGATCCAGCAGGTACTCCACCACCTCCAGGTGCCCGTGCCGGGCGGCGATCAGCAACGGGGTGCTTCCTCCCCCGGGGCCGCCGCCCCCGCCGGGCCCTGCCGTCAGTGCCTCCAGCTCCTCCCGGCTCCGGCTGCCCAGCAGCTTCTGCAGCAGCTTCAGCTTCCCATCGCGGGCCGCGTTGTACACAGCCGTGCGCAGGTCCATGGCGACGGGGGCCGCAGCGACTGCACCGGCCACCTCCTGGCCATGGACCGGCTGCTCCTCCACGTCCCCAGCTCGGCCCGGGGCAGGGGACGGGTGAGGGCGGCTCCCGTGGGGGGAGGAGCCCTGCGGGGCCGCAGGCGCCCGGCGAGACACCCCTCACCTCAGCACGACAACCTTCAGCCTCTCAGCCCGGCCGCCATCTTAGGTTGTAACGCGAAACAAAATGGCGCTCGCACGGACCCAGGGGCGGGGCGGGAGGAGGACGATGGGAAATGTAGTCTCGCGCCGGCCCCGGCCCGGCCGGCCCCGCAGGAGCCGCTCCCCGGAGACTCGGTTTCCCGGCAGGCAGCGGGAAAGGGGCGGCCGCCGGAGCCCGCTGGCCGTGCAGCCGTCCCGCGCGGGGCACCCTGGGAAGTGTAGTCCTCCCCCCCGAAGGCAGCCCCTCCCTGGGGATCCCGGCAGCGCCGAGACTGCGTTTCCCAGCGCGCCACGCGCCGCGTCCCCGCAAGGGCTGCTGGGGCAGGGAGCTGGGTGGCGCCGTCCAGCCGCGGAGCTGAGGGGGGCCCAGGGATCGCCCCGTCACCTGCCCTCCTCGGACCCAGAGCGGCCGAGGCGAGGCCTGTTGCCGGTGGCTGCGGCTCTCGCAGGGGAACAAGACCGCCCGGAACCCGCGGCCTGGCTGTCCCCGGGCCGGCGATCCCGGGAGACTCGGGCCTGGAGCGGAGCCAGGTGTGAGGTGGGGCCCAGGGACGGGAAAGAGACTCCGGTCCTTGTGCCAGTGCGCCCTGAAAGCCCGGGAAAGGTGACCCGGCATCTCCCTTTCTGTGCAAAGCAGATGCGACCTGGGCTGTGAAAGTTTTTCTGTAACTTCACAGCGTGTGTAAATTTCGTGGAAGGTTTTATTTCTGTTAAATTCCTTGAACCGACTGAACTTCAAAATACAATAGCTACACAGCATGCTAGTACAGCATTAGTCTGACGTGAGTTTAATTGTAGTGAATCATTTGGGTTTGATAGAGCATTTTAAAGTACAGCTTTTCTGCTTAGGACAAGATAGTCTGGAGGCAGCCAAGCCTCATCCATAGCAGCAAACACAGAGTTATTCCCTTTGATCCCTGCCATAGGACAAGATGTACAGCTTTCTCCATTCCTGAATGATAATACATGGTCAGAGAGGGAAAAATATTCAAGGCAGTAAATAGCCTAGCTTAGATGAGCGAAGCTTTAGTTACCAGAACCTATTTTTAGGGCATAGGTTGAATTTAAGTGGCTCTAATCTTTATATGGGGAATTGGCATGGGGTTTCTCCTGTTGTATTTTATTTATAGCGGTTTCTTCTCCTTTCCAGGGAAATAAGCCTCGTTTTTTCCCTTATTATTATTCTGTCTGTCATTATTATTATTCAGTCCATCCATCCATCCATCCATCCATCCATCCATCCACCACCCATTTAGGTCTTGTCTGGAATTACCTAGGATTATCTCACTAATGCATGTTGCCTTCACACAGAATACCATTTTTGTTGCTAAGAAACTGCTTTTGCATAACAGACAGCGTGGGCCTAATTTTCACTTCAGCAGCTGTTAAAGTCAACGGGAGCAGCAGGTGCTCAGCGCTCCTCAGAGCCAGAGCCAAAGTGTCCGTGACAGAATTCCCATACAAGGTCTGACTGTGCATGCGACTGTGTCATCTACATGTGCAATGGGCTCAGGGATGCAGCAGTTTCGTGCTTGAAAAGAAAAGGAGCAAAGGTGTCTTGAGCATCTCCAGTATGTCCATGCTGTGCGAGTGCAGCTTGCTGCACGCCGGGACAGGAGGAGTGGCTGTGTGCGCTGGAATATTTCTAGATGGGGGAGTTCCCGTGTCCCCTCTGCACACAGATGTGCGAATATGCACCTATGGTCACAAGCTAAAAATTGTGTTCTCGTAAGTAAATAGCTGTCAGCAATGACTTGGGGCACATCTGGTCCATTTTAATACTAACATGTCAGCCTTCATGTGTGTGTCTGTATGCACTAACTCACTGTGTGTAAATATCTAACGGCTGAACACCTGAGCGAGCTGTGTGCATGCGGGGCTGTGTACCTGTATGTGCCTCTGTCCCCACTTGCGAAAAATCCATGTGTGAAATCCACAGCACTTAGGCTGTTTATGCTGCAGGTCAAGGCACAGACACGGTGACATTTCCTCTCCCTGCTGGCTCTTTCACGTTGCTATGGTGATCAGATGCACTCACACTTTTATCTGAAGTATCTATTAACTAAAGCTTCCTATTAATTTCCCCTCCATAGAATGCATATGGAATTCACCGGAACACCAGGTAGGCTTTTTAGGTCCCAAATTTACATCAGAGCCTGCCCCCAGTTCTTGGGTGGGCTGTCAGAAACATCACAGGGTAGAAGTACAGCTGATGAAAACGCTTTTTCCATGAATAAAGAAATTGCTTAGTAATGAAAAAGAATAAAGAGCACAAGGAGTAGTGTCACAACAGCCTCTCCCTGTAGATCTGTGAATATGAAACATACTCGAGCCTCAATACCTTGCCCCCGACCCAGCTGTAAATGGATTATTTGGTCTGGGAAGTCAAAGACAACTGAACAGGGTGGCCACGCTGCTTGCCTGGAGCAGATGGGCTGTAACTGCATCAGCCTGAAAGGTCTGGGGCAAGATTTTGACTTTGCAAGGGGCAGAAACCAGAGGCACCCTGGTTCGTCCTGAGCAAATTCCTTTGTCATCTTGGTTCTCCTGCATCCCTTGGCTTCCTTTATTGAGGTCACCACCGAAAGAATTAGTGTCCCAAACCACGGCACCAGGGTGATGGAGACATCACCCAAAGGTGGAGACTGTCCTGTACCAGATTGGCATCAGAGGTGCAGCTCCTGCTTCCATTGACACGTCAATCAGGAGTAAAAGACCTGCCAGTGTGTAACGCCTCACCTAAAAGTGTGGCTGAACGATGCAGTGCTGCGATGGGTGACCGAATGCAGGGGTGCTTCCCATGTCCTGCAGAGCTTGAGCTACTGCTGCTTGTCAGAGAAGCTGCCAGGAAACCACCTTATGTGAGTGACAGCTACGAGTAATGCAGGGTGGATCTGAACGCCTGGGGTAGAAATGAAGGGCTCAAAACTATCACGTCCCTCATCTACAGAATACGTCCTCCACAAGGCCCTGGAGACTCCTGTGAAGGTTTTGTAGGGTAATGCAGATAAAGCCCCAGCCAGTGTTCTGAGACTATAGAGGGAAATTAAATACCCACCAGAGGAAGAGAAGATAAAAAATGAGACGTTTTGACAGGGCTGCCAGATTGTGTGGCAGGAGGGTTAATTTTTTTTGAAACTGCCATTTCATATTCCCTTTCAGACAAGCTGAATTACACAGTGCTGGCTGCTGGAGGAGTTGCATAATTTTCTTCACAGAAATAATGACAGGGTACTTAAAAAGCAAGTGAATGGATGGCTAAAGTATTGGGCAGAGACTTAAGAAATGTAGGCTGAGACCCCACATTTGCTAGAGACTACTTTTGTGACCTTGGGCTGGTCATTTAATCTTCCTATGTCTTATTTCCCTGCCAATAACATGGGAATAATAACTGTTCTTTATCTGTCTTGCTTATTTAGTCTGCAAATTTGGAATGTACAGGTTGCATCTTCTGTGTTTATAGGGCAACCAAAGCCAAAGAGCTTCAATTCATGCTAAGGTGTCTGAGACAACCATAATATACAAAGTAGATAACAATAAAAGGGCTTGGATATATAGTTTGGAACATTTTTAGCATGAAAGGCTCAAAAGTTCCTAATCCATTGTCCCTCTTCTCTTCCCTCAAAATGTGGAAAAGTTTGGATCTGTGCTAAGAGTTCCAAAAGCATATAAATAATTTAGGAACTAAGTCCATGCTGATTTACTGAATCCCTGAGTTACTTCTGAAACTGCGAGTGGATAATTTAGATGCCTGTAAAATTTTCTGCAAGGTCTTTCTGCTCAGTCTGTCATTGCATTAAGGGTTAGCAGCAGACTGAGTTGAGATCCTCATTTTTTCAAAGTTTAAATTTAGGTTTGCAGGCAGCTGTGTACCAAGTTTTTATCAATCTCTTCAGCTATTAGGGGTTTGTCTGATTTCCAGAAGTCAGAGGAAGATGGCTTCTTGCTACTAGGTCCAGTGAAGACAAGATCTTCTATATAGTTAAGCAACTACATGAGAAACTTGCTGTACAAAGGGAACAATTCTAAAAATAGCGAGAAATGGCACCATGACATTAGCAGGAACAATGACCCAATACCCAACTTGCTTCAGGGGCTTTTGTCCTATAACTACCTTCATCATTAAGGCTTGTGATGACATTATTTTCTGTGCTTATATAGGGCATGAGGCCACAGCTACCTGGAAGGAAGGATTTTGATCAGACTGCAGGAGATGAACAAGCAGGAGAGGCACATTGGGTAACACTAAATCAATGTAGTTTCATTTACATTAGACACCAGCCTGGAAATTTCAACATTAATGGTTGCACTGCTGCCCTCTGAATTTTTGTAGATTTAATATATCAGTGGGGGAGTAAAAGAGAGGGGGAGTGTGAGTCGTTCTTGCTTATGATACATGGATCTTTTCTTTCATGCATCATCAAAGGACAGTGATTTGTACAGTTGTTAAATTATTTTGGCAATACATTTCCTGGGATAAGCATTGCTCTGCTCCTGCCTCACAGATTATCTAAGATGATAATAACAATAGTATCTTTGGATCCTTCCCTCTCCCAAATGGAAAGGACAAAAGACTGGCTCTGAGGCAAATGGCAAGGTAGCAAGAGCATCAGATTTGGACCTAAGCCTTAGGCTCAGTTTGCTTTTGTGGAGCCACCAATTTCCTTTGTGTGTTTTGGCAAGTTATCACCTCTGTCCCCTGCCACAGTTCTCCTGTGTAACACGCGGCGAGTCGTGATGGAATACAGTGCTCAAATACAAAAGCAATGAGGGACATACAGACTTCTAGGTAGATGGAAAACTAAATTAGCCATCTTCCTAACAGGCAAGAATCACTACTTCCTTTTACAGAGGCGCCAAATGAGGCAGAGACTGGCATAGGAAGTTGCAACAGGTCAATAGACACGTAGGAAATAGAACCTGTTCAATACCAGCTGCAAAGAAAGGAGTATTAGGACCCACTAAGAACCTGGATGTTATTGACTGGCTTCAAGGACTGTAAAGTATGTTTGTAAACTACAAAGGACAGAGATTTGGAGGTCAGTGGTCTGTCTTCACCTTGTAGACATCTGCTGTAATATGCTCTGGTGCTCTGCTGCACCAGCTCTACAGATAATTGTCCAAGTAGGGTTCTGTTTTCAACCTAAGTGACCCAGTTGAAGGTAAACGTGAAAGGACTTAAGTTCCTAAATCACATATGGCATAATAACAATGATAAGTGTGCAATGCTGAGCATATCCTGTTTAGGTTAAAAAAAAGAGAAAGAGAATGCTCGACAGCAGCAACAACCCAAATTATTAAAGACATTTCAGTACTTACTTTTACCACTGGCCTTGGCAGGATTCAGGAGTTTCATTTTCACACCTAAATACCTTTGAGAATAGAGGCTCTGGGTGGTATTGAAAATTTGCTCTTTTCATGTTTTCAAACCCTGTTGGAAGCAAAGGGCTAGACTTCAAGACAATCCCCTCCGGGCATCAAGGTACAAGCAGGGTCTCTGAGTGCCCAGCAGACCTCCGTGCTCTCAGCAGCTGGTGTTGGGAGTCCTAACTGCCACAGATTTGTTGTGGGATCTTTGAGCGAGACGTTTAACTTAATGATAGTTGATTTCTATGTGAAATTGCGTTGATGTTAAAGCGGGTGAGTGCCACACTTAGGGAGGGCTGCTCAGGGCTGCAGGATGAGCCCCACAGCTTGGTTCTTCACAGACACTTCTCCTGTTGCTTCACTCAGAGCCCAAATTTGGTTAACTTCAAGGGGATGGGAAATGAGGAGCAGAATAAGTCATGATATGACCTCCAGCATACCAAAGCACTTAAATACATACTTAACTTTCAGGTCCGGAGTGACTGCAGCGCAGACAGGGCTCTCCGTGGGCAGGTGGACCACTGCTCTGTGGCCCAGCCCGTCCCCTGCCAGCGAGGGTGCAGGTCTGTGCTGTATGGCAGGCTATGATTTGTTGTCACCTTTCTAAATCAGAACAACAAAATCACTAGTCTTCCACACAGAGCCAGACCACCGAGAGAGTAGCGCTTCCTTCTTAGGGACATCCTCTTTCATGTCGTCTTCTGTTATCCTTCCTCAGTTGTTCTCATTCTTTCCACACTAGTTTCTCATTTCAGGGATGGATGCTGCCCTTTGCAGTGCAAAGTGTTCTTTGTGAGACTGTGTCAAATCTCACTATAATTGTCTGTCCAATTTTGTGACTGTAGCTGTCTGCTCCATTTTCTCACTCAGGAGACTGTATATGCCTATAAAAATTTGGATAATGTTTTCTTCAGGGATATCAGGGCTCAGCAGGGTCTCCTTTTTCCTTACCCTATGATAAACTTCTCCAGGAGTGCTCTGTCAACCTGTCTGTCTCTCAGTTGTATTTTGGTCTGACTAAAATAAGCAAATGCAATATATACTTGGGAATGCTAGAGAAAAGGAATCAGTTAGCAAAGAAAAAGATAATGATAGTGCCGAGTTTCCTGGAATCCTACTGAGAGACTAATTTAAGCAAGAAAAACAAAACCTTTTTGCTGTTTTCTTTTCTCTGAATTTGTTGATGAGCAATCTTTATTTCACCCCAGGTTTAGCTTTGCTTCCACTACCCAGCTTTTTTTCCGTTAATACGTCGCATATGGCATGAATAAGGTGTGAAAGGACAATGCTGGCTCACATCCATGGAAAGGATCTTACTTTATTCCTTTCGACTGCCGTTGTCTGAGTGAGGCTTACTTACCTCAGCCACTGAAATCAAACAAGGGACAGCATCCTTCCTGTCTTCAAACCAAGCCTGTTAAATATACTTTTGTAAGCAGTTGTAAAAAAAAGGGAAAGAAACAAAAGTATCCTTCAACGGCCTCGGCTCTGCAGAGCTGCTGTGGTGAAAGGCTCCTTTCATAGAAGGAGAAAGAGCGTTCAGCAAAAGGAGAGGGTTTGCTGCTGCTGACAGAGGTGGTGCCCCATGCAAGCTCACAGAGAGCAGTCCAGTCCCTCCCTCCCTTTCTCTTTTTTTTTTAAACATATGTGCTTTCTATGGACACTTTAATCAAACTCCAGATGGGTTGTTTCAATCTGGCGATTTGTGCTGCTCAGAAGATAACAGTCCATTGTGCTAGCCTAGGTGTGTTTGTGATAGCTAGGGCTGATACCAGGAGATGTCCAGGTGGTCTTATTTAACAGGGGTATTAGTGATACTGCCATTGTCCAGGAAATCAGATAAAACTGCAGTCTAGATGTTACCCTACACCATGTTTGTGTAATGACATTGCCAACTGCTGATTGCTACCTACATTAAAATAGAGACCAAACACTGCAGAAGGGTGATATTTTCTCATACAAGATTGCCTTCATCCCCAAACTTCCCGGGGTGCACCATTTAAAGTGCAAAATTTAATCTAAATATAAAATGGAACAGTAGTGAGCGTGTACCCCTTGCTCACGCTGAATACGGCTTTACTCTGATACCTGGCTGTTCCTGGCCTGGGCTTGGATTTCCTAAACTGAGGCATTTCCTCTAAACCATGGTGTATTTTCCTCGCTGCCCTACCACAGAGTGTTCTCAAATGAAAACGCTTTGGGGCGGGCGAGACAATTTTTAGAAATAAGCTGCCTAGGACAATTCAGTATTCTGCCAAGGATAATTAGAAAAGAGAATGAATTGTAAAGATGGATGACCTTGAGAGAGAGAAGATAGTTTGGGAAGTGCTAACCTGGACTGTAATTTCAGGTGACAAGAACACTTTACAGTCCTTGTTCTGGAATGATGCTGCCCAGCGATACACGGGGTCCAGGAAAGGATTTGCCACAAATTATTGCTAGACAATCATGTAATAATCAAGACAGAAGAAGTAACTGCTCAGCTTGAGCAAAGGATGAAGTCCTCTGCTGTTTTTACACACATGCATTCCCTTTTTGGAGCAAGGTATTTAGTAGAAAACATAAATTCCAGGCTCAGAGGTGTGTGAGACTTTTGTCTAGACTTCAGATAGGGTGATCTGTCTCTGTAGGGCCATATTTCTCAATGTGATATTTTTCAGGATGGAATCCGCCACTTCTAGTTCGTCCCAGAGATTTCAACAATGTGGAAGCTTATGGCTACTTGTAACCATGGCAGATGAACCCCATGGTGCTGAGGCCACTGTTGTTTCTTCGTAATTGTTTATATAGATAGGATCTCAACTTAGCTACAGAACATGGTGAAAAAAAGCCTGGTTAGAAAGAGTGGGGACTCAAGAGCTTAGCCTCCAGCTATCTTAGAAGAGGCTGGCCCATCACAGAGAGATCCCCAGCTGCACTTCCAGGCTGTAAATTAAACGAACAGTATTTCCTATATACCAGACCACAGGGATGGTAGAAAGAACAGTGTGGCCTTATTGCTGTTATTTCCTTTGGTTTCAATCTCTGTCCTCTGCCCCCCACCTCCTTCTCAGACTGGTGGTGCCCACTTTACCCAATTTGTTGTTTATTACAATGGTTTAAAGAGAGGCAGGGGGAAAAATGCTCAGTGCAAATTATATTTTGAGCTGTTGTGCTTTGCCTCTTTGGCGGATAATAAATCTCTCTGGCAATGCTCCTCTGTATAGGATTTGTCATTAAATGCAATTAAACAAACCCTGCAGGTGTCCATGATCAGGCCTGCAGCAGCCCATTCACAACTGCAATGTTATTATCATCCTGACAACAAAACACCAGATATTTCCTGAGCTCCTCTGATCGATGAGCTTGCCTGACTTGGAACTGGAGGGAAGAGAGAAGGGGGGAACAGAGTGGTTCAAATGCTCTTTAGACTTATTGATGGAAAAGTCAAAAAGCTGCTCAGCAATCAGAGAGAAGGTGGAAAGAGAAAAAGGCAGAGGAACAGGAGAGCTGAAAGGAAAAAATGAGAGGAGTGTTTGGGAGCAAAAAGATAGAAATGAGGCAATAGATCACATGGTATCCATCTACCCAGTGATTTTGTTAATGCACAAGACTAGAATTTAGGAGGCAAGCAAGGTATTTTAGGTATGATTCTTCTCATGTAACTTTAGCCTATTAACAGTTAGGCTTTTAGTGTTAAGTGAGTCAGGTAGGCTCCCTTTGCAGTCAGTGCAAAAATTAATCTCACCCTAAGACAGGACTTGACTGGTAGGTTGGCTTGTTGTCCAGAGGTATCTGTCTGTCTCTGTTAACTGTGGCTGAATGGTTGGATCAGATACCCAACTAATTGCAAATCCCACCCATAACAGCCAAAGGAATTGGCTTTTGCTGAGTGCATGTTCCTTTCTATCATCATTCACGAGGAGGCATTTCCTGGCACAGCTGTCAGGAGAGAATGCTACAGAGGCATTGCTAATAGTATTTGTAGAAAGCAGATGCAACAACATTTACACCAGAATTGTTGTGTGCTCTGACAATCGGGGAACAGGAAAAAAAGTCCTGTGATTTATGTCAACCATCCCAGGCAGCCTGCAGAGTACGAAGGTCAGAAATTCACAGGGGACTAGCTGCCATCAGGTCCAGTGAGAGAGAAAATTTTGCAAACACCAGTCAAATTATTCTGCCTGAATCATTTGCTCAGTTCAGCCTCAGGGTGCTCTCGGGATGAACCTCTTTCCTCTTCTATTCTCACACCAGGAATCCTAGTTTAGTCCATTTGACTGCTGGGGCACATATAGAATTGCAGTGACAAGGGATAGTTTATATTACTATAGCACCTTTGCAAATGTGTAGTACCACAGAAAGCAAGCCATTTTTAGGTTGGATAAAGGGAATTAGATGAGTAGGCTTCAGTAGTGCATGTGCACATGTAGAGTGTAAGGAATGATTATTTACTTCTACAAAAAAAAGCTGCTGTCAGGGTCTTTGACTAAGTTTTTATTGCCTCATCTGAAATGCCTAGTAGGGCAAACAGCATGGAACCCTGTTTACTGCCATCAGAGGTGAAGGTGGGATTACGGCAGAAGGAGGCCGGATTTCTGCTATCGATGCGTGGGTCTCAGGATGACAACTTCCCCAGACCATGCATCTAGATGGCTATGCAGTGCTGGTCTCTGGCTCCCCGCTTGCTAGGGCAGTCCAGATTCCTATACCAAAGAATGTCCTCTCTTTCTTACTCTCCTGCTCAAACACTGGAGGATTTCCCTCCACCACCTTGTATGTCCTTCTTTCCACGTTGTATTACCACTTAATCTGCCAGTTTGTGCCATTAGCAAACCAATGTGCAATTATCTAGTGGCACGAGTCAGCACTGGTCTATTGAAGCTAGCAGAAGTGCCCTGTTCCTGTGGTACCACAGAATTTGGCCCTCGAGTCTGTGTACGAAGTGTCAATTCACTGGACACACCAGTGGTTCCCCGGTTGTGGTCCTTGGGTCAGTGGTGGTCTGCAAGGACATGGAAAGATCCACAGCTACCAGTAGTATTTATGAATAAGTCCATTTTGCATGGCTTCACCTATAGATCTTGGGGACATTTGAGGTGACACTGGGTCAGAACATTTAGAAACCATGCATCTATGCAAAACCAGCAGCCTTACTGGTAACACGGCATTGCACCTCTCTACTTTCTTCCATTTCCCTCAGTTTCTGCCTAGACTCTGCTCTCAGACACGTCTGCCGAAATCTAGAAACATCTCTGATTTACTCCTCCCAGATGCTGTAGGATTTGCACTGGGGTGACAAAGCCGAAACAAAGGGATGTGCTCTCTTCTAGGGAAAAAAGACAAGAACTGGCATGTCCCAGCTGCCAGTCTGAGGAGCCCAGTGACTGTTAATGAGTGTCACTGGGACAGATCTTCAGCTGGCGTAAATGAGCAGTAGCTGATTGTAAGTCCACAAGGACTTTAGTGAAGCTGTGTTGATTTACACCAGAAGAGCAGCTGGTCCAAGGCTCAGGCTGGCTGGGGAAAACCCCCTGGAGTTTCCATCAGTGGGTGTGAGAGGGGGGTAGAAGCCGTCTGCGTGTGTGAAGGGGTGCAGAAAGCAAATAAAGGGAAGAATGGGAAATGCACATCTTATTGGATTCACTTCTCCAACAAACACTTTTTTTTTTCTTTTTTCCACTTCCCTTCTTCCCCACCTCCAGCAGCTCCTCTCTCACAAGCTCCCTCTCCATGCTGCTCATCTCCCTTTGTGCACCTCTTACCCACACTCTCCTCTCTAAACAGGTGCAGTTGCCACTCAATAGACTTTAATTACCACTTCAAGGGCTCTCACCAGGGTCTGTTGGGAGGGTGGAGATGAATTATCCTAAGGATTATGCGTATATCTGAGTTCTTTTTAGTTAGATGGCAATATTCCTGTCAGTCTGTATCCTTCGAGAGACTGTTTCTTCATGTTATCTCTGCTTGTGTTAACAAAAAGCAAAACTGCTGATGAAGGAAAAAAAACCCCAGCCATTACCTAGATTAATTATCAGGACAGCAAATTGGTCTAGAGAAAACTATTATGGACAGTTTTAAAAAAAAAAACAGGAGTCTCAGCTGGGCTTCTAAAACATTATTTCTGCTTGCAAATAAGAGGCCAAATTTTCAGAAGTGGAGAGCTCAGCATCTCCAAAGATTTCTGTGGGAGACTGGGGTCTAAAAATACAAGTTGTTTTTAACCACTTTACCTTCTTTTTTGCTCCGTGCTCTTCCCATCACAGCTCACTGGAGACATGCACTGTTAATGCATTCTGCTGGTACCCCGGGGGATTCCTCCAGACAGAACATGTCAGTTGATTTCTGTCTTCAGCATAGTTTGCCTATGACGGAGAGTTATTCCCAATGTTTAACTAGTAACATAACATTATTTTTATTATTAAGATCCTCTTCAAAAGACAATCCTGGAGAATGCAGAGCAGAAGCTTATGTCTGTCAGATCTGCTTGAAATTGTTTGCACAGCATGTGAGCATGCGCTTGTGTATAAGTGGAGATGCACACAGAAATGTATATACATGCTTATATATGCTGATACATGCACCACTGGAAAAGATAGGAGCTGGAAATATAACAGTATCTTTTGGGACAGGGAAGATTTCCAAATATTTAAAAAATAATTTTGCTTTTGCTCAACATTAACATTTTTAATTTTTTCATAAAATGAAAAGCAGGAAGGGGATTGGTTTATAGAAAATTAAGCAACATTTTCTTCTGCCAAAATTAAGTTTGTTTTCCTAAACAAGCAATTCAGCAAAATGGGGAAATAGTGTAACCAAATCTGCATTTTTGCATACGTGTTTTCCATTAAACATTTTTCCTAACTCCAAAACAGCTGGGCATATGCAACATCTGGGCTTCTGTTTGGCACTCGCTTCTGTACTGCTCCCGGTGCATGCACCAGTGTCCATGCCAGAGGGCAATACAGTGCCGTGCTCTGCCTTTACTGTCTGTGCGGGATACAGTCTGTGCTGAGCTCTTCTGCATTCATGCCACTGAGCCAGCTTGCATATCTGGGTTAGTATCCAGGCTCCTCTTATCCCTTGGGCATTAGTAACCACGGAATGAGACTCAGACGCTGGGCTGAGGTTCTTACATGTAGTCGTGTCTCTGCACCCGAACGGCATTAATTTCCCATCCAACACAGCCTGCCTCTGTGCACTCCTGCCTGCTCTCAGCTCTGGGCTTTTGTTGGTACCTGCAGCACAAAGACAGAAGAGATGAAGGAAGGATAAGTGGACAGCGCTGATGGGAATATGCTGGCAAAAAAGCAAAGTAGTCGTAATTGCACTTCCTAGGACATCACTTTAGTCTCTGTCTGGGAATGTTCTATTCCTCCTTCCTTAGGCTCAGAGTGCAACTGTGACCTGATAAAGTAGTGAGGTGCATGACACCATGGGCTCAGTCTGGGACAATGCTGCCCGTTGGTACAGGGTCTGTGATGGGAAAAGGAAGAGGCATGGTGATGTGCCTACAAGAGACTTCTCCCTGTACAAGCACATGTCTATGCCACTTTCTCTGAACTTTCTCCTCATTCAGGGGGACCTGTTCCCCTCTTCTTCCTGTACATCTCCACCGGGAATCCTGCAGTCCCTTCCTCTCCTCCCCAGCCTCTGGAGATCTGCCAGCCCTCCTGACGTTCCCACTCTCATTTCTCAGGTTGTGCCCTTCTACTTCTCACTGTAGCTCTTTCTTTCAGCTTTTAGGATTTTAAAATCCTTCTGTCTTCATCATCTCTTCCCCCCCCTTCCTTTTCTTGTGCATTTTGCTTTCCAGGCCCATCTACCACATGTTCTCCTGCCATTTATGTGGGACTAGGATGAACATTGATCACAGCCATCTCAAACCCATCTCTCTCTTTTCCCAAAGAGCCAATGAAAATGTCACCCATGAGATAATGATCATGTTGCTCACGTCCCTTAATTGCTCTCAAAGTACACATTGAGGCTGCAGAGCCTCTTTGAAAGGCAGGTTCTGGCCTTTGGCACATTATTGACAGGCTGTTGATAGGCCCCTTTGTTCAGGAGCAATTTTGTCCCTTTTGCTGTACAATTTTTTGGTTTTTTTTAAAGACAGCCCTTTCAGAGAGAGTAGATTTTAAAAATAGAGCTGAGCTTTGAATGAACAGGCACCAGACTTATTCCTAAGAAGCAGTGGCATACATGTGCGATGAGAGCTACCAGCCTGTTTCATGCAAGACTCTATACAAGAAATCAAAGCTATGATGACTGATAGCTTCATCCTAGTTGCTTTTTGTCCCTTCCCCTCTTAGGCCTGGTAATTAGATGTTTCCTTGCAGTGTATTACTAAACCGTTAGGTGTCTTGTGTGTTTTGGTGCATGGTCCCTGGTAAACACGTAAGAGAAAGTTGACACTCAAGCTGTGCAGCAACCCATTTCTATCTATTAGTGATAATTCTTTTGTTTATTTAATACCTGCTGATTAAAATGGAGTAAGATTTCCTCATCACAGCAGCCCTTCACCATCTCAAAAGCTGTACAGGTCTGGGGCAATTGCTGGTGTACCTGCTGAAAGGGAATATTTAGAGCAGAACAAAGCACACTTGCTCTCCTATTACTGTCACGGGCAGAGATCCTCCATTAGCAGTGCGGAGTCTATGACACATAGCTGAGCAATTCTCACATCAGCTACTGATTCCTGTAGTACACGCACGCTTTAAAGCCACCTCTTTAATACCAATTTATTTTAACATGCCCCCATGTAAGCTGGGGTCCCACTGTGGTAGATGCTGCGTGTACATCTCAAGTTAACCCTACTAAAGCCTTCAGCATGGCTGCACAACCAAGCTTCAGTCTCCATCTAAGTAGACTTTCAACACAATCCTTAGCAAAATCTCCAGACTATATGCAACTAAAAACCAATCCTGACAGAAATGAAATTCTTTCCTCTCTGAAACAATGTCCCTTGGAATGATTTTGCTGTTAATGAACCCCGACTGAGCTGCTGTATTTTGGAGCCACTGGTGTGCATTTTAACAAGGAGCTTTCTATGTGTGGATGTGCATCAACATAGCCAGCCCCCATAATGGAAGTCTGTTCAGCATTGTAAGTCCCACATTAGGCTGTGCCTGTAGGAACCCTGGGACGTTCCACTGAGACTGCCTGAAGGTAATCATCTCTCCCAGCCTCCTGGCTGTCCCTAACCAAGTGCTCAGCTTGCATCTATTCCAGGAAACAGCTCTGGAGATTATAAAGTTTAGACCCTAACACATTCACTAGCAACAAGGGGGGGAAAGTGCCGTTTGATTATAGATGAAAAGGAAAGATGCAAGGGGCTTTGGTATTCAGAAAAATCTCCAGCATGCTGTGATTTGGTTGTTGAACCCTGTAAGGGACTGGAAGCTCTTGAACTTCATTGTTTTCTATGAGTCAGTTCAGCCAAATACAAGCAATACTTGAAAAACATAGTCCACCTTGAATTTTTCTTAGAATCCTGCATGATTAAAATGATACATCCCAGTACTTCCCATCACAGAAACCTATTTCATATGTTACATCCACTTACATACATATTTTTTGTGTGCTTGTGTATCAAACCCACATGTCATAGGGAGTAGAACATATATGCATTATTTAGATCAGTGTACGTTAGAATGGAGTCCATTCTGTCAAAATTCAGGAAAAGGAGTTCTTTCAAACCCGTTCCCTCATGGATAGGCCAGCAGAAAAATATAATGCCTGTCTTCTAGAAAAAAAAATCAGCTAATTTATTTTTAAAAGTTCTGTACTCATTAGTTGGCATCTATTGTTCTACCTACCTGTGTTGCACCTTGTCAGGTTATGTAAAATCTGCACATACCTCTGTTGCCAAACAGTCCTTCATCAGCATGTAGTGAGAACTGTGCTAAAATAAAATGTTGGCTGAATTAGATGGAGCAGAATAGAAAGATGATAAAAGGTAAGCTAGGAGAAAATAAGACGATAAATAGGTCTGGCAAGAGAGATGGATAATCTTCCTCCCAGGCCAAACATGACAAGATAATAACCTTTTTCTTTTCTCTAGTTCCATTTGCTCTTGGATCTCCAGAGCTTTACGAATATCATTTAATTTGGTCTTCTGGTACCCCTGTGAAATGGGTATCACAATGTCCATTTTTACAGAAAAGGGATCTGAGGTGCATTACTTAGGAATAGGTTTAAGTTTAAGATTAGGATTGCAAAAATCAACCAAACTGTTCTCTTCTGTTGGTTTGCTTCTTAGCTACCACTGTGCCTCGGGCAGTACAGTATACTGAAGACAAGCTGGTAAAATCAGAGAGCTACAGCCGTGTTTTCACAACTCGCCTCTGCCACATTGCACAGCCAAGCCAGAGCGGGAGCAAGTCTTGTCCTCTCCTTCAGAGTGTGTCCCTATTCCCGTCACCAGCTGGGGACAGTGACTGTCGCAAGAGCCAGGCAGCGTTCAGAGCTAGATGCAGCTGCCGTGATGGCGCAGCTCTCCTTCTGCTCCCTTATCATGTTGTGATCTGGAGAGCAGAGGTTGCACCTGGCGATGGGATCAGGGTAACTTTCCTTCTGTCCCCTGTGCTTTCAGAATATAGATGATTTCTGAGCAAATCTAAACAACCTATATGAGCAACTGAGAAGCTCATTAAACATTCAGGACTATGACGGCGCTTTCTGAATTCAGAGAAGGCTTGTCTGGACTGTCCTTTGCTCTCCTTGCTCAGGAGAAATTCCCATTGCTTCTGCTAGATTCAGTGCAAGGTCTGAGTCTGCAGCCTGCGAAGTGTTGGGCCCTTTTCTGGACCCTTTGCCTTCCAGATGGTGACATCTTAACTGAGTGGGAGGTCCTAAGTAAAGTTTTCTATCGCTTTGTGTCATTGATTTCTCCATGTACATTCAACTGGCAACACGGAGCAATGGAATATTTGATTAGACAGAATTACAGACCACAACATTAATAATTTTGTGAGTTTAACTGAAAAGATTTGCAATTGTTCTCCCTGGGAACTGCACAATTTTCTCCTTCTTAAGAGAAACTCTCCTTTTTACTTTAATGGCAGGGTCTATTGTCATCTTACGGTAGCAGGTACTGACTATTGCTTCTGATTCGGGGGGCTTGAATCCATGCAGTTTTCATCTGGGCTGGAATCTTGTAGGTGGACTGTTCATCATGGCTCTAGATTTTCAAAAGAAGTTAGCAATTTTGGATACCTTATATTTGTGTTTGAGACACTTTGAAAGGGGACCGATTACGAGAGAGGCAGGTGCTTAGCAGTCCCTGAAAATCAGGACTAATTGAAATATGTCGTGCTGAGCACCTGAAAACACTAAATGCTTTGGAAAACCATAGGGGGGTGTACTGTTTCTGAGCGTGACTTGGGAAGACTGTACAGCCCTAAGTAACACGGGATAAAAAGAAGATCTTTGCAAAACCTTATGGAAACATCCTTTAATCCTCAGTTCAGCCAAGTGCTTAACTTTAGGCATATGTTTGATTCCTGTGGGTGTTAACTGCTGAAATTTCTGCACGTGCATTTGTATTTTCCTGAAGTGGGGCCTGATACCATGTACGTTACTGTAGGTTTGTTTTATGAAAATTCCTGAGTCGGTCTCCAAATGAAAATAAAACAAAAGGCAAAATTCTTCTCTCTATTCTGAAGTGTGATGCTGAGTAGGACACGCAAGGCATTGCTGACTTTCTGCATGTCCATGCATTCACACGCAGAGCCACAGACTGTACCATGAAATGTCCATTCTTTGCATTTCATAAAAACCCAAAGCCTGAGTCACAGACTGTGTTAAGTGCTGAACAAACAGAACAAAGTGTCCATGCCCCAAAAAGATTACAGTCTCAAGCTGGGCTGCTCACCGTGGTGATGTAGCTGTAGGATTTGAATTAATGCAAGATTCTGCACGGCTGCAAACATGCACTTGAAAAGCAAACAAGTAATCATGCAAACAAACCCCACCCAGCTCCTCCCCTTGTCGATCAGCAACCCATCTGAAAAATCCCTGCTTGGCAACACTTGTTAGAGCGTCTCCTTACAGCTCAGAGGCTGCTGAAGGCAAAATCTTGGTATTGACCCTTAGCTGCACTACTACACACACAACTGTGCGGTCTGTTTATAAACAAGGTAAAACTAAAAACTCCATACTCATTATACACCAGGAAGGGGGCCGTATCTCACAAAACTCGCAGGAGCCATCTGGTATCTGTAAATAAGGGCTCCTGGAGTCGGGGCATGAGCGTGTAATGATTGTAGAATGTGAATAGCCCTATTCATGCAAGTAGTATAACGAGTACTAAGCTAGTAGCGTGCTTAAGGCTCTGCTGAGTTAAACAAAAATGTGGCCATAAGGGTTTTTTTCCTGTTGCAGGGTCAAACCTATAACTACAGGACTGAGCTTCTTTTAAGGCAGGGTCGGATGTTTTCTGTGCATACAGGAGTCAGGATAATGCATGCTCAGTCCTGAGTTGTCAGCAGTGAGCTATGGCTAGGATTTTCAAAGCTGCTTGGAGAGCAATTCCTTTTAATCTCAGCGAAAGCTGAAGACTCCAGATATCCTGGGCAGCCTTAGGATACTCAAATGCAAATATCAATATTGTATTTCATCTCTAGGCTTAAATTTAGGAAATTTTATTAAATTAATATGCCAGCATCTATTTTACTAAGGACATGATATACAAAGATATTCCAGTCTCTAAAGACAGATCATTTTAACAGAATTTACCAATGAATTTGGAACGCCACTCCTACTTATTTTCAGGTGAGGTGTATGCTGACTTGTTTTACAAATGCCACCAGGACACTAACATTTGTTCTAAACTCATCCAGTTTTAAAGAGATGTTAAACAATGACACATACTTTGAGGCCACAAAACGATCAGAACAGCCTTTGAGGGAAGGCCTGCCTATACAGAATGTCTACATCAATTTTATCACCTACTTTTCATCTCTTCCGTGCTTTGGGTCCTTATCAGGACCTTAGGGTAGTTCCACAGGAGGTTTATTTCTTTTGCTTTCCTATAATGGATTGCTCTGGAGTGGTCTGAATTTAGTATCTTAACGGAGACAACTCCCATTGATTTCAGCGAGCAGAAGAGCCAAATTCTTTGCTCAGAGTTGTGTTCCTTAAGATCTTATTCTGGCCCTGATTTAGTTGCATACCTAAATCCTGCTGAAGTGGTTGCTGAACTGGGGGTGGATGCAGGTGCTTCAAGTGAGGTGTGTGCTTAAATGCCTGGTTGAGCCAGACCCCTTGTCTCCTGTTGGCCAGTGGAGAGAACCGGGTTAGGTAGGACCATGCTTGTGTCGCAGTGCAGTAGTGGACCATGAGACCACAGAGACACACACACATTTAATGCGCATGAATGCAGGTGTTCGAAAGAGACTGAATGTAAAATTGTATGTGAACGCAGGTGTCTGGAGCAGGCATAGTGCTCGGTCTGCATGCCAAGTTCAGGTGTCTGGGGCGGATCAAATCTCTGCCAAAGAGAGAAGAACCTCAACATGTTTATCCAAGCTCAAAAGCTGTTGCAGATCTCGCATCTGAAATCCACTCTCTTTTTCCTGCTGAGATTCCCAAGCACCTCCCAGTCTCCCAGCTACTCACAGCCTGAAACCCTACCAGATGCCATGATTGCAGTGGAAAAGCAGCTCATTACTGGAGTGGCAGGCGACGCACAGACAAATATTTGTGCAAGGCATACAGAGCCCAGATGCTGGAACACATTGTCTCTCTGATAGGAGGAGGAAAGGCGAAGGAGGATCTTGCCTTTAGCAAAATTAAATAACAAAAATCTATACAGTGTTTATTTCTAGTATGGCTTAAAATGTTTCCTTCTAGCAGGCAATGTGGTAACCTCTTGCCAGACTGATTTCCAGTTTACACATTTTGCTAAATACTTTAAGGGTCAGGAATTAAATTGAATTAAGTTCAGATCTTACCCTGAATCCCCTGTTCTTCAGAGACCTCTGTGTTAGGATTTCTCAGAAAAGAGATAGGATTGTATCCTTCTACAAGATGTGTTTGTTTTGAGATCTACAGAAAATTGCTAGTAAGAAAAAGGTGACAAAATATGCCCTAAACAAATTGAAATGTGACTTTGATTAAATGATACACTCTGCACAATACAAAATTTAGTTAGCTTTGAGGATATGATATGTCCTAATTTTTTTTATATTAAATATGGAATCTGATGAGGCAATTTCCCAGAATGTGGAGATAAACCCCTAAAAGCAGGAATAGGTATTTGGTACAATATAATTTTCTGGCTTCTTCTCAAGTTCTTTTGCATGCCTGTGTTGGGGCAAGAGATGAAGAACATGGTTTCTTGCCCTTATTTTACAGCTGAACTTCAAAGGGAAAAGACCTTATATTGATGTTGTAAGAGAACAAGACATTACAAAAACTGAACCTCAGGATTATGTTGCATCGAAGAAAGATCACAAACTGAGTCACTGTGTGGACACAGAACTGATGGAAGATGTTAAAAGATTTACAGATAGGTAACAGAAAGATATCTCTCCATTCAAATTCCATAGGCAAGCATTTCCACCATTAGTTTGTTCAATGTATATAATGTATATCTCTGAAGGCTGTGTGTATATTCAAGACCTTAAAAGAAATATCAACTTTCTTTTCAAGTGTTTTTGGTTTTTTCCCAGATATTTAATTCTGAAACAGCAAATAGGAATTTCCTTAAAATGGAGAACAGCTTGTTTCCTTTTCCTCTCAGGGACCAACATTACTTAAGAAAAATACAGGTGTAACGACAGAAGACAGGGACAGTCTGAGCCTTGGATTATATTGCCTTGTTGAGCCTCTGTTTAGCAAAGTATTTAAACATATGTTTAACAGAGCTGGGTGAGAATTAGGGATTCATTTAGTGAATAGTCTCAGCTTCCAAAAATGGAGATAAAGCAAATGCAGCAAATCACTTAATCTGAAAATAACAATATGAAATGCTTTATGTCCAAAGTGCTCAAACACTTTACTTTTAACGTTTTATATTTTGTATTTTCTAAATTACATTGGTGGTTTAATAATCTAAACGGGGGGAAAATGTTTTATTTCAGCTTTGTTCAAATTTCTGAGTTGAGCCAGAGTTAAATACTTTGTTGTTTTAATTTTGTCAAAATTAGAAAGGAAAAACTTTGTTTGATTTGATAGCACTCGATTTTTCTTTTTTGGGGTAAGCTTTTTGTGAAAAAATCCACTATGATATAGCCATTGGGCACTTAAATATAACACAATCTGTCAATGAACCCTAAATGTACTGCTAAAGCAAGACAAATTTTGAGTACTGAGATAGAACAAACTGCTGAGGAAAAATATTTTCAAATAACTGTTCATTGAAGAATTTACTCCCAACAGCATCTTGGTGAAATATCCTATTTCTCCTATAAACTAGAGAATTTTAAGAGCAACTTTATACACCAGTCAGCCACATTTTCAAAACAATAATTTTGAGGTTTTCAGCATAAAGCTTTGATATTGGAGTAGGTGGACAGTGTAAATTACATTCAGATTCATATAGTCAATCCTGGCTTCCTGAATTATGTTAGTCCCCGCCCTACCCCAAACCTGAAGCTGTAAGTGAATCTTACCTGGGGCTGTTAGGGCTATTCGGGAAAACGCAGCTAAATCTTTTCCAGTCTCCCTTTCTACCACATTCAGCCCTTGGCTCTCGGACAGATCCCAACTTTCCTGATTGCACCCTGCCTCCCCAGTGCCGCTTCTCGGTGCGGTGGAGTGATCTGCTAGCGTTTGTGTATACCTGCCCGGGCAGCAGCTGGACCAAGAAAGGGCACCGGCGTTTCTGCCCCAGCACCGGGCATCGTGCGGGCTGACCGCAGCTGTGCCCGCTCTCCTTTCCAGCTCGCCTTCCTTCTCCCCCTCCAGACAACTTACTATTGTCCCCTCCGGTACTGGACTCACCCCAGCCCCGTCCGGCCCCGCTGAGCAGTCCAGCGTCGCTTCGCAGGCTCTGGGAGGGGGACCGGGCGGCGCTCCCCCCGGAGACAGTGCTGCCCCGACCTGCCGGGCCAGGTGCCGGTGGCCGTGCTCGGTGCCCGGTGCCCGGTGCCAGTGCCCGGTGCCCGGTGCCAGTGCCCGGTGCCCGCCCTGGCCCCGGAGGGACACGCCGCTCGGGCCCTGTCCGTGGTGCTGATCCTCGGCCGCGGCCGGCCGAGCAGCCCAGCCCTCCTCCCGCCGCTGCCCGTCCCCTCTGCCCCGGCTGCCCCAAGGCAGGGCCAGGGGAGGCTGGACCCTTCCCCTGAGCATCCCCCGGGCACTGCAGCCCCCAGGACCCTGGCCGGGGTCCCTCTGCCGAGCCCGCCACTGGAGGAGTTGTGCGGCTCCCTGGTAGAGGTGGGACTGGCTCCACAGGTGGCCGGGGTGCCCCTCGCCTTCCCCCGGGCACATGCAGCATCCCCGGCTCAGCCCAGCCCTCTCCGCCCTCGGCCGAGCCTGCCTCCGCACCCTTGCCGGAGCTCACCTGTCCCTGGGTCACCTTTGCAAGCCGAGGGGCTGGGAAAGCTGCCCTGCCTCTGCCTCGGGGCTTTTATGAGCCACCGGGGGGGGGCGGCGGGAGGAGCACCCAGGCGGGGACTCTTCGCTTTGGCCAACGGGAGGCTGCTTTTCCCTGCAAATGCACAGATTGCACAGATTACATCATGGAGAGCTGCCTGCGCTTCAGTGTAAAAGTCTCTTCTTCACGTAAAGGCGGGTCGGAGGAGTGATGGCAGATGGCAACAGGTCTGTCCATTGGGGCAGTGACGCCTGGACCTCTTGGAAACAGGGCAGTGGTGGGGAAGCGGGTGAAGGAGCTGTGCCTATGAGGGACACAGGCTTTGGGAAGGCACAGCTGGGACAGCCTGCCGGGAGAGCCAATGAGATTCTTGCTGTGCTTCAGTCTGAGCAAGGACCTGCATGTTTTGCTTTGTGGCCGTAAGTTGCTCAATATCTCCCGGGACCAAACCCTAAAGAGCCTGTTCTTGCCATCCTACCATAGTGTCCCTCAACCTTTGTTGCTCGTACCCTCTCATTTCCCAGCCCAACGGACAAGCCAAGTTTCACCTAACTTTTCAGCCTTTATCACCCTGTTTTTGGAGCTTACACAAAAATCCAGCCCTCCATTTCTTCCCAGAGATACTGAGCTGAATTGCAGAGTCAGATCTGAGTATCTAGCACCCATTTGGTTCTCTTATGTTCCTAGAGCAAGGAGGCCAGTCAGTTATTCCCTTGAGTGTGCCAAAGAACAAACTGCTTTCCAGTGAAAACAAATTTATTTCCTAACCCTTACATCCAGGAACATGCATATGTTTCTGACTTTGACTGGAGGGTGTCAGCTGGGATGGATTTGTGTTGTGCCTCTTAGATTTCAAATACACAAGCTGCAGGCATAAATTCTTCAAGATTGCCCTAGATTGTCCTAGATGGTCAGTACGTTGAGGTAAAGCTTTGTCTTCTGGTATATCCTGTGCACAGAATATATTATCACATGATACCAAAGGAAAAATAATAATTGATTGTAACATTAATTAAATAGAAATCAAAATGGTCCAAAGTTAAAGGCTTGGTCTAGGTAATACCTGAGATCCACATTCAGATCTGATTTGGGGAAATTGCTGCCTGCTACAAACGGATCTCCTGTGGGTAAATACTGGGCTCTTAAGATCTGGATCTAAAGCAGATGACATGAAAGGAGCCCATTTTCAAGTGGCATTGGATGCTATTCAAATTACAGCATGATTAGAATAAAACCAGGCACTCTGTTTCCAACTCTTTTTTTTCCTGGTCTTCAGGACCATTGTGGACGATGGGCCAAATCCTTTGGCTGGCTTACTCAGCTGAGAATCTGACCAGCCACTGTGACATTTTTGTTGTTGCCTAAGATAAAAGATGGGTTTTGAGCAGAATGTACCTGTGTTCAACATGAATTGGTGAATACCCTGGGAGGCTCAAACGCTGATCTCTTGAAGGAGGAGATGGAGATTGAGCAGTACCCGCTGACCTTGGAATGCATTAGTCACAGCATAAAGAATGTATACTGGTGTACGGGTAAAAGATGATGTTACAGCCTTGCTAGTGCCTGGCCTTGAATGTGTGTCTGTGAGAGATTTTCATTCAGGAGCCAAATCTGGAAGCCTTTGCTCTGGCTTTATCCAGGCAAAGCAGGAATTTGGGGGAAATGTGAAAAGGACAGGAGCTGAAACTGTAAATGGCATCTTATGGAAAATGCTGAGGAGTGCCTAAGTCCCTCCAGAACATACATCAAAAGGACAGTGAGACTTGGGTACCTAATTCCCTCAGAAGACCAGTGCTTACGGCTGTTATTACCCCAGCTGGATCTCCTCATCCTTAATTTTCCCTTTACCTCATTTGCTCACCAGTACTCTCCCAATTTGCTCTCAGTTCAGTCTTAATGTGGTAACTGCTGCTATCCCCTGGCCCAGAGCTGCAGCTACAAAACCATCTTTGATTTTCCTCCAGCTTCTGCCTTTGAGTCCTCTGCTCTTGAGTCAAATGGAGAAAGGCCCCACTGAGGTTAAAGAAATGGGCCCCGAGGAATGATGAAGAATAAACCCTCCAGCTGCATATCTATGAAGAACAGCCATTTTGCAGCCATGGTGAGTCCACAAGCTACAAGAAGCGTACAGGCACTGTCTGTTTTCCTGAGAGCTGTAGCCTCTTCTTTTAGAGGTATCGGGCAGGAATTTGTACTAAAGTCCTCTCTGTGCCATCTAACCAGTAATTTTGGCCAGAAATTTCAGTTGAGACTTCAGAAACTTGATTTTCAAAGGGATCCGAGTTGTGAACATGAGGTGTACCTGAGTCAAGCCCAAACTGTCTCAAGCCTGAGCTACTCATTCAAAAGATGCATTTGAAATGTAGGGCTTATTGCGAGAAGAGTCCTGGAAACTCACTGCGTCTATGGCAGATTCATTCTCTCTGGCTTTTCCACCTTGGGAGATCCCTCTGCCTCACTCATTTGCATTCTAGGTTCGTTTCAGTGGAAGAGGGGATTGGACAGATTTTTCTCGTGGAGAAAGTCTGGGGTGAACTAGAAGCCACAACAGGAAAGGTCACTGTTTAATTTAATTATCAAGTTGTTTTCCACCCCCTACTCAGAGCAGCCCTCTCGGCTCAGTAATTAGCAATGAAGCGAAGGGGGAGCGAGCTGGACTTTGGCCCCAACTGACCCGATTCATACAACATGTCTGATTAATGCACCTGGTCACATGGCAGCTGCCAGCGACTTGTTGCTGGGCATCCAGAGGTTTCCAAGGGAACCAGTCCTTCTCCTGCCAATGCTCCTCAACAACTGCGGGAGAGCCGCAGCTCGGAGGGCCTGACGCCCAGCCAGGTGGAAGACGGGAGCAAAGGTGTACAGAGGAACACCCAAAATAGAAAGTGCCTGCACTGAATTTAGTGACGCTCCGCAGCAGAGCAGCTCGGACAAAGCCCTCTGAGCAGAGCCCTGCGGTGCATGCTTGAATCCCTGAGCCACAGGACTGCCTCTGCTCAGCCCTCCCTGCCGTCCTCTCATGCACATCCTCCCTTGTGCACACAGCCGTAGCTGCTGCACACCTATCCCAGCCCACACACGCATCGCTCATGCACAATCCTACATACGCCCCATCAAACCAAAGACACATCACAAACAAAACAACAGCTACGTGCTGACAGAGACACGCTCCCAGCCCCCGCGTATTTTCCTCTTTTCGCAGAGGAGCTCTAGCACATGTTTGAGACCTTTTTCCTGAGGTGTGTTTAAAAACTCTCTTTCATATTACAGAGACGTTTACAGACAGAGATCCAATCCCCTAGAAAGCTTTCCACCACTGCACACACAGATCCAGCCTACCTATGTGGACTGGCATAGAGCTCCCATGTAGACCAATCTCATCTCCCTCCCCCAAATCCCTCTCCCTGCACACGCAGCCAGAGCACTGCCTACACACAGGCGTGTCGGCTTCCACATACACAGCCGCTCTTCACACCTCCCCTCTAAACACACATCCTTACACATGCACACACTCTGCACTACTTGCAGGCATCTCCCTCTGTGCACACAATTCTGCAGACTTACACTCACATCCTTGTTTGTAGATGTTCCTGCTTGTTTGCACACAGATGGAGACACCCTTATGCATACGCACACACTCACACTTTTATTCCACGCTCCCCACAATCTGCACAGTCGCCCTGAGCACGCAGCTGGTGATGCACATGTCAGGATCGCTTCCTGTGCGTGCACCCGTAAATGTACATTTGGTGTCCACCAGCATACCCCGACACCTCTGACAGGGACTTCTGCTAGCATGCATCCTGTCATCCCTTCTCCCCTTCATTGTAGCTGCATTGTCTCACAAGCCTAGCATGTGCTATACACATGTACACAGGCCAGCAGTTCTTGGCAGTAAAGTCCCTGAACTAGCAAATGCAGTTGACTTGGCAAATAGCGCTGTTCTGTAATACCAGACTTCCAAATATATTAGGCAGTCTTACAACAGCCTGTCGTTCCTCTCTTCCCTTTCACTATGATGGAGGGTGTGTATCTGCTCTGTATGCTCTAACAGTAACTTCCTGAGCTTGTTAATGCTGCTCCAGTGTTGTTAGTCATGGGGCAAGCATTATCCGCAGTGAGGCTCCAGAAGTTGTTAGTGCTGTGCCAGGAGACCTTCCATTCAAATATCACAAACACCTGATCCTTGACAGCAGAAAGTCAGCTTCGTTCAACTGGTTTTCATAGAGCAACACTGATTTATCCCCGCTGACACAATGGTTTGCATTGCTGAAGGACATGAACGCTCAGGGAAACATGTCTCAAACATGCTTGGTTTCCTCACACCCCTCACCTTCCAAAATCTTTCTCCTTTTTCTCAGGAAGGTAATGCATCCTCGCTAACCCTCTGGATCAAACTGCTTTCAAGGACATGCTTATCCGCTATCTTTTATTTAATCTTCCAGACTAGAGCATGTGCCTGCAAGAATATAAGATGTGAATGGCTTCATGTAGCAAACTGGATTTACATGATGGAAGAGAAAGATTCAAAGGGTCTGGTTCCTCTGCCTCTTAACTCAGTTTTATACCACATCAGAACATTTGACAGGTGTATCTGAGAAGAAATGTTATTTGGACTAAGCTCAAAAGCTTAAGCAAGAGGAGGCATGTTCAAAACTGCATATAAGACAGTGTAAGTTAACAATGCAACCAGGAAGACACAACTCCATGGAGGGCCGAAAAGTCTACTAATGAACAACTGCTTGTTAGAGCCAAAGTCTCTGTACGAGTGTAAGTAAGGAATCGGACACATTTGTGTCAGGGTGAGCTATCTCTCACCGTGTTCAAATTATGTGTGAGCATGCATGCCTGCGAAAGTACAAGGGTATGTTCATGTGTAATGAACACACTTTTAATGAGGTGTCTGCAAAAGGCACAATCGAATAGCAGCAGAGTATGTTCATGCCTCAGGGGAGAGTGTGGAAGTCTATCTCCCTGCCTTTATCTCTGTGTTGTATTAAACCCCACGTGCATGTACTTGAACTTGTGACATTGAGACTATCACAAATATAATGAGGAGAAAGAGGTCATTCAGACAAACTTGCCTGTCCTTGGTTGAGTTTGTCTCAAGCAACAGACTCTCAGCTGCTGAAGCAGTTAAAAGGAGAATACTGTAAAAATAAAGCCCATGCTAACTGAGTAAACAAGAAGCTTGAGAACTGGATCTGTCAGGGGCTAGAGCAGCTTGTAAGCAGAGGCTAAAGGGAAAAATAAAATAAATAAAAACAAGCTGAAGAGCAAACAAGAGCACTGGAGGCAATATTTTCATAAGCATTAAAAGTAGAACCTATGTTCCATTTTCAGAAGTGGTTTTAATACACAGAAGTCAAAATCACATGACCTTTCAATAAAATCTGGGATTCTATGTCCCTTAGATATTTTAGACGCTGTTTCTCACAATACAAGAAGTTGGTGCCCCAGTGAAATTACAAGGCAAGTTTAAAACAAACAAAAAGAAGTGCTTTTTCACACAGCACATAATTAAATTTTGGAGCTCATTTGCCACAGGATATTGTGTAGACTGAAAGTATAAATAGGTTCAAAAGGTTTTAGACAAGTTTATGGAGGTTTGGTCTATCAGTGGCGATTAAACTTAATAGTCTGGATGCAACATCCAGGCAGTCCTCACAGATTGCTGGAAGCTACAAAACTAGCTTCCAGGTAGGAGAGGCCTTATTCTTTATATACCCTTGTACACTGTCCTAAGTATCTTTCTCTACTTACTACCAGGGCCAGTACACTGGGATAAGGACGTGTCTGCTGTGGATCAGTCAGACCACATTTATATTTCTAAACATACCATGAATCACCAATTTAGACTTTCAGAGGGATCTTAATAATCAATCATTTAGGAACCCTGATCCTTAGTGATCCTCATCTCATTTATTCTGCTACAAATTAGATGCCGTTGCCCCTAGATTCTAACAGAATTACACCTCCGTGGAACCCACCTCATATGGTGAATTCCAAACAGTTAATTTACTGTCATTTGACGCTGGATTTGAACCCCTCTGCAGAGAGATTCCAGAAGAAGGTGGCGAAAACAAGGCTTTAGTTGGCACAAGAGTACATATTATGGCATAACAAGACAGTCCGATTCAGGGCCCACCACACTGGTTAGAAGCAAATTCAGAAAATATGGTCATTGTGCTTCAAAGAAATTTTTCAGGCAATGCTGCTCCACATGCCCATCCCAGGAGAAAAGTAAACTGCATATGAGGAAAGGCGTAGAGGCAAATTCTGCTCTCACATACAGTGGTGTCAGTATGGAGTATCTCTGACGAGCTGACAGATGCTTAACTAGTGCAGAATTAGGCTGGCAATTAGTGAGCACAGTGCTGATCAGAGAGGCTAAGTCCTGAGAAACTCCACTGATGTGGGTAGAATTACCATAAACTGATACTAATTCTCAACTGACTGGGACTACCAGAGGCGTATGGCAATGCTTGGTTACTGAATATCTAAAACAGAGAATAATGGCCCATTGATGTCTGTATGTCTTGTAGTACTTCACTTCTGGCAGTGGGACAATGATGCTTCCAAAGAAAGACATGTCCTTTCCAACATAAAAGATCAAATGTCTGGTAATTGTTCTCTGTGTGTGTATGTATGAGTTCCTCTTATTGGGGTTCCTGGAGACCCTATTGGTTCAAACAACAACATGGCTGTTCTGCATTTATTCATGTCCCTTCTTCATTTCTCTTCCCCTTCTACTCTCACCCATATTTCTTCTCTTCTGCCCTTCTCTTCCTCTCTGTCTCTCTGTCTCTACTCTCCATGCACCCCACTCCAACTCAAATACCCAAGCCTTTTTTTGGATGAAAATGATGAAAAATAAACCCCTTGTGAGGAGCTGCAGTGTGTGCTCTGCCAGAGAGTGGTCTTATTCATTAAGGTAATAGTCTTGTATGCATTTGGGCATGTTATCAGTAACACTCCAAAGGGAAATGGACTACTTAAACCTATTATATCACTGCTTTATTCACCATGTGCTGCCATTTACCTCCTACGTGATGCTGGGTTCTAATAGCACCAGTTCTGAGAAACCCTGCACATTAGCCACAAGCAGCTCATTAATCCAGTGTTTTCATTCTTGCAAAAAAATGGGCTCCAACCACATGAGAGCTCAGATGCTGAGTGCTCAGCCAAAAACAAAACAGCTTTGTTGTGCCAGCAGCTCTGAGGTAGCCCCAAACAGAACAGCACTTTCTGCTGATGGGACACAGAGGGGGGTCCTTGGGCCTGGGGGACAAGGATGTGCATCGGGGAATAGGACAAAGCTGTCAGCCAGCAGCTGCTGCAGGGAGACTTGGAGAATCCATTTCTTGGAGGCTCCAAGCCAGGCCTGTGTAGCCTTCACTAGAATCAGGTCCTGGCTGTTGATGGAGCTTCGTCCTGGGATATCAATTGTCCCAGACAGCAGAAAGAAAATGGAAGGCATCTCTTGAACTCCAGCATGGGGAGTCTGTGATCAGACTGGGGATTGGCAGAATTAATTCCAAGCGGGTACAATGAGATCTTCCTCAAGAGCCCTTGAAAAAAATGAAATGCCCCGTGTCCCAGCCCCGAGCCACAAATCTGTGAGCCTTTTTGCTTTTTCACAAACACACAGCAGTTGTGGCATAAAAAAGCAGTCACGTGTGCTTCATCAAAGAGAAGAGCCCTGCTAAGGGCCCAGGCTTTCCCTGCCTAGTCCCCTGCTTGCACAATGCTGAGGAGGCAAGCTGCTCCATCTCCTGGCTGACTGGACTCCCTGTCCAAGCCCCTCTTTAACTCAGGGCAGAGCTCACTGGAGAATGGTGCAAGTGTCTCCAAACATGATTATTTCTGCTGAAATCTCCAAGGCTAAAACCCAAACCCTTCTAACCAGAAGATGTGTGGCTCGTGGACAGGAGCTCACATAAAAAAAACCTGCTCATCCATGTGGGAATAATAGAACACCTGTGTCCACAAACTAGGCATGGACCAGAAACAAGAGGCAACACTTTTGCATGAGTGGGACTTCAGGAAGCTGGGATCTGTTCTTCTGGGACCTCTTGGTCACTTTTTCCTGCCTTATCGAAATAGCTGCTGCTCCCTGGCTGCAGATCCCTGCTTTCCTACAGATCAAAGAGAAATATAAAGGCAAGAGGATCTGGCCAGGGTCACTGGTGGAAACGAGCAGAATCCAGGAGCTACTGCAGTATCTAACAACCCCACTCTGAGCCCTGCCTTCTATTTCAGTAATTCTAGTTCAACTACAAGCTCAGTCACAGCTCTGCTATGTCACAGCCATCGTCAAACCTTCAGCTCTCCTTTTCAATCTTAGGGAAAGCTGTTGCAAAGGCAGTGAGAACTAGAGATGCAAATGTTGGTCTTTATGATGTACAGCTCTTGTTAACACCTGTGCTTCCCTCCTAGCCAAAGAGATCCCTTTCCCAGCTGGAAAGAAGAGTAGAGATGCTGCTACACACAGAGGAAGGGAAACTGGATGCAGGATTCAGCTCTGGAGATACTGTGGGGCAGAATTAACCACAAGGGACAGTCATCAAACGATGGACCTTCTCTGATTCAAGATCCCAGCTGCTGCTTCTGGTCAGCGAGCAAACCTCTAACCACTACCTGCCTACCAGATGTGCACAGCTCTGTCCCACTCCCAAAGCCCTCCCAAAGTCACTGGGGTGCATGTGTTGCTTTATTTGAGATGGCTTAGTGAAAAATCTAAGCAGGGAAATAGAGCTTAGAGGTGGGCAGTCGAATTCATTTCTCCTCTTGGGTGAGGACATGAATGAAATGAGAGGTGAGGGGTGGAGGGCTGCTACTGGTGGAAGAATTCCAGGCTGGCTGGGCCACAAGGTCTGCTCAGGAGAGCGTACAGCCAGACAGTTCAAACTGCCCAGGGAGACCAAGGCTGATAAAATACCTGCTGCCAAAAGGAAATGTGATTACAGGCCTGATCCTGTGCCCTGCCTGCTTCAATGTGTCTATGCAGAATGGCTCACATTGAGTGCAAAGCTGAGAGGCACTTACAGAGGCATTTAGTCTAACACAAAACATTCTCTTGGGGCACAAGGGGGATGGGGCAAGGCTGGGCAGACTCCTCTCCATTGAGCTCAGCTTCATTGAAATCAATACATTATTATGGTAGCAACTCCAGCCCTTAACATTCTACCTCTGAACAGTATCATGTCTGTGTTGAACAAGGAAGACTTAGGCTAGACATCAGGGAAAATTCTTTGCAGCGATAGGGACAATTAAGTCCTGGAACAGAGCACTGGGAAAGGGATACAATTTCCAGTGCACAAGGTTTTTAAAAAGAAATTCAGACAAAATTCTTCCAGAAGGGATGTGAGGCGGTGAGGGAGCCTTAGGGCAGCAGGATGGGACTTCTACTCAAACCTATTTCTGGTCTCATGAAACAGAGTTAGAGCAGGTTTTACAGAGCTGTATGATCTCCTGACAGCTCTTTGAACAATATGGGTGACAGGCCCTAGCTTCAGGCTCTCTCTCTGCCCCTCTTTCCTACCTCTCTTCTCCAGTCCTTAGCTGAAGCTTACCTGCTAACTGACATGTAAAACAAAGCTGCAAATCCCCTCTCCCCCACCTCTTGCATATCTCTGCCTCTGACTGCCCCTCCTGAGGCCTGTTTTCTCTTTTGATGCTTCTAATGAAACTAAGTGGCTGCAACCAGAAAGTTTCCACTTTCTGCCTCTGGGCTGATTACTGTGGAGCTGAAACAGGCAGCATCCTGCGCCGGAGCCTCTATGGATGGGAACCCTCAGGGGAGGGGATAAAGTAATGCTCCGTGCCCTCTGCTCACCAAGCACCATTAGAGTACTGACTGCCTAACCTGGCAACCTAAGAGAGCAGGACCTCACCAGCCTGACTTCTGGGGACAAAGTCTCTGGAAAACATGTGCTAGTGCACGGATGCGTGATATCCTCTGCAGTCCTTGATACTGGGCTTCAGAAAAGAATAAGTAAAGTTCTTTTATCAGCCATGCTGCAGCAAACTTGGCTGGTGCTGCTAAAGGGGAGCTGGTCTCACTTGCTATTTTTGTGTGTGCTTAATACTGTCCAGAGACACTTCTCCACATCCCTGGTGGATGGGGACTGTTTACGCCCTGAGCAGGGACAGAAGGAGCAGCTCTAAGGTACTGATCCACCTCTCCAACCCCTTCTGCCTAGCCAGCCTCATCTTTGAAAGCTGGTGAGAGGAGAGTCCAGCATGAGAGCCAGTTCAGGCCCTGGCTTTCCTGCTGACAAGGATTTCTACTAGAGATTTCCAAGCATTAAGGTTGAACTTTTCCAGAGCAGCCACTAGCTTTCTGCCTGGCCAGAAACACTGAGGCTGAGTAAGCTGAGCTCACTAGGACTTCCAGATGACCAAGACACCCTGAAAATCGCAATTACTTGGGTCTTGGAAGGCAGGCTGCTGCCTTGTTATTCCCCCTCCCTCAATTCAGCAACCATGAATGCACACTCAGAACTTGGCTCCAGGTAAGGTCAGTGCCAAAGACCTCCACCAAACACACAGTGTGTTTCTCAGCAGTCTAGACACTAACCAGTTCATCATGGACAAGGCTCACATGCCTATTGCTCCTGGCATCTCTCCTGCAGGCTGTCCCTTGTGAAACTTTACTCCAGATTTCTCCTTCAGCCCACATGCTTTCTTCCTGCATGTGAATCAAGGGCTTCCCAGACAACATCCTGACCCCTTGCAACTACAGCCCTGTTCTCGGGCTGGACTCTGACTTAGATCAGGGCTAGTTGATGCCACATTGCCTGGGCCTCTCAAAGATGGCTCTTGGGTTATGCTTTTCCACCTTTGAGCTCCTGGCCACTCCTGGAAATCCAGGCCTGTAACAGCAGGGCTTGGTTACCCTACGTATCACCTTGTTGACACGAGGGGAAACTTAACCAGATTCTGCTCAGCACTGCAGAGACCAACTGCTCCGGTGTTGCCTGGCAGATGGGGCCCAAGAGGGAGACCATCTGTTCCTGAGCGAGGCCCTAAATTTCTCCCTGCGAGATCCTGGACTGAAGATATCCAACTGAGTTCCATGGGCGCAGAGGCACCAGGGAGCAGCCATGACCTTGACTGCTACTTCAGTCCTTGGTGACTGGGCATCTTGCAGAGCTGAGCCAGGGCTCGGACCTTGATTCCATGAGCTGTTGGATGCCTGCAGCATCCTATTCCCTACATTTTTTTTTCTCTCTCCACATCTCCACCCTCTTTTTCTCTCTGCAGTCCTTCCCACATGCGTGCAATGCTTTGGCACAGCATGTGTTCCCTGTTGCAGGACTGGGCAGAGGCTACGTAGTTCCCCTGCAGCCCTCACAGCTGCCGCTGACTCTGCCCTCTACCCACCCTGCTCCCCTTGTCCAAAAAAAGCAAAACTGCCCTGTGCAAAGGCCATTTGCCTGATATCCGGCTGTTGACGGTTCATCTGGCTCCTCCAGCACATTCTGGTGACACTGGAGGGGGTTAAAAAGAGGCATACTGGGGAGGTTGCAGAAGTGCTGTTAGAGCTTAGGGAAGGGACTGGCATCTCAGAGAGAGAGGAAGAGAAGGGGATGACATCCAGAGAAGGCTGGAGAAGGAAAGAGCAATCTGCTGATAGTCAGCATGTCTGAGAAGCTGGGAACATATTGCATTAAACTGATAATAACACCTTGAACAGCAGGGTGGTAGTTTCCATCTGGCCTTGTGCTGAGCTTGGTCTCTCTCATTTCTTTCCCCCTGCAGCCAGGGAATCTGAGGCATAGCACTGGCCACGGGTCACCCAGCAAGGCTGTGCCAGAGCAAGGATAAAACAGAAGAGCTTTATAGTGAGAGCAGGGTGCTGAGAAGCAGCAGCACAGCCTCTTGACTCTCCTTTCGCCCCAAGTAGATCCTCCTTAGGCTTGGGAGGTGGGAAGGCACTAGAGCTCTTTGCTTAATTAGTAGCAGCAGCTGAAGCACTTGAGAAACAAAAGCTGCTCTTTCTCTCTGCCCCACTTTTACTTGGGAGCCAGCGGTGGGGAGCAAATTGCTTGGAAGCCAGAAAGCGGCCTGGATCTTGTCACCATGGCTGCACAGACACAGCCTCCTGTTATCACCAGAGGAACAAAACCCTCCTCCCACCCTCTCCTGTCTCAGCTGGAGCTGATAAAAGAAGAAGAAATACACAATAATAATAATAATAAAAATACTCCAACCCAGCAAATAAATATCCAGGGAATAAAACAGCCTTCTGCAAAACATATTTGTTTCTGCAGTGGTTTTTGGGTTGCTGGAGAGCTGAAGCACTCAAATGAACATTTCGGGTTATAGAGTCCATCTCAGTGATACTGGGATTTACAAAAGCGCAACTCAGAACCATCCCAGATCATGCCATTTGCTTGAGAATAACGATCTCTAGCTCTATATACCTAATTGTATAGTTCTGATTTATTTATGTATATAGATGTGTGTACTGTTAACATGATTATATATAATTTTTATGTCTTCTTGTTTGGAACTCACACGGATCACATTTGTAAGTTTTCTGTAAGAGCTGGAGTCTTGCCTCTTCTGTCTCCGTATTGCACCACGTGCAGGCAGAGGCACCAGAGGTGCAAGTGAGCGGAGTAAAGTAGCAGAACAAATTGGATAACGTGAATTTTTGTGTTACCACAGTTAAACTGCTTTTGGTATCTGGGCACCTCCAGTCTTCACTGCAGTGTGGACAGGGGCTTTAAAAAGTAAACCAAAATGAAAAACAAAGTGGGACTTTGTTGTTGTGTTGGTTTAGTTGTGTTCTCACAACTAAAAGGCTAAAAATATGCCAAACAGCAGAGCAGTAAAGCACTGAAAACTAACTACCGTATATTTGTATTTTGAGAGAAATTAGGGCTATTATGGTTGCTCCAGACGGGCTTCCTACATAAACTGGGTAGATAATTTCACTTGGTGCTTCATGTGTCAAAGCTCTGACCATCTGGCTGAACGTGAACGTACCTTTCAGCAACATTCTCATTTTGGCTTGATGCCTCCCGGGCCACCTCCCTACAACAGGCACTATTTCAGTGCTTAATTACACTTGCTGTTAAAAAAGGACAACTTATTTTTAGTGTGTATCCTTCCAATATCAGCTTCTGGCCACTGAATATTCTACTGTCTGTGTATGCATGTAGGAAGCGGTACGTTTAAATCAACCTGTGAACCACGTAGGCCATTGCAGGTCAGAAGCTGGCCCGCAGAATGACGCTAAGTTGTCTTGGGTTTTAAAAAAAAATCATTCATATGTGAACAAACAAATGAAGGAGAATAACTGATAATTCGAAGTTTAACCTAGTTTTTTCCTTTTGGCACTGGCTGGCACACTCAGTTCCTTGGCTCACCCACTTTTTTACTATCAGTAGTTGAAATTACAATGCTTCTAATTCTAGCAAGAAAATTATGACTTTGTAATACAGTAAACATTTTGCTTAAATGATAAATATTATCTTTGCCTACAACTTTTTCTTGCAACTGCCACAGAATATCAGGTTGTCCTTTGATTCAAAAAGGCTGAAGAACACCATGGTAAATTATTGACTATGTCTTTCAACTTTTCCACACCCATATTTTCTCCCACCAGTAGTTCTTTGGCCAACTGTAGCAAAGTGTTACCTGTAGAATTCCAGTCTGGGTCACAAAAGACCATTCAGTGAGAGACATTTCTGCCCAGGAGACTTGTAGGGGTGAAGTCTTGTTTTTACACTTACCTGACCTTCCTTTGCATATGTGTCCATATCATATAATTCTATGATTCTACAATATGGACTTACCTGGATAAACTCATTTAGACCATGACAACAGCTTGCTCAGCCTGGCCTGAAAAGATCAGGCTCTTATCGATAGCTCTGAGCACACTGTTATTGCTAAAGAAAGCATGCTGCTCTCATGTTCTCCCGTTGCCAGATAAACATGAACATCTGCATAACTATTGTAATAACAGCAATACTAATATTAATGATACTGGGGTGAGAACTGGGACTAGTGTCCAGTGCTTATATTCTCCTGGGCAACTGTCTCCAGGACCTCTCTCTGAAGGCAGTCAGACGCTCAGATGTCTTTGAGAACCTGGGTTGAGATAATTTTGAAGGAGTTGCTGATTTTGACCCAAACCCACCAATCGATAAAAAACAGTGTAGGATTTCATAGCACATCAGGTGTTCCGGCTGGGTGTGGACTTTTGATGAACTTATGAGGGGAAAGAAATTGCAAACCCTGGTCAATGCTAGGGATTGCAGCCCAGGTCTCTGGGGCTTCATCATACCTATCATACTCTGACTTGCTGAGTGCTCCAGAAAAACTACTGTCCCTTTGCAATTTTTTTTCTTTTTTTGCCAAGAGGAAGAGCAGTATCTCCGGGCCTGAGGTACAAGAAGTAAGTCCCTTAGTACAAAGGCCCCAGAGGGTCTCTGCCCCCCTTCCCCCCTGTATGATCAACAGGGCTTGCGCTAGTGCTCAGGGAGGATGTTATGGGTCAACATCACTGCCACCCCTTTGCCTCATAACCAGTTATGTTTAAAGACCAATTTCCAAGGATGCATGGCTGTGTTCTCGCACCCCTTGGCGTGGCAGAACTAGCTGATAATTTTGTTTCTGCAGAGACAGTATTTGACCTCTCTGTCCCCTGCTGGCCATGTGCCCCCTTTTATGTATTAGCACCACATGCTGGTTGGAGTGTCTGCCCCTCTGCTATCACCCACGTACATACACCCCTCATCTCCCAGCACCCACCAACTCCTAGCATCTGTGCCACTTGCTTGGCCTCTTTTCCTTTATGCTGCTCCCCTCCACACTCGTGTGACTGCTATTGTGTGGTCCCTGCCACACAAAAGCTAGCCTGACCTAATTTAAATCAGTGCTATTGAAGCCATTCTTGTTTTATCTCCCAGCACAAGGGCTGTGCTCCCCATTTCAGAGGTAGCAGAAATGAATGGTTAATTGGGGGGGTATTGTGCAAGGCTGTGTTGTCTCCCAGCCCTGATTGTCAGCTCTCCTGCTGCACAGTTCTCCGAGCTCCCCTCTCTTGTAACAGCCATGCAGGCTGTTTAGGGAGTGGAGGGAGGAAAAGGGGAGAATGGGACTCCGCAGCCATCGCCGCGTGTCAGGCAAACAAAGCAGAGCATGGCTGCCTTCAGCACACTGGTGAAAAGGCTGGCTGGGGGAGGGTTCCCTTCTTCAGAAAGGGCAGATGCTGGTGATAATAGTAGAGAATATCCATCCTTCACCTCCAAATAAGCTCCCTGCTTTCTTTTTCCTGGGTATTTATGTGACAGTCCTTCCTAGCGCTCCGGAGGCTGCCCTTGGGGAGGTGGGGGTGAGGCAGAGGGGGCTCTCACACACGAGCAGTGCTGCAAGGGTGGTAAGTCTTGGGAGCAGAGGAAGTGGGATAGGTCAGGGGCTGGAGGGGAGACTGAAGTGCTGCCAGTCTCTTTGTCCTGCAGGGCAAAGTTTGAGCAGTCACTGACAATGGATCTTTGTAAGAAAAGCAAGAACATCCCCGGGAGCCGTTCCAGCAACTGGCAACCAGCACGAAGAGGGAGCTTTGTCTGGGCCCTCAAAGCCAGAGTTGCCCACATGAGGAAGATCTGGAGCCCACGACCCATCTACACAGTACGTCTCAAGGCTACCAGAGTCCAGTGCTGCCTTAACGAAGGACCAGCGCAATATTTGGGAGTTAACGCCGGCAGCATGATGTCTTTAGTCTAATTTCTGCCTCTGCCTCCCACAGGTACCTTCCAAGAGCTTCCTCCCTGGGGCTGTCTGGTCTGCAGCTCTCCTTTCTCCACCGATCACCAGACTGAAAGAGGTCTGTGGAAGAAAACAAAACCCAAAGCATTTGAATCTTTCCATTGATGGTCTTGGGTCACTTACAGATCCACTTCCTCCTGCTCTAGGGATAGGACTTTGCCCCCAGCTATCGATTAGGTTTGACCCCAGCACACTCAGCTGATGCACAGTGCAAAGGTTGCTACCAGAGTCCTCTCCTGCTGGCTCTGCCAGCTGCAGGCAAAAAGAGTGCAACACTGGGATGTTTAACAGCAACATGATGGAAACAAGTCCCCAGGCTTCAGGTTTGTCATGGACTTTAATGTAACATTCTACTCCTTATCGCAAGTCGGATCAGAATAAAGTCCTGGAGTTCAAAGACACGTGACAACTTCCCCTCTATCCCTTTTGGCCCCAAATCAAGAGATGAGCTACAAAATTATAAAATTAAAAGTAAGTTTTATTAAAAGCAGGTTTTACTAAAAGCGAGGTTCTTTTGACTTTCATCTGGGTTTATGATTCATTTCTCCCTTCTAAGCTTTTCTCTGCAGCCAGCAGAGCATGAAACACACACCAACAAACAAAACAAAACAGGAAAAATAATTCTCACATTACCACCTGATTCCAAGGACTGTTTTACCAAAAAAAGAACGATTCCCATGGGGGTATGAGTTGTTAACACTGCATTAAGAAGAGGAACTAGCATATTCCTAGAACCATCTGGGATCATCAACAGTGACTTTACCCAAAACCTCAGTGATGGGAAACTCACTACAGTGTGATGCTGGCATCACGTCACCCTGCTCTGTCCCATCCTCTTGCACAGCTCCCACTGCCTTGGAGAGACACTGCTGATGAGAACAGTCTGCCCCATTGTGCATTAGAGAAGCTTCATCTGCAGGGAGGGAAAACTTCACCCCAGTGGAGGGGGACCACCGAGGGTCTGTCCTTTTGCTCAGAAAACAGCCAGTCCTCCTCCACCTCCTGTCCCCTGGGCTGGATCCTCTCCCTCCTGAGCAACTCTGCAGGGAGCTCCACTCCCTGTTGCCACTATTCTACCGACATCTGGTGGCAGCTGCCTTAGGAAGAAAAGATGCTTCTTCAAATGTGGCCCGAGCCCTGCCGCGGCCTGCCCTCCTCAACCCACGCCCGGCCTCCGCGCCCGGCTTTGGGCTCGGCTGGAGGGCCTAAGGGATGCGCCCGGCCTGGAGGGCGAGGCCGGGCCTGGAGGGTGAGGCCAGTCCCGGGCCTCCCGGCAGCCCCCATGGCTTGGAACAGGGTGCAAGGCCAGGCCATGACGGTTTGGGGTGAGCCCCTCCTGCTCCCCCTCATCGGGAAGCGGGAAGTTCCTTTTGGGGGTGTCCCCTTTCTGAGGGGGAACATGCAGCCGAGCATGGCCCAGGGACACCCACCTCAGCCGCCTTCTGAGGTGAGTGGGCCTCTGGAAGCACTAATTACTCATTAACGCTAATCACTTGGAATCCTGCACAGCGTTTCTCAGTGTTTGAGGTACGTTTTGTTCAAGGTTGGCGTGAGGTGACGGACGCACGAGGGACAGAGGCGCGGTGCGGGAGCGCGCCAACATCAGACGCCGCCCGGGAAAAGAAACCAACGCGGGTTTCCGTAGTGTAGCGGTTATCACGTTCGCCTCACACGCGAAAGGTCCCCGGTTCGATCCCGGGCGGAAACAGAAACGTTCTTTTGGCGGTCCCCGCCACCACCCCCCCCTCCCCTTTTTTTTTATTTCGAGTTTATTTATTTCCCTACCGTCCCTCGACGGCCCGGGGCCCCGCCGCTTCCCCGCCGCGAGCTAAGTAACGTCACCATGTGCCGCACCATCCAGATAGCGGCCGCGTCCCGCCGCCCTGGCTGGCAACCGCCCGGGTGCGGGTGAGTAAAACGCAGCCGGGAGGGGCGCTTCGCGTGCAGACGCTTCGGAATTTGCTTTAGAATCGGTGGGGAGGGCGAAAAAAAAAATAAAGAAAAGAAAGCGCTGCGTTGGCCGGGAATCGAACCCGGGTCAACTGCTTGGAAGGCAGCTATGCTAACCACTATACCACCAACGCCCGGCGAAAAAGCTGTACCGGGCCTTCCTCAGCAACCTCACGCGCCTGGACCCAACCATCGCCCAGCGGCAGGGGGGGACGGGGACGCAGCGAGTGCTGAGAATAGCCCCACAATCGCCCCACAGAGGCAATAAACACTGAATTAGGGGGCCGTCTCGGAGGCTGGGTGGGAAAAGAATATTCTCTTTGTGCTTTTTTTTACCCTCTGTCAGCCTCAATTCTCTCTCTACCCCCCCTCACTAGGGACAACAGTTCCGTCCTCCCGCAGGCATTCCCCCTCTCCCGCGCAGTGGTTCCTCCCAGTCCCCGCTCTCCCCC
>VYZW01036730.1:18753-46893 GCA_013401315.1 Balaeniceps rex | reverse complement strand
GATTCTTATGTTCTGCACCAGAGCTCATCTAAATGTGCTGAATATATCAGTTCATGAAATCCACAGTCACTGAGATGCTAGGGAGAACTGGCTCTTTTGAAAGTCTGTCTTAATGATGAAACTTCCCTTGATGCACTTCCAGGCCTTGGGGTAGCCGCACTATGCAGCAGTGGCTTGCCATCTGTCATGTTGAGAGGCCTGCAGTGCAGCACCACTTCCAATGACTCTCCTTGGAGAGGAAAAGGGCTGCGACTGAAGCGAATCCTTCACNTTGGAGAGGAACAGGGCTGAGACTGAAGCGACTCCTTCACTTGGCAGTTGTCTTAGGTCTGTGCCTTTCCCTGCTAGTGCAGCATGCAGTGAGGAAGCTACATATGGATCACTTTAAGAGTGATCACTTCAGCTTGTTAGGAGCTTGCTAGAAAACAAATAGTGCTTCCTGATGGAAGGGCTGTCCAAGGAAGAGTTATGTTCTGGACACAGGGTTCTGTTAACAGTGCTCCCTTGGAATAGACACTCTGGCAAATGTGTCAGACATCTTGTCTGAACGATACCCTTGTGAAATACCAGAGATGTCTGGCAATACATGTTTGTTGGCAAAGCTTCCAGGAGATTAGCAAGCAGCAATGATGAGAAAAGCTTTGCATTCAGATGCCTAAATCCTTTCTGCCAGCGGGGAGAAAAAGGGTTGCATGTTCTGAGTGTTAGAAAGGGACACCTATTTTGTGGTGCTGACATTCACCTCCAACTTCTTTCCCCAGTGCCTGGGCTATGTTCCTAGACAGACCTCAGCAGCGGCTGCAGCTAATCCTTTTGCCTCCAGCACTCTTTATTCCAGTCCCAGAAAACGAGGAGCAGCGTGCTGAATTTGCCAAAACTGTGCCAGAAAATGTCCAGCCATTTGTGATCTATGAAGAAACCACTGATGTGTGGATAAATGTAAGAGGCTCGGGACTGGGAGCAGAACACAGGCTGCCCCTTCCTCCCCCAGTTAACCATTTTTGTGTTGGCTATGTGTCCAGCTTAGTCCACGCTCCAGCAGTCTGCTTAGCTGCTCGGTAGTACCAGATTTGGTGTTAATTCAGGGAGTTTGATAAAGCCATGAGAAGGACTTTCATGCAGTCAGCGCTGGAAGAGATGAGGATCCTGCCATCTCCTTGAAGTTGGAGTTGTTCATTTAATTCTTGCTAATGTTCTCTGTGAACACAGGCGTTTTGGACACTGACACTTTTGGATGTAACACTGCTGTTCTTTTGGGGGTATTTTATTACAAGATTAAATGGCTTCTTGAGGAATGAGCAACCCTAATCCCTGGAATCTGTACTTATTTAGATGGGTAATGGACATAGGGGACAGGGAATAAACTTCAGTCTCTTAAGATTAAGCATCTTGGTACTGAAGTGACAAAGGGGCCTGGAGTTTACACCATGGCATTCCTAAGGTGTTGGAATAGCAACCACCTTGTGGGACTCGTGTAGCTGAAATGTCTAGCTCAGAGGCAAGACTGGTGCTGGTTTGGGTGGTAGCCATGGAAAGCCCAGAGCACATGGTCTTCTACATGGGCCCAGAGTTTCTTTGTGGTAATAGGAAAGTAGGGAATGGATTTTTTCCACTAGATGCTCATCTGAGATTTCTCCCACCTCTCCTTTCCTTTGAGAGCCCAGTAGTTTAGCACTGACTCCCTTGGCTATGTCTCTGCTGTCTAAATGCAAATCACTCATGGGTCTTTTGCCTTGTGTGACAGGTTCATGATATCTTCTATCCTTTCATCCAACCGGAGGGAGAGGAGGAAGAACTCTGCTTTATCCGAGCCAACGAATGCAAAACAGGTTTCTGTCACCTGTACAGAGTCACAGCAGTCCTAAAGCGAGGCAACTATGACTGGGTGCAGCCGTATGTCCATAGTGAGGGTAAGAGCTGCACTTTGTCGGCGTTTCACCTTTGGGAGCTCCTGCTCGGATTTGCTTGCGTTGTCTTTTGGGGAAGGCAGTGATTTATTCTCATGTTATTTCTTCTAGATGATTTCAAATGTCCTATCAAAGAGGAGATTGCCCTGACTGGTGGGGAATGGGAAGTGTTGGCAAGGCATGGATCGAAGGTAGTGGTTATTTTTATTCTGTCTTGCAGTGTTACAGTTCTGCATTGTCTGCCCACAGTCCTGGCCTACGCGCTTTGTTACGCCTGGGACCAGCTAGAACTACTTAAGCTTCATTTTGTTTCGCTTTTTATTGCTGCCTCTGCTTTCCCCAGAAGTACTGTAGTCCAGTGCACGTTGAACTGATTGCGTTTTTAATCAGACTTCAGATTGCTCCTTAGGTAAATCCCATGAGTGAGTCAGGCCATAAAAAAGGACACAAGTCTGAGGTTCAAGAGCAACAAAGAACTATTTTGTGGAGAAGCTTGGGATTGCTGCCTTTGCTGAAGCATTTTAACCCCAATGAGTATTGGTGAATTGGAAATATGTCCTAACGCTTAGAGTGAACTCTTAGTCTCCAGCTGATCCCTCAGTAGAGCCTTTAGGAAGAAGGCAGCTAGGGAGTATAAAGCAATTTAGAATATGGAGAAACTGTATCTGTTATTGGTTGCAGAATAGCCAGAAATGAATTTTTATTAATCTTGTAGAAACCTAGTTCCATTTTTGCTTCAGGAATTAACTCTGAGTCTGATCTTTAATGCTTCCAGGTGATTTCTGTCAAAATAAAGACCTTGTCTGTTCATTTCCAATTAATCTGGATTTTCACTTCTCACTTTTTAAAAGGCCTACAGCTCCATGCATTTGGTTTCTGCTGCTTTTCCTCAATCTGCAATTAACCTGCTGTCCCTCCCCATGTGGATTCTCACTGTACATGCTGTTGATTTTGGCCACAGCTCTTCCCTGCATGTGTTATGGCTAAAATTGTGTTAGCAGCAATTACTTTGATGCATTTGTTGCTCCACGGGGCTCTGCCTGGTTTTCCTGGCCAATTGAGTTGGATGTTTTTTTCCTTTTGCTGTCCACAGTGGTCTTCAAACTGTGGGTTAGCCAGAAATAGCATTTGGGCTTCAGCATTTGGAAACTGTAAGGTGGAAAACAGTTCAGTTACTGTTGCTGGATCAATGCAGTATTTAAAAGCTGTAGTCTCTATTCCTGGCTGGCCAGGTGATTTTTAGAAGCAGTTTTATCTGGACATTAAAAACATATTTTAATGTGGCTTGAAGTTTGGTACTGTTAGAGTGACTAGACTGATCCTTCCGCAGATGGGAATTCATTATCATGATTGCTGGAAAAAACATATGTATACCCTTATAACGCAGACATACTGTGGGAAGACACCATATTTAAGCACAGAATCTTCCTGGTTTCACCTGTGGGGAACAGAGCCCAACTTTTTATGCTCCTTCGTAAGCAAATGCTTTGTGTCTCTCAAAAAAGCTGAGTGACCGCTTTTTGTTACTTCATTGGGCTATATGCAGTTCTCCATAAGTGCTGCGTATGTGTTTTCTAGCTTATCATATCAACAGGCGTTGTTTACGGTCCCTAATGCCACGAGCAGTCTGTCATGGTCTATTTGTGTTTTAAGCTGACTCTGCCTGGGGCCAGACTGTTTGAACTGGCAAAGGAGCAGTAGTTGTCATCCTTCTGTTGCTGAGCCCTCTCTTCTCCACGTAGATCTGGGTCAATGAGGCTACAAGGCTGGTGTATTTCCAAGGCACAAAGGACACCCCATTGGAGCACCACCTCTACGTAGTCAGCTATGAGTCTCCTGGAGAAATTGTGCGACTCACCACCCCGGGCTTCTCCCACAGCTGTTCAATGAGCCAGGTTTGTTGTTTCTTAGATACAAGACACCCTCATCTCCTGACTGACAGGGATCCTAACTAGGAATGGTAATGAATCATGACCAGTAATGAGTCCTGAGGGCTTCTTTGTCTTGGTTGCTTGAGATGTGGGAGCTCTTGTCTAAGAACTGCATGGAGGAGATTAGATGTGGGAAGTGAAAGACCTTGTTCCCCTAACTCTTCTCTCTCCCATCTGTAGAACTTTGACATGTTCATCAGCCACTACAGCAGTGTGAGCACTCCGCCTTGCGTGCACGTCTACAAGCTCAGTGGCTCCGATGATGACCCACTCCACAAGCAGCCCAAGTTTTGGGCTAGCATGATGGAGGCAGCCAGTAAGTCCTGTAGAATGTGTCAATGCTAGGTTATGTCTGTGATACTCTTCCTACTAGTAGTAGCCAAAGGTGATGGAGATGGAAGTGCCCCAAGTAACTTCACTCTAAGGGAAAATGAATTGTGTTATCTTAGGGAGGAGATATCTTTAGTGGGTAGCTCATCCAGGAAATGGTATATGGGCTTTTAAGATGTTACTATTTCATGCTTTGAGTGAAAGGGTGCTCCAGGGTGCAGGGTTTAGGTGGCTGTGGGTTTAGGGGTTTCTTTATTCATGATTTGTCTGAAGAGGGCCAAGTTTCTGGGATGCAGTGGCTGCTTCATTCCAAGGCCTTCAAGGATTTAGATACAGCTCACAGCAGCACATGAACCCCTCCTGCAAACGTTTTCTCCATTTGACCTGTCTCTGTTCTTAACCTTCCACATCTTGCTGTTGTGGCTTAGCATGCCTTGTCTGAGGATACCCAGCTGATGATGTTTTTTTGGGTGATCCCTTCACTCTTTATATGGCCTATTGCCCTGTGCAAGCAGATAGAGGCTGTTTGTTTCCCAGGGAGAGGCTTCTCTGAAAGGCATTGCTAAGGCTTGGTACGGTTTGGTATTGAAAGAGCCCTGACTAGGGTCAGAATGAGCTAGTTCAGGCAGGGTAGGACGCAGAGCCTGCTGCCAGTTACTGCATTGCTACTGTCTGAACTTCTTCCTTCTGCAGGTTGTCCCCCAGACTACATCCCACCTGAGATCTTTCACTTCCGCACTCACTCAGATGTTGAGCTCTATGGAATGGTCTACAAACCTCATGATGTCCAACCTGGGAAGAAGCATCCCACAGTGCTCTTTGTGTATGGAGGCCCTCAGGTAATAATCCAGATTGTTGACTGCTGGTGTTGGCCATGGGATTGCTGTCCAGGGCAGACCTCTGTGTAGCTCAGTCATGCATCAAGACTTACGCTTTGGTTAGCACTGAGCACTGGATCTCTATTCTGATCTCTGCTGCAAACCTCAGATGATTTTTCCAGCATTTAGTCTGATTTCTATGGCTCTGATAGCTCGGTTGGTGGCTGCTGTCCAGCTCAGGATCCTACAGAGTGGGACAGACAGAGGAAGGGACTGGAAGGCAGCTGCTCGGCTCTGAAACTTTTCTTCCCTCCTCCTGCAGGTGCAGCTAGTGAATAACTCCTTCAAAGGAATCAAGTACTTACGGCTAAACACGCTAGCGTCCCTAGGCTATGCTGTGGTAGTGATTGATGGAAGGGGTTCGTGCCAGCGAGGACTCAGATTTGAAGGGGCCCTGAAAAACCAAATGGTAATGTATTTCTTTTGTTGATGAATCACTGCTCATTTGCTCTTTCTAAGGCTGCCTGGCTGTATGTTTCCTGTGTGAGTGTTGCTCTTGTCTTTTCTGTCTCAAGTTTCCAGATTTAGAAAGCCACTAACTTGAGCTTCTGTGTTGCCTTTTAGGGTCAGGTGGAGATAGAGGACCAGGTGGAAGGTTTACATTATGTAGCAGAAAAATACGGGTTCATTGACTTGAGTCGGGTAGCCATACATGGCTGGTCATATGGGGGTTTTCTCTCCCTCATGGGTCTTATCTGTAAACCCAGCGTCTTCAAGGTAAGTCTGGACGTGGGGCCATCATCTTGGGACACTTAGCTCTCTCAGCTTCTGTAACTCATGGCATCTGGAGTTGGCTTTTTTGCTTGATGTTTCTGATGGACAGGTGAAAATGTCCCTCAGTCCTGCATGTAGCTCCTGGCTACAGTCCTGCGTTCTGCTTATAGATCATACCTGTCTGAGGCTTGATGAGGATGGGGTCATTCCCCAGTGACTGCCAATGGAGGACTTAGCCTAGCATCCAATGAGATAATTGGTGCACTATTCCTAATCCCCTTCCCAAGTCCCCAGCACAGTTTCTGGATCATTCCACAAGTCCTCCTTGAAAAGGGGAAGCCTTTAGTGATGGTATGCAGGAATTTGCCCCATTGTGACCATAAGAGGAATAGCAGGAGGAGGAATCTGGGTTTTATGTGGGTTTGTCGTAGAAGAATCCTGGTCTGAGTGACAGAACAGTCCAGAGCCTGTTTTTCCCACCTCTTCAGGAAAATAGGGAACACTTGACCTCTTGAGCACATAATAATTGAGGCTGTCTCCTGCCACCTATTTGTTTGACAGATTGCTATAGCAGGTGCTCCTGTCACAGTTTGGATGGCATATGACACCGGGTATACTGAGCGGTACATGGATATCCCAGAAAACAACCAGCAAGGTTATGAGGCTGGCTCTGTGGCATTACACGTAGAAAAGCTTCCCAATGAGTGAGTACCGTGGGGTTGAGGGATCTGCTAAAAACCTGCTCCTGGGTCCTGCTCGGTGCCACCAGTTGCACCTCTGCTGAATCCCAAAAGAATGAATGGATTCTGATCCCACTTAATTTTAACTCATGTGGCTGGTCGCTGCCTTCTGCAGCAAGCTGGGGCATTGTACCCCCAGCCCCCTTTGCCAAGGAGGGTTTGAGGACCACGTCCATGGCCTTACGCTATTCTGACTGCCTGTCCCTTGCTCAGTTTTGGCTTGCCAACTGGCAGCTCTTTGCTCAGACCCACTGCAGAGCTTTTTGCATGGTTTCTCATCCTATCTCTCATCCCGTCTCCAGGCCAAATCGTTTGCTGATCCTCCACGGCTTTTTGGATGAAAATGTGCACTTTTTTCACACCAACTTCCTGGTATCACAGCTAATCCGGGCTGGAAAACCTTACCAGCTGCAGGTAGGAGGAACAAGAGTTGAAGTGGGAAGGTCCCTTAAATCTGGAAAGAGAAAAAGTTTTCTGCTGTATGTTCTGGAGGCAGGAGGCAGATGCTCCCACGTCTTGTTGCAATGTAGATGACAGTAAATGCCTAGTTTGACTCCAAGAGGTGGCCGGGAGGTGGCACTGTGGCTGTTTCATTGCTGGCAGATGTGGCCTGTATCTAAAAGCATGTGGGCTCCTGCCCTCAGGCCTGGAACTTTCCTTCTCAGCTGAACTGTTGCTGTCTCACTTGGCTGGTGGCAGCAGAGGTGGCTGACTTGCCGAGTGGACTAGCAGCACATGCCAGTGCAATGAGGGAGGGGGTCTGGTGTTCTAGACCTTCCCTGGCACCTCTTTGTCCCGATGGAGACTGGGTTGAGGGAAAAGGGCTGATGTGGGGGAGGCTTGTCCATGCTGAATGAGCTGCTCCTGGCTAACTGCCCTGTCTCTCTGCTTCTGCACAGATCTACCCCAATGAGAGACACAGTATTCGATGCCCTGAGTCAGGAGAGCACTATGAAATCACGCTGCTGCACTTTCTACAAGAATACCTCTGAGAGTACAAGCCTCTGCAAACTGGACACTGACAGCTCACCTTCCCCCTCCTGTGCCCTGCCGCTAGACAGACATCTAACCCAGACCACAAATGGCTGAGTGCCGACGTCCGGGCTGGGTGTCCCCCCTCCAAGTGAGGGGGGAGGCTGGAGGGCACCTTCCCTTTGGACAGTGCCACCTTCTTTCACTTTCCAAGCTGGAGGTCTGCCCCTGCTCAGCTGCTCGTCCTGTTCCTCTCCTCCGGCCTGGCTGTTAATGCTTTTTTTGCTGCTACTCCCTCTATCCTGGGAATCAATGGACAGTGGTCTGTCTCCCGAGGCTGAGGTTTGTGTCCATCTCTCTCTCCCCCATCCTTTCCCCTTCCACTGCACCTCTGCAGTTCCCATACTCTTACCTGCAAGAACTCAGTGCCTGTGTTGGAAATGGAAGAGCCGAATCAGCAAGCTGCCTTAAATCAGGAGTGGGAGGGCAGAGAGGACTACCTATTGTTAAGCCCCAGGGGAGCTGATTGCTGCTGCTGCTGTGTCCTGGCCCTGCTGTGACGATGTGGAGCCCTGGGATGTGAAGAGAGCTCTACAGAAGCATGCAACACTAGTCTTTTCTATTTTTCAGTTTAATTTTGCAGAGCAGATGGAGGAAGTGGCTGGGGTTGGTAACAGCGTCCTCTGATACCTTTCTCTAATGGCCACTTACAATGCAGAGTTGTGCCAACAGGTAGCATGGCAGCTGAAGCAGCTGGCTACAACCAGAGATCATCTCTCCAGAGATCACAGCAGCATTTGGGTTTTTGCAACACAAGATGGATGATATTTATGCAAATCCTCCTTCCCTCCCTCCGGTCTCTGTGCTGCCTCCTGATCCCACCTTCTCCTTCCTCGACACCTTGAGCTTTCAGTTGTGCACTGAAATTGGCTGTGCTTCAGTTCTCTGCGGGTCAGTGACTGTTCCCCTTGCCCGTCTACTCAGCAAATGCTCTCTTCTGGTTTTTATTTACCTGGTCAACAGGAACTGCAGTTCTGGGGAGGGGGGGGTTGAGCAATTGCACCTCAGGGGAGCACATACCCCCCTCAAGCCAAGGGTTCTGCCAGGGGCAAAAAGGAGAGAAAAAAAACAAACAAACCCACACCAACACCCAAATGAACCACGTTGACTTGCCCTGGAGTATTTTAAGTGCGTATTATGAAAAGAAAATATTTTTATGGATTCTTATTCTTTTATAATTATGAGTGTAAGATGTAGCAACTCATTAAAATATTGGAAAGAGACACACTGGCTGGCATTTGTGCCTGGTTTTGGAGTACAGGAGAGGGCTCAGGAGGAAATGGCAGCTGGCTCACGATAGCCAAAGCCGCGTCTGTGGTAAAAGCAAAGCACTCTGCTTGGTTTCTGTGCCGAGCAGTGGAGAGAATATTAAATCCCTGATGTTCCTCAGGGGAAGCATGATCCAAGCAATTGAAGATGCAGGGTGGAGAGTTGGGAATCCTGGACCATGTTCTTGGCTCTGCCATTAAGGCGCTGCATGACCTTGGGCAAGTCAGACATCTCATGCTTGCAAATACCAGCCTTGGCGCTGGAGGTCAGTACCTCGCCCAGCGCCCCAACTCCCTCCAATGACTTACAGGGACGCAGCTGCTCTGATCCAAGCGCTTCCAAGCACTTGCAGCTCTGATCCCACGCTAGGACACACGGAGCTGCTTTTTGCAGGTGCTGGGCCTGTCTGTGCTTGCCCTCTCACAAAACTTGGCCTTGCTGTTTTCCTTTCTGTATGAGAGTCAGGCATTAATTAAACTGCTGTTAAATGCCCTGAGGATGCAAGCTGGAGGCTTCTGTTTTAAATGCAAAGCATCTTACAGCTGGAGCATTTTGTTTTCTGAATACAGTTGTGAGCATATTTGTTGCCCCCTTTTCATCCCTGTGCCCAGATAATTGTCCTGACTATTGAAGTTGTGGTTTAGCTTCTACTATGCACCCTGTTGAGTAACCAACCCCTTGTGCAGCTTTTGAGGTCAGAGAGGCGGAAGGGGACGTAATGGAGGAAGTTGCACATCTCTGAAGCTTCCTTGAGAGAAATCTGCAGACAGAAAAGTTGCTCCCCTTTCTCCCTGCCTTCTTTAGAGCCAGGTGCGTGCCAGTGGATGGTAAGAAGCTTTATTTTGCAGGGTTTGTTTCTTTTCAGTCTTAAACTGCTTTTTCCTGTCCCAAAAGAGCAAGTGTTTCCTAAAATGTCTGCAGTGCACTTGTAAAATGCTCTTGTCTAGAAGAGTTTACAAATCTGTCAGCTCCTTTGATCCTCCAAGCTTGCTTCTGAAGCTGTAGGATTATTTGACACCATAAAAAGGGGCTGGTTTTCTTCTTTTGAGGATTGAGAATCCTGAGAGGCATTAACTGGGAAATCACCTACTGCAATCCTGAGCTTTTCAATATGTAACAAGCTCTGCTGAAGATTGAAATACAAATGATGTGGGAGGCCCCCACCCAGCTGTTGTGTGGGAAAGGTAATGGGAGTATGAAGCATGGTGCAGCTGGGTTCATGGTATTGCTTTTGGATAGAGGATTTGCAGCTGTAGCATGAAGTTGAGTTAATTTCCTGAGTGAGTGGTAATGGCCGGAGGAAGCGGCGGGCGTTGTAACGGGTGCTGGGGAAACTGGGCAAAAATGACTCTTCCTCAAGAATTGGGACTAAGCATGAGAGTGGCTTGGGAGGCATTTCTCCCATGAAAACCCAACATGTGGGGCTTTATTTTTAGGCAGAGGATGTAGAGGGAGAATAGATGTTCTTGATGACTTAATTTTAAAACAAAAATACTGCTTGAGCTGCAAAATTAAGCTTAGAAAAGCCACCGCTTGCCCCAAAAGATGCTGAAATGGAAAACTTTCTGACATCTCCATTCCCAAAGCATGTGGAATAAAGGTGCAATGACGGCTCTCGCTCTTGGAAAGCCATGTCAGTGGAAACTGTATTCAGTGATTAGGGGTGTCTCAGGCATTTGATCTCCGTCCTCTGCCGAGGCCCTGCCATGTGCTGCATGGCTTTGCAGAGCAGCACCCCCAGAATAACTGAAGTCGCTCAGAAATACCAGGGTCCTTCAAAGAACAGGCGGTGCGTGCGGCGGTGCGATGTGAGGAAGACAAATGGCTGTGGTGGAGGGGGACTGGCAGTGACGGGGGCTGGGCCGAGGCTGGGGGAGGGCTGCGTGTGGATGCTGGCAAAATGGAAGGGTGTAAATTGATATTGGAAAATCCTCACAGAGGGATTTTGGTGAAGCATGTGTGCACGGGCATCCTGCCTTCATGCTGGGACAGATGCAAGGTTTCAGTCATCAGCGGGGAGCAGCGGCTCCTCTACCTCCCCACCTCTGTAGAAAAAACCTCTTATCTCCAGTTCCAGCTCGGAGGCTGGTGCAGATTTCTGCTGGTGCAGATTTCCGCTGGCTTTCAAGTGAAAACAGCTTTGTCCTGGCCCAGCGGCCACGGCTTTTGCTCCGCTGGGCTCTTCTGCTTTGCCTCGAGTCCCAAAGCCATTCTGGGTTGGAGCTCGGCAGCTGAGTTGTCTCCAGCTAACAGGCAAACCTTTATCTGGAGGAGTCCAGGTATGATCCTGCCTTCCCCACTCATCCTTTTCTTGGGGCTTGATCCTGCTGGATGCTGAGTCCCCGAGCAGGGGCGGTTAGCTGTGCTCCTTGGTGGTGCAGGGAGAGCTGCTGCGGCTGGGGATGCTGCTATGGGAAGGGGGAAGAGTGGGCTGGTCTGGTGGCAGAGAAAAACAGCGGGGTTTTGCAAATAAAAAGTGGGGAGAGGCTGTAGGGAGCGTAGGGGGGCAGGGAGGGGGAGAGCCAGCACCGTCCCTGCTGCTCTCGCTGCCCTTTCATCTGCGTTTGCCTCCCTCTGCCGCCTGGGCTACTGCTCTCGCAAAGCTGCTCGTTCCTCTCCTAAAAAGGACAGTTAAATGCCACCCAAAGGATGGCTAAGACCTCCTAAAGCTCCTGTCAAAACAGCAGCACGGCCAAGCAAAAGCCAATCCAGCTGAAGGAACCAACGTGTCTCTCTTCCCTCTGGCTTGGCTGCTCTGTTTGCATTTCTCTGCCTCCCCCTCACCTCTAATTCGGGCTTGGAAAGACTCTTTCTGCTCCCAGCCTGTGGCCCCAGCTGGTAGCCGTGGGGCTCAGCCCAGGGACCCCCTCTCACCCCACTCTCGCCATTCCCCACAGCTGGGTGCCATGTCTGTGCCACTGGGGCTGCTGCTGGCCCTGCTGGGCTGCGCCGCAGCACCGGATCCTGCCCTGGAGGAGGCCTGGGAAGGGTGGAAGAGCCTCCATGCCAAGGAGTACCCAGGGGTAGGTCCTGCTTCCCCCAGGCCTCCCAGCATGCGCCAGGGCTGGCTCTGGGGCGGTCTCACCCAGAGCCACCTGTGTGCACCACCCTGTCCTGTGTCCCCATGCTCCCAGGGGACACTTCTGATCCTGCTGCTGCTCTGCCTCGTGGCAGGAGGCCGAGGGCGTCCGCAGGGAGGTCTGGGAGAAGAACCTGCGGCGCATCCAGCAGCACAACTGGGAGGAGTCGCAGGGGCAGCATGCCTTCCGCCTGGCCATGAACCACTACGGGGACCTGGTACCTGTTGAGATGCCTGGCACCTTCCCTGGGGACCCCTCCCTGCACCCAGGGCCTGATTCCGGGACCAGGGAGCCCTCGATGCACCCAGGCCTTGATCTGGGGATCGGGTACCCCTAACCCACTCCACTGGGAGCTGCAGGTGCCCCTGGGGCTGGGCTGCTTCCCGGGGGTCAACCGACCGGTGGGGAGCTGCAGCGGTGCCGGCTGGGTGCTGGTGGCATCACATGAGTTTTCCCTTTGCGACCTGCAGACGGATGAGGAGTTTAACCAGCTCCTGAACGGCTTTACCCCAGTGCAGCAGGAGGAGGCAGCACCACTCTTCCAGGCTTTGGTGGCCCTGAAGACCCCGGTGGAGGTGGACTGGCGGGTGAAGGGCTACGTGACGCCTGTGAAGAACCAGGTGGGCATGGAGTGGGGGTCTGGCCGGGGCTGCGCAATGGGTGCCAGGAGTCTGGGCAGCAGAAACAAGCAGCAGCATCCTCCCAAGCACCAAAAAATCTCTGGGCAACCCCAAGAAGCAGCTTCCATAGTTTTGGCCGCTGCAGTTCTGCAGCTGAGGAGCTGGAGAGCAGCGCTGGGGGGGTCACAGCATCCCTTTCTGGTGGGTTTTGGGGCGATGCCGTGACCCCCCCGCTGTCCCCATCTTGCCCAGGGGCACTGTGGGTCATGCTGGGCGTTCAGTGCCACGGGGGCCTTGGAGGGGCTCGTCTTCAACCAGACAGGGAAGCTGGCAGTGCTGAGTGAGCAGAACCTCATTGACTGCTCCCGAAAGCTGGGCAACAATGGCTGCCACGGTGGCTACATGACCCGTGCCTTCCAGTACGTGCGCAACAACGGCGGCTTGAACTCTGAGCATGTCTACCCCTACATGGCCACGGTAAGGGACGGTGGGTGGCCTTGGGGATACCGCAGAGCGGTGCCGGTGGGTCCCAGCCCTGGCATCATTCTCTCCCTTCTCTCAGGACACCTCCAGCTGCCAATACAACCCCCGGGACAGGGCGGCCAATTGCTCTGCCGTCTGGCTGGTGGCCCAGGGCAGCGAGGTGGCACTGGAGCAGGCGGTGGCAGCCGTGGGCCCCGTGTCTGTGGCGGTGGATGCCAGCAGCTTCCACTTCCACTTCTACAAGTCAGGTACTGTCTCACTCTTCACGGCACGGATGGGTAAACTGAGGCGGGGGTGGGCAGCTGAGCCCTTGTTGAGCCCCGGAGTTTCCCCAGGGCACCCATCCCAGGGGAATAGGATCCACCACCCTGCTTTCACCTGGAGAAGAATCGATCAAGGCTGGCCCCAGGCTTACTCCGGCTCTGCTCTTCCCAGGCATCTTCAGCAGCATGTTTTGCAGCCAGCAGGTGAACCACGGGATGCTGGCCGTGGGCTATGGCACGAGCCAGGAGCACGGGCACAACGTGAGCTACTGGATCTTAAAGAACAGGTAGGTGCTGAGGGTGTCCCCCTAAACCTGCCACCCCTTCCACCCCCATGCATGGCTTGTCCCCCACTCCTGCAGGGGTCGGAGCTGCATGGCAGGAGCATCCCTGTCCCATGGGGTGCTCCTGGCCCCCTCTCACTCGCCCTCCCCGAGCAGGGCCAGGTCTCCGTGTGCATGGGAATGTGGATGTGCTCATTCTCCATCTCTTCCTGCAGCTGGTCGGAGGTGTGGGGTGAGCAGGGCTACATCCGCCTGCTGAAAGGTGCCGACAACCAGTGCGGGGTGGCCAACCAGGCCAGCTTCCCTGTGCTGTGAGCCAGGGCTGTGGTGGGAGAGGACATCCCTCCCTCCACGGGCATCTCTTCTAGCCCTGGCTGTGGATCCAGGGCTGTTTCCTTCTGGAAAAGGGCTTTTCTTTGTATGTGGTGAGAAGCAATTAAAAGTGGCACGGCTAATTGCTCTGTGCCTGCAAATGGCAGCCGGGCAGGGTTTGGCAGCCGAGGCACAGCTTCAGCAGCCGGTCCTTTTCCTGGTGGGAAAGGCAAAACTCCCTCTGCATGAAGCTTGGCAAGAGGCTCTTTCTCTGTGCCTTTCCTCCTAGCCTGGCTGTCTCTTTCCCTTCATTCCCCTCCCATGGCCCCTTTTCCTTCCAGCTGAATCCCAAATGCCACCAGCCAGGGCTGGATTTTCTGGCTGTGGCTGCAGCTCTGCCCGACCCTGCAGGGGCCGAGCCAACAATGCTGCGCCTGCACACCGAGCTCTTCAAAAAATAGGTCTTTACCCCATTAAACCTGTGTGACAAGGCAGAAAATGAACCTTTCCCCCTATCCTGCTTTTTATTTCCCTCCCATCCTGAATAATTTGGGGGATTTAGTGCCACGCACAGCCCAGCAGCCCAGAGGGTAAGTGGAGGCCAGGCTGGGGTGAGAAGGGCTGCAGGGATGCGGGGCACGGCCCGTGGCAGCCCGGTGGCAGCCCGGCTCCCCAAAACGTCCCAGAGCTGCTGCTCCCCGTGGGAGCAACCACACAGCAGAGGATGGCCCCAGGGGCACTGGTTCCCAGGCTGCTGTCTCCAAGTCCCCTTGTCCCATATCCCAGTGGTTCTTTGTCCTAGTTCCCCCATGCCCCTTGTCCCCACGACTCCTTGTCGCAGTGCTCCCCTGTCCCCACGATCTCTTGTCCCCACCGCGGCCCCCTAAGGGTTAACCCGCCCGGCCTCTCTGCCCACACCCAAGATGGCCGCCGGGGCGCCCCCTGAGCGGCCGCAGCCCGCATTGACCCCTCCCGCCCGCCGTAGTCCGGGCTTCCTTTCCAAGATGGCGGCGTCCAGCGGCAGGAGCGGCCGGAGGCTGTGGGCCGCGCTGGTGCCCGCCGCCCTGCTGTGCCTGGCGGCCCGGGCCGCGGAGGAACCGAGCACGGCCGACTTCGACGTGCGGCCCGGCGGGGAGGTTCATTCCTTCTCCCGGAGACTGGTGAGAGGCGAGGAGGGAGGGGGTGAGGAGAGGGTACGCGCCTCTCTCTGATTGGCCGCAGGGCACGTCGCTCCCTCTTCTTGTCTCGGGGATTGGCTGCCAGCCAGCGAGGGAAGGGGGGACGAGCTGGTGGCGAGGGGGGAATCCGGGCCGGTTGCTAGGAGCGGGGGGACCCGGCCTCTGACGGGGGCAGGGGAGGGGGCCGCCAGGGGGAGAGGAGGCCCTAAGGGGGGTCTCCAAAGGCAGGAGGCTCCCAGGGAGAGGGAGGGTCCCCAAGAAGAAGGGGGTCCCCAAGGAAAATGGCTGCCCGAGGTGGGACAGTCTCTGTGTTGAGGAGGTCCCCAGGGAGGGCAGCTTGCCATGAAGAATGGCCCCCAAAGAGAAGGGGATCCCCAAGGTGGGTTTCCAAAGGGAGGAGGTACCCCAAGGGGAGGGAGGGGTCGCTAAGGGGAAGGGGCCTTCGAAGAAAGAGGGTCCCCACGGGAAGGAGGCTCACGAAGGGGAAGGGGCCCTATGGAGAGGGGGGCCAGGAGTCCCTGGGCCCCAGAACACAGGTCCCCACTCCAGTACCGCAGGGTCCTGCTGACACCCCATGGGGGATGAGGGCTGCACGGTCCCTGGCTCTGTCCGCGCTCCGACGAGGTCCGGACATGGACACGGTGCATGCTCCTCCTCAGTCACACCCAGGGTGAGACCACCGGGGTCTGCACTATGCCATAGCTCCGGTAATTCTCTCAGGTGTCCCCAGATCTCGCGTCATCGCCGAGAAATGGCTGATGGTGAACAAAGAGAAGGTCCTGCTCGAGCAAAGCTGCTCATCATCTTCTTCTCTTCTTCCAGGGGGATTACACCTGCACCTTCACATACTCAGCTCAGGGAGGAACGAACGAGGTGAGTTGGGCAAACCTTCTAGTGTTTCCCTTACGCTCAGTCTTTACAGCTGCCCAGAGTGAGAAGCTGTTCAGGATGATTTCATTTGTGATGAACTGATTCCTGGGACTGGGAACTGTGAGGAAGGGTGGTTGTACCGTTTCCAACGCTGCATGTTTGCAAAAGTAACTTACTGGATTTGCTCCCTGAATGGAAGCGTCCTTCGTGTGTTGCAATGATGCTGTGGTTCGCGAGGCCATGATATTTGTAAGACTTAACAAATCTCTGGGCTGGATGTCTCTGGAGAACAGGGAATGACATTTCATACCACAGTTGGTATGGACCTCATAGCAGTAACTTCTGTGTTCTTTAGGAGGCTCGAAGATTTTTGCAGCTTGTGTTGCTGCTGCAGTAAGTGCTGTGCAGATACACAGTTTGTACTTTCTTATCTGCAAGTCCTGTTAGAATCACGTCCTTTTCTTTTAGTGCAAGGAGAAATGAGACTTTAACTCTTTTCTGTAACTGTACTAATGAAATCGTGGAGGGGAGAGGGCAACCACGCCTTGAGCTTTGTGCAACACAAAGTAACAGGGCCCATCAGAAAGTGTTGTGTAGTTATGTTGTGTTATTTTAGAATGGTTGAAACTTGCCATGCCTACAGCTGGGAGGGGAGGTGACTGGCCTCAGGGGTAAGTGGGAAGTAGGAGGCTCTTACCCACATTAACTGTTTGGACCTTTCCCCTCTGCAGCAGTGGCAGATGAACATTGGAGTCAGTGAAGATAACCTGCTCTTCTCCTGCTCTGTCTGGAGGTGTGTTCTTTAACCCTAAACTCTCTGAGGCAAAAGCAACAACAAGGCAGGTGGGATCTGGGCCAGGGACCCTGCCAGTGGCCAGGGACCCTGCCTCCTGGCTGGGTTTGCCTCTCCGCACGGCAGCACCAGAGGGCTTTCCTCTCCTGAGAGATGCTGTGACTCTGTGTGGGCTCTTCAGCCAGGTGGTGGTTGATAAATGCTGTGTTCCCCCTCTCCCCCCTCCACACTAGATGGAGCTACGAGAGAGCCAGAGATGGCTGTGGAGGGAGCAAGCCATGAATTCTGAGCTCATCTGCACCTCCACCCTCTCTGCCGATGTCAAAGACTCTGCTTTCTTGTTTCAGGCCCCAAGGGAAGTCTTATCTCTTCTTTACCCAGTTTAAAGCTGAAGTGAAAGGAGCCAAGATAGAGTACGCCATGGCTTATGTAAGTCCCAGCTGATCATTTGGAAGCAGGTGTGTGGGAGGCTGCTATAACACATGAATTGGACATGGAAAACATTTATTAGACATCTGTCCAATAAAATGTACTCCATCATGCCCATAATTAGAGAGTGGTGGCAGTCAGGAGAGAGGCCGCAGGTAGGCTCTCCTGCACCATTTTATTTCTGCTCCTTCAACGCCATCAGGTTGTTGCTGGCTTTGCTGGCGTCGGTGACTCCAAAAGACACCATTCTACCAGGGTGCCCTGCACAGGGGGAGTCTTGGTTTGCCTCAACAAATTGCATGTGACAAAGTAAATAAAACCTCTGCTGGTGCTTTCATCTGGCTTATTCTTCCATTTCCCAGTCTTCAGTGGTGAGGCTTTCAGTCGCCCAAAGGACACAAGTTTGTGGTTTAATAGGAAATGGAAAAATAGCCAGAGATTTTCCGTCAGATTTCCTTTCTGGATTTAATTCTTTCACTCCGCATTATTAAAAGACAAGTTCATTCCTCAAAATGTGCTGTTTGCTTGTTTGTTTCCTTTAAATACAGTAGCTTCTTGGATTGCCTCAACTGCTTAAACCTTCTTCCTTCCCATTTCAGTCTCAAGCTGCAGTGGGTGGACAAAGCGACATCCCCTTAAAACAGGAAGAATTTGAAATCACCGAAACAACAGGTCTGTGACCAAGAGAACCATTTGAGAAAGGGTCTGGAGTGGGAGACAAGCCTGGCTGTCTACCAGGAGACGAGTATTTAAGCTTAATGCAGATAGGTGACAATGTATAGGACAACAATGCGTGTTATGGAGTTGGGGGTGTAGTGCTCTTGATCCATAGGTGGCAGCAGGTTTTTGCAGGTCCTATTCCAGTGTAAATGTTAAATTAGTGTGGGGGAAGAACAGGTTTATCACAACATGATTGTCGCATGCATAGAAAGGAAGTGCAATGCCCGACTTGCTGGCTTTATCATCCTGGAAAGGAACCAGCAGGGCTGTTTTGTTCATGCCTTACCATCTGTTTATCCTGTGCTTGTTTTCTCTCTTTCTAGTGTCTCACAGGGAAGGCAAGTTCCGTTTTGAACTGTCCAAACTCATGATTGTAGCAAAAACACCCCGTGACGAGCTGTGACCCCGAGGCCAGTGTTGGGCAGGGTGTTTTGGCTGGAAGAGTATGGCAGACAAAGAGGACTACTTGTTAACTGCGGGTTTTTTTGGTTGGCCAAACCTTTTATGTTTTCCATATTGAAATGTGCTAGGGTCCAACACAAGTGGGACTTGAAGGTATTAAGACAGATGCATTCTGTCTTGTGTCAGAGTAACAATGTGCTTTGCAGCTGGAAACCTCCTCTGAGACTCCTGATCTGCAGCCAGCCATTCTGTCGCCCGCTTTCTGCTTGGTTGATCTGCTGAATATGGTAAAGCTCCCCTCGAACAGGGGCTCCTTATCTCCCTTGCTAGGAAGAGCAATGCAGAAAGATAAAGTGGCTGGATTTAAACAGGGTTTGCTAAAGGAAATTTGTTAACTCTGTAGTCTCTGGAGGGGAGACAGGATTTCTCTCTCTGCAAGCATGACAGGAGGAAATAATTAAATTGGGGGTGGGGGGGAGGAAGGGATGGGGTTGGCCAAAGCTATCTGACTCCTTGTTGAGTGTGGCTGCTGAAGACCTTTGCTGGGGAGGATGTTCTGGACCCACCCTAGTGCAGAGTGCGGGTTGGGATAACTTGGTATGGGCAAGGCAGAGCTGCTTATTCTGACACAACCCAGGAATCAATCCAAGCAACACTTTCATGTCTCAGTACAACTGCAGGACTATTTTCTACGTACAGAAGTGATTTTTTTTCTTATCTAGAGTAATAACAGTGAGGGAATATGGAATTCCTTTCCTGTGTAAATACAACACAAATAAAGAAAAAAAGCATCGTGCTCTGGCCTGAGCTTGCTCTGCTGTGTGACTCCTGCCCTCTCCAATGCGATGCCCAGCGAGTGGCGCGACCTTCAGTGTTTGCTTGGCCAGGAGGAGCCAAGATGTCACATGGGAGTTTGGAGGCTGCAGAGCGTTTACAGGGGTTCTGCCCACCCGAGAGGAGTCCCAGCACATGAGAACAAGACTCCAGCTGTAAGTTTGCATAACCCAGCGCTGTCATGACGAGTGCTTTTGATGCCTGCTGATGGTTGTGGTCATTGGTAGCTGCTCTGCCCATTTTGGGGGGAGTTCCCTGTTTTTTTGCAGTCGGGGGGTGCTTTGCACTGGGGATTTTACAAGCTCTGTTTTCCAGGCTATTCTTAAATGCTTCTTTCTCTGCTGTGCGGCTCCTTCTGGATCTGCAGATAACCTGCAGGGCCCAGAATTGTCCCCCATGTGCTCCTACCTGAGCTCTGAGCCGCATTTAGGGCACTGATGTTGCAGGTCTCTGACCTTTCTTCCTGTTTAATCAGTCGCTTGGAGGGAACCACCAAAGGGAGTTGAAGGACTCATTTCCCAGACTTGTACAGCCAGGGTTGGGATGGGAAACCCAGGGCATAAGATGGCTTTTCTAGCAGAGAGTGTGCTCAGGGCTTCCCTGGGACAAAAAGGCAAGAGTTTGGGAACAAGGTGGGTGTTTGGTGTGGGGGAGAAGTTTCAGATTAGACACCTGTATGTGAAGGAAAGCTGGTGCCAGGCATTTGATGGGTTAAGTGTGGTCCTGGGGTGTACAAAACCCCGGGGACAAAGGGAACAGCCGTGAGTCGGGGCTTATCTGAGCAGAGATGTTTCATGCAATTAAGGAGCATCTTGCAGCTGGTGCTGACACACACCTCGAGAACAGAATAGCGAAGCATTTCTGGCTGTCAGCGCAGCAGCCGCTGCCACCGCATCCATCAGCTCCGTTCCGCTTTGCCTGCTTGCCGCATCTGCCGATAACTCCACCGAGCTGTTTCCAGCTCCAGCTCCTCTTCAGTGCATACCTGACAGCTGCCGTGAGCCCAGGGGGCATAGGAACGTCTGTTCTCAAATGCCACACGCCAAAGGCCAACTTCACCCTGCCCTCCCCGAGGGACCAACACCTTGGTGGATCTTGGCCGCATTCTCCTCCATGCACACCTGTAAATGTGCTTTACCCCCCACCCCAAGCGGCGTCGCGCAATTAAATTAGCTGTGATAGCTGGAGCTAGGCCTATGAAATGACAGAGATAGGGGCTTTATTTCTTTTATTTAATCTTTAAGGCTGAAAGTTATCAGTGCCTCGAGCCAGCAGTGGAAAGGGAGCAGCAAACAGGAGCCGTGGAGCTGCTCTCTGCCCACAAGCATTGGCAGCCTCCTGTGCCTGGAGACATCCCATGGAACAGGAGGCACAAGAAGGTCGCGGAGATAAGGCCGGCTGAGATTGTGTGGCATCTTGTATGCTAAAAGGGCAATTTTCGGTGTTCAAAGCCAAGATCAGCGTGTTGGAAGCGGGCCATGGCTGGTGCATCCATGCTCTGAGAACACGCTTTTACAACATGCCTGTATTGAATTCTGCAAAGTTGCCCATTGCTTTCTGCTATCAGGGTTGTGCTTTTTTAGCTCCCGCTGTGCAGTGAGGGGACACAGGGATGCAGAGGAGCACCCCAGACCTTTGCTATCAGTTTGCACCGGGTTTTGCACCACGTCTCCTCCCACCAGTTCAGTGCTGGCCATGCAAAGCCCAGAGCTGCTGTGCCACGGAGCAGGGGCAGCATGGCCAGTAGTGATGCCAGGGGACAGAGAGTAAAAACCCCAGGTCGCAGAGAGCAATCTCCATTTAAAAGACAAAACTGACTGTCTCCGGCACTCATTTCATCACTGTCAACTGCCTTTGTATCAACCGCATGGAGCACCCAGGCCAAACAGGTGAGTTTATTTAAATAACTCATCAGGGCTACAGAGTTTGCTAAAAAATAACAACCATAACTCAGTCAAGGACACGTAAAACTTATGAAATCCTAGGGAGAGCTTTGGACAACCACTGAGGAAGGCGTCGGAGCCAGCACAGTGGTACTGTCCCAGGAGGCTGGCGGGGGCAGTTGGGTCTTGGATGAAGGGGTGTACCTGGGATGCAGGGACAGAGCAGGTCCCTCCAGCTCCCTCCCTGCCTCGAGGGACAGCCGCTTGCCCAGGCGAGGTGGGATCCTTCTGGTCTCAAGGACTTGTCTTTTAGGAGGCCAAAGCCCATGCTAGCCTCAAGGTAAAGAATCACCTTCCTACCCTGGGCAGCATGAGTCTGGACCATGATTTGCTCCCACCATGTCACAGAGCTGCTGAAAGACAACCATGGGGCTCCACAACCCTCCAGTAATAGGGTCTCACAACCATTCATCCAACCAACTGCCCACCCAGAGACACCTTAGAGGTGTTACACACTGTGAGTCTTTGGTTTGGTTTTCCCCCAGGAGGGTTACAATAGAGTTCAAGGTGAGGAGTCCAGTTCCTTGGACTCTGAGCTAAGAGCACTTGGTGGGCAAAGGAAATCAAACTGTACAGCAGGAGCCCAGAAGCCCAGGATCACCTGGAAAGGACTCAGTCCAGCGCAGGGTGGGTTTGCAGACCCCAGGCAAGGGTTAGATAAAGTCAAGAGGTTCAGTCTTTTGTACAAATGAGGACAAAATGAATTAGCACTACAGAAGAGAAGAGGACGTCAAGCCTGGTGATGGTCAAAACAGGCGTTATGTCCTGTCCTTGGTCTCGCAGAAGGCAGAGTCCGGCAATCGCTACCAATGGCCCATCTCGGCCAACTTCATATGTTGTCCTCTTCCAGCATCTTGTTAACCCCTTCACAGATCCTCTTCAGGTGGGTGCGGTAGGGCTCGGATGGCCCGTAGAGAGCTGAGAGGAACTCGTAGTCCGCAAAGTGATTGAAGACGTGGTTGATGCGGGAGTGGGATTTGGCTGTCAGGTGGCCATTGACAGCCTGGTGCAGCAGGTCCCGGCACTCTGTGAGGACACCTGACATGACCCGGCGGTCGAAGGTGAAGTCTATCTGGTGGAAGCTTACGGCTGTCATGGCCAAGGTATGCACCTTCTTGCGGAAGCGCTCCATCACCAGCAGCTCCTCAGGGTTGAACTGCCCGTTGCGGTAGAGCACGCCCAACTTCATGACAATCTTGATGAGGTTTTTAATGACCTTCTGGGCCTCTTTGCGGTTGTGGGTGTACTCCTTGGTGGCCTGGTAGAGCTCATCCAAGATCTCGCTGCTGGTGTCGTCGATGAAGACATTGGCTATGGTCTTGGTAGCCATCTTGCTCAAGAGCTTCTTCTGGGCCTGCAGGGCCAGGTTCTTGGTGCTGAAGGTGTCCATCTCTGCAGGGGGAAGAGGCACACACACAGTTCAGCCCACGCCCTGGATCAGTCCCCGTCCCCTCTCCTTCCCACGCAGCCTTTTGGGAGGAGGAAGAGCATCTCTGGCCAATGGCAAGACCGAGAGGAGCTCCTGGGTGCCAGGGCAGGCAAGAGCTGAGCTCATGCCCTGGGTTTTGTTGGTGGGATGAGTTACAGGGTGTTCCCACCTTCCTTCCCCCAAACTCTGGGGAGAAGCTACAGTGCGATGGGCAGCGTTGGAGGTGAGCAAGGTCCCATACCTGAGCATTGCCTGTGACCTTCCATCCCCGCCTCCCTCCTGTGACTGGCGCTGCCCTCCTCCCCATGCAGGAAGGACTCTTGCCCCATCATTTTGACATTTTTCTTCCTTAAAACCTGACTCATTTCCTGCAGGGTGAGTTGGGGACAACCCAGGTGATGGATGAGTCACCCACTGCAGCCGGCACAGCCACATGCTGGTGTACAGCCCAGTGCCCGCCGGGACGGCACAGCCCGTTTGCAGCACCCACTGATGTGCATTGAAGCCCTTTTCCCTGGTGCTTCCCACCCCAGTACGCCCACGCCATCGGAGCTCGGACTCTTTCTGGCATGGTCTTGGCTTCCTCCAGAGCCGGCACGAGCATTGCACGGAGGTGAATAATTCAGCCAGCCAGAAACCTCACCCCTTGCTCACCTACAGCCTGACTCCCCGCACCCCGGCGGGACCAAATCAATCATCTCGGGCAGATTACGGCTTTAAAAACTGCTGTGAATGAAAAAAACGCCACCGACCCTGGAGATACATCTTGCCCCAGGAAATCGCAGAGCTACAAATCACAGGGAGGCGAGAGCAGCATGATAACAACCGGCACCTGCGCCAGGATGGATGGCCAGAGATGGGGGTTGCTTATGCAAGAGCCTGCATGTGGCACGGTCAGCCTGGCGAAGTGAGAGTGGGGAAGGGATGGGATCGTGCTATAAATACATCACCAGGAAGGAGAGAAGAGCTATTTAAGCTAAAGGATGCTGCTGGTGTGAGAATGGATGGGGATAAGTTGGCCATGGATATGGAGAGGAGAGTTAGGGTTAGGGTTATTCTAGCACAGAACCAAGTTCATCTCCATCACAGGCAGCCCTGCAGACACCCCCCTGGCTGAGCCACCACCCAGTCCCAGACCCCCTCCAGGAATCCTCCATCTCAATCCTACCACCACAGAGCGCACACCGGGCTCTCGGGAGCAAACCCTGGCTTCCTGCAGGGCTCGGATACCCCGCTGTGGCCAAGGCTCCATCTCACTGCAAGTCGTGCAAGGGCGATGGTGCAAGGGCAATGGTGCATGGGTGATGGTGCAAGCTGAGACCCAGCTTCCCGAGCCCAAGGGCGGCCGAGACTCTGCGAGGGCGTGAATTAAGTGAGCGGTAACAGAGCTGCTGTCACCGTCACCGTGCGAGCTGCCGCATGCAGTGTTATTTACAGCCCTTAGGAAAAACACAGAGCTTTGTAAGTATTTCCTTCAATGTGAAAACATTGATTTTTGCCAGCGTGAGCTTCAAGCTGAGGCTCTCGTGCTTAATAAGACAGAAATGACAAAGCAGAGGCTGCTCTTGCAGAGCCATTGGCAGCTCCCAGGTGGGTCGGGCTCACTTAATGCCGAAGGCACCATGCGCTAGATGCTGCTGGAGCCGAGCCCAGCGGGACAGGCAGGACGGGCAGAGGCAGCGTGGCTGCATCTTCTCCCCCTTGCCTGTAAAGGGGGACCTGCTCTGCCCATGGCGGGCAGCCTCTTCCGGAAGGAGCGGGGCTTTGCTGCGGTGTTGGCACCCTGGAAGTCCCCTCCCTTACATCCCATGGCGGTTGTGGGGTGCCCTGGGCTCCCTGCTGGGAGCGGTGCCCGGATAAATAGGAATTCCCATGCCTGAGCTCTCTGTTGGGCGACTGCAGCCATAAAGTGAGTGCAAACTCCACCTACGGAGCCCATAAAAAATAGGAAGCGCCAGCTCTTGCGAGCTGCCCCATGCACCCATGGCTCCCAATTAGCGACGGTAATCACAGATCAACCCTCTGCTCCCAGCACTGAATAACGCCTGGCTGCTCCGCACCCCCCTCCCTCCAGGGACCGGGGAGATGAGCACTGCTCATGGGGGAAAACTGAGGCACAAAGCGGTGGTGGTGGGTCTTTCCTGGACCCCAAAAATGCGACCTCCTCCTTCTGCAGTGCCCATGGGCTGTTTTGCAGGTCGCTCGCTGCAAACCCCAAGGAAACCCAAGCTCACCTTCCGGCACGTTCACTCCCACTCAGCACCGGGCCAGTTAACCTGGCACCCTCCACACCACGCTCTGTCCCACCAGGACCTGCTGACTCGGCACCAACCAGGAGATTTCACCGGAACAAGCCGTTTTCCTGCCGGGAAGGGCCCCGCGACCCCATTGTTCACGGAGGGGCTGCTATCGGCGTACAGAAGAGGCAAGCCTTGCCCCGACAAGCAAACTTGAGACCGAAATAAACCACCCCGTTTCCTTCCTGTCGCTGAAGTTTCCAGCCCTGCTCAGGGCTTGTTCCCCCCCCTTCTTCTTTTTAATGAAAACGCCCTCGAAAAACAGCTTCTTCCACCGAAAAAGAGCAACTGGGCGTTGCTTTCACTGAGTCCCTCCCTGCTCCGGAAGAGCACAGCAGGGCTGTGGTCCCAACGGTGGCTTTGGGGACAGTCACAGCCCTTTTTTGGGGGGTTTTCCACCCATTTTGCAGGTTTCAGGAGGGGGTTTTGCAGCCCTGAGTGGTGGTGTGAGGGCTCAACCTGAGGGTGGGACATCCAGATGTCCTGTGCGAGGTGGGGATGCGGTGACACAGGCGAAGTCCCTGCCATGGGCTCCCCTGGGGACAGACATGAGCCAGCGCTGGGGCACAGCAGCATCCCAGCCGTGCTGCTGCAGGGCAGGGGAGCCAAGGGCCCAGCGCTGGCAGAGGACAGGCAGCCCTGCCAGCACCTCTGCTGGCAGGTTTGGCATTCCTCCCTGGTGGGCTGGCACCCAACACCCGGCTGCAACCTCATCCCCCCATCCCATGGGGACCCCCCCCCCAACACATCTCCTACACCATGGTGGGTGCAAGTGAGAACAGAGTCCAGCCCTCTCGTTAAAAAGCATCAATTAAAGCTCCCATGTGTGGTGGGGGGACATGAGACCCCATCATCTTGCCAGTACCTGGGGCCGTTGGCACTGGCATGTGCTGTGGCAGAGCTGCCACGTGAGTGCCGGCTGGCAGCTCATTTACAGCAGAGGGGCCGAATCCAGCAGCAATGCCATCCCAGGGTTATTTCTACCTGCCCTAAAGATCCCTCTGCCCTGACCATCCTGATCACCGGGTACCCACCAGCGGCTCTGTGTGCTCGCCCCCCTCCCAGCTGCCCCCAGCTCCCTCGACAGTGGGTTGAATATTTCATGCAGGAAAGCAAAAGCACTTAAATAATTTATGGGGCAGCGCGGAGCACACGTGCAGCGCAAGGGGAGGGCTCCATGAAGCTCCAGCTGAGAGCAGAGGCACCTCCGCCTCCTCTTCCTCACCAGGGCCACATTGACAAGCCCCACGCTCCCCATCTTGCTACAAGTTTCCTCTGACACAGAAGCATCGTCTCCCCGGCTGGGGCCAACACTAAAAGCAAACATTTAATGGTGGAGATCTCCCCGGTTTTCCCTCCATTCCATATGCTGTTTCCTCCTGCTGCTCCAGAAAACACCGCTGCTCCACACCCCAGCATTCCCGGTCCCCCCGAATCCTCAGCCAAATGCCGGGGAGGGGGGAATGGGATCCTGCTGCTGCGCTCTCAGCGTCCCAGCATCACTTTCCACCAGCTCCCTACGCCTCCAACCCCCATTAATTAATTAAACCCCGCCGCTGCGCTGGATTACAGGAGACGGGTCAGAACACCAGCCCGGCATGGGGATGTAACCCGAGAGCCCGACCACCGTCACCAGCCATGACCCCTCCAGCTTCCAGCCACGTTCCCCGAGGCCCATTTTACCAGCGCTGGGGTGGCAGAGGAGGAGGAGGAAGGACGCACGCTGCCTTTTGCAATAGCCGTCCCTCGCATGTTGCCATGGGTGCAAACATCACTGAGAGCCGCCAGGTTCGGCGCGTGTGTGCCGAGCTGGGTGAGGCCAGAGAGGAAGCCACTGAGTAAACACCTCGCCCGAGGAAAAACTCATTTCTTGGCAAGGATGGCAAAAAACGTGGCTGCTGCCGCTCCTTGCAGCCGGCTATGAGGCTGGAGTGAGGATCAGGGATGCTGCGGGGAGCGCTGGCATTGCCTCACCTGGGCACCACATGGTGCCAGGTGGTTGTACCTTACTCCACTCACTCCTGGTGCTCATGCCAGCAGCACTGCCAAGCGCTCGGCCATGTCCTCATCATTGTTCCCACCGTCTCTGGCACTGGGATCTAAACTCCCCCATCCTATAATCTCCTTCCCGCAGGTGCCCGCGCTGGGGCTGCAAATACATTTGCAGCCCCGGCGCGGGCGCGGGCACCTGCGGGAAGGAGCAAAAGCTTTTTGGTTTCTCCTTTGCACCAAACCTGGCGTGCACCGATGCCTGGGAACGCCAATCTGCCCCAGCAACTCCAACATGTCTGTGCAAAGAGCCGGGCAGCCAATCCAAGGGGGCTCCGGCGATGCCATCCCCAGGCGTGGGTGGTGAATCCTGCCAGCGCTTCCCATTTGCCGGCACTGCATGGGAATGGGATCCTGGCACATGGAGGGGTGCTGACCATGGGTGCTCTGGCATGGGGGGGGGAAAGGTGTGTGACACCCCTGGTGCAATCCCAGGGTGCTGCCCAGTGCTGATTCGATGTGGGAGCTGATCTGGCACTGTGTCAAGGAATCTCCCCGGGATTACCGTGCCCCCGGCAGGGAGGCAGCTGCAGCATGGAGAGGAAGAAGAGGAGGAGGAAGGGGGGGTTACTTTACGGAGAGGAGGAGGAGGAGGAAGAGGAAGGGGGGGTTATTTTGGAGCATCTGTCTCGCCTTCCATTTCCTCCTTTTCTTTATCGAGCTGCCATCAAGCCACTCTCTCCGGCAGCAACTTCCTTTCTCCTTCGCTCGGAGCAGATGGAGGCTCAGGAGACTAATGGGGAAGTGGAAAACGGAGAGCGGAGGGGGGGGAAAGAGAGGCCAAACCACAGTCTGTCTGTCCGTCTGTCCCGTGGCAGGGGCATTGGTGCATCACATGCTTCCTGCCCAGGGATCGGTGAGGACAAAGCCGCTCTGGGAGGGGAGAAAAGCGCCGCGGGACAATTCGGATTTGGTGCTGGGCTTGGGGTCAGCAACGAATATTTATGGCCCAAATCCTTCCCCGCTCCAGGAGCCGATAAAGCTTTGGTTGGTGGGAGCTGGGAAGTTTTACATCCAACTCTGCTGCTCCGGGCAGGATCCGGCCTCACCAAAGGTATTCGTCTCTCCGGGAATGGAGGAATTTCATCCGTTAAAGCCCAGGGGATGGGCAGTGGCTGGGTGCGGAGGAAGGCCAGGGCGATGCATGAAGCCAAACGCTGCCACAGGGCACCCGTCCCTGCCCTCGCACGTGGGCTCCGGAGAGCCTTCTCCAGGCTCCCGTTACCTGTCGCCCACCCAACGCGGCGGCATTTCGAGCCAAACCGTCGGTGTCCCTCCCCGGGGCTCCCAGGGGCCGCGCTGCCCCCTGGGCCGGGCGGGGCCGCCGGTGCCCGGTGACACCGGGGAGGGGGG
>VYZW01036730.1:0-18664 GCA_013401315.1 Balaeniceps rex | reverse complement strand
GAGAGGGGGGTTTCCCTTCCCCCGGCAACTCTCCCTGCCCGGGGGCGGCGGTGCCCCCGGAGCCGGTGCCCGGTGCCCGGCGGGTCCGAGCCTCCCGCCCGCGGCTGCGGCGAAGTCCCGAGCGGGGCCGGGCGCGGCGGCAGCAGGGGAGGGGCCTGCGGAGGGTGCCAGCCAATGGCGGCGCGGGGCTTGCTACGAAGCAGCCAATGGGAGGGCGCGGCGGGGGGTCCCCAGGGTGTGGGAGAGGGACCGGGGCGGCCACCGTCGCGGTCGAGGTCCCGTGGGTGCACACCTGGCGTGCATGGGCCGGTCCTGTTAGCGCGGCGTTGATCGCGCACGGCGGTGCCGTGCACGGGGGGCTCCCTCGGGTCTGTACGGAGCCGCGTGGGTGATGGCGACCCGGGTGGGTGACAGGGTCCCGCGTGGGTGAGAGGGTCACGCGTAGAAACGGCGTGGGATGCTGGCCGGGTGCCGGGGCGATTTTGAACAAGAACTTACGAGGGCGCTGGTAGGCCGGGCTGAGCGTGGGCAGCACCAGGGGGCCTCGCAAAGTCCCCCCTTGCCCGCATGTGGGAGGCCCTGGCTGCACCACGGGGACGCGACACCCGTGGGAAGGGGGGGACAGTGTGGGGGTCTGCGGGATGCCTGCTCCGGTGCCAACATCCCCGCACCGGGCTCCTTTCTGCCCCACTCCCACCCTTCACGGGGACCAGCATGCCGGGGTGCGCAGGCGGCTGCTGTGTGGGGGGCTTGGGGGGGGGTGTTTGGGGAGGGGTGCCCCCAGACCCTAAAATCCCCACCCAGCCCCAATCCACCCACCAACGCCAGCACAAACCGGGGACGGGCATGTCCGCTTGGCCAGGGGAGCGTGGGGCCTGGCATTGTGGGTGGTGGGTGGCAGCAGCCCCCATGGTGGGCACAGGGCTAGTTTCTTACCAGGGCGTCGTGGAGAGCTCCCTGAGCCAGGCAGCCCATGGCCCACTGCCAGCCGATGTCAGCCATGTGGAGGAGTTTTTAGGCAGGGGTACAGCAACCGTGGGGTTGTGGCCTGTGCTGGGGTCCCCATGAGCCCCGTGGTCCTGCCGAGCCATGCCAAGGTTTGCATCCCGATCCCGAGCTCCCCAGCATCGGGACTGTTAGAGCATGCTCCTCTTCCTCCTCCTTGGCAGGAAGGAGCCACCATGCAGGATCCTAATTCAAAAAGGTGGCATTAAACAGATTAAAAGTGGGATTTAGAGGGGATTAAAGTCTGGATTAACTGGAGNGATCCTCCCTAGCCCCCTCCAGCCCTGCTGTCCCCCCACACTCCCAGGGCATCGCCCACGCCGAGCTCCCCCTCCTGCCGCTGCCGAGGATTTGCTCCCCGCCCCACTTTGTGCCAGAACAGCCGGAGCAGCTGTTGCTGCTCTCCCAAACAGTTGCGTTTTCAACCTGCCCAGCATAAATCACCCTCCCGGGCTCATCTGTTCCTGGTGGCCGCTTGCAGCGATGGGAAACAAGCCGTTAGCCGGGAGCACCACGGCACGGACCTGCGGGCTAAGGAGACAGTGATAGATGGGGGGAGAGGCCGTGAATGGAGTTGGGGAAGCACGTGGCTTCCTGCTGGCAGGGCTGGCTTCTGCCCGGCACCGTGTCCCCATCACTGCTTGGTCCTGTGTCCCCATCACTACACTGTCCAGTGTCCCCAGTGCTGTCCTGTCCTGTGTCCCTGTTGCTGCTCCATCCCATGTCCCCATTGCTACCCTGTTCTGCATCCTCATTCCTGCCCCGTACTGTGTCCCCATTCCTTCCCTGTCCCATGTCCCCATTGCTACCCTATTCTGCATCCCCATCTCTGTCCCTTCCCGTGTCCTCATCACTGGGGCATCCCTGCAGCCCCAGCCGCTGTGCTCACCCCGCTCAGGCCATTGCTGAAGGTGCTGTGGAGGGTGACAGGATGGGCTGGGCATGTGGGAGGCCCCCTGCTCCCCCCAGTACACCCCCAGGGTGCCCAGCATGCAGACCCCACTCCCTGTCTCCAGCCCCTCCCCAGGAGCATCTTGGGGACGGTTCCCTGCATTGCACAGCTCTCCACCTCACTCCCAGCCCTGGAGCTGGACCCCCTCTTGGGGTCCCAGCAGTGGCTGAGGGTAGTGCTCGGCCAGGGCCCATGCCCAGGCTCACCCCAGCAAATTCCCATCCCTGCCGGGTGGCACCAGGCACTGCCGGCATGGATGGAGCAGCCATTGCCAATCGGCGGGGGATGAGAGCTGGCACTGCACGAAAACAGAGAATAAAGAGAGAAGAAACAGGATCTGGGCCAGCTCGTGTGCTGTCTCTCTCCCCCCTTTCCTCCTCTCCTCCTTTCAATGAAATGAAATGGTGTTTGCAATGGTTCCTCTCCTGCACGCTGAGCATCACCCTGTGCTCAGGGAGGTTACACATCTCATCCTGCTCCCTCTCGCATGACGCATCCTGCCTCAGCGGCCGGCACACGACCAGTGGCACCAGCCCTGGCTGCTCCCCACCTTACGGCCCCCAGCCGGGTGCAGGGGGGCTCCAGTCCAGGTGAAGGGGGAGCATCCTCAGAGAGGCAGCACCTGAACAACTCATGAGAGCTCAGCAAGAGAAACAGGAGCTGCTGCCCGCTGGGTTGCAGAGGAGCACTGGGAAGGGCATGGAGCCGCTCTCTGTCCTGCTCTTTGTCCCCAGCGTCACTTTGTCACACTGCTTCAAGGTCCCATCTCCATCAGCCTTGCGAGCAGGTTGCTGGTGGCACAGCCTGGGCTCCAAGGGGACCAGGTCGCCACCACCCATCACCACCACCCCGCTTCAGTGAGCGGGGCTGACCAGTGGCTGTACAGGGGATCAGGGTGGGGATGGGGAGTTCCCAGCACCCACGTGGCCCCATCGGGATGGCATATGCTGGAGCCCAGCAGCTCCTGGGACAAGGGACCACCTCGCTCCCCATAAAGCCCCTATTGTCACAGGGGCAGGTGCGGGGCAGGGAAACACCCTCCGGGGGAGGGTGGTGAATCCCCCAAGCCCTTCCCGTCGCCGGCATTTTGCATTCCCATCGCTCCCCTCCCACACCCCGTGCAGCTGCGCCTCGCCACAATGGCCCCTTCTTGCCACATTACCGGTGCCGGCTGCGCCGCCTCGGCCCCTTCCCCAGCGCCAACCTTCCCTGCCAGCAGCCGAGGTGGAAAAATTCATCCCTGTTAAAAAAAAATCCATCCCAGCGGCCACTGGCTCGAGAGGAGAACTGTGAGCGGGGGACGCTCTCCCCGACATGCACCAGACCTGTTATCCCAGAGATGCACCAGGATATTTAGCTGGCATTGGATGGGGGGAAAGGGAGTGCGGAGATGTCACTTAGGGGTGCTGACAGCTGTGGGTGCAGCAGCCAAAGGGTGGCTGGTGAGCCGCGGGGCTGTCCCGAAGCTGTGGAGACAGGCTGTGGCTGTGGCAGGACCATCCTGCTCCTGCTTCCCAGGAAAGATGGGGTGGATGATGCTGGGACAGGGGTGAGGCTCATCTCCGCCTGGCCCAGGGCACCCATGGGAGAGAAACCGCTGTGGGAAATAAGGATCCCTTGGACCCACGGATGTGTTTTCTCCCTGCCACAACCCCGCACCCAGCTCCTGCAGCCTCCAGAGGTGATTTTTCTGGAGGTGCTGGCTCACTTGCTCTCTCCTCACTGCCTCCAGACACCGCATGCTGCTGCACACAAAGCCAGGGCACCACCGGCACAGACCCTGCTGAAAGGCTGCAGATCCCATCTGGGGTTATGAAACTCTCCAGGGATGAAAACAACCCAACAAACTTCATCAGGGAGGAGATAAAAATAGGCAGAACATCCCAGTGGCATCGGTGTCACCAGCCGCCACCCTGGCAGGACCCAGGGTGGGGTGACATTAACACTTGGGACTGATAATTAGAGGTGTTGCTCCGGCTGCACCCTGGGGATTTGCTGATTCCCCGAACTCCCATGGGCACTCACTGCCAGTAATTACAGCCATATCCCAATCCTGTGTGTCCTCTCCTGGGAGTCTGGGGCCAGAGGAGCCCCTTTCCAGGCTGGGAGGGTGCACTAAGTCCTGGTGAATCCCCCCAAAAGGCTTGTGCTTTGGTTTTGGAAGATTTAAGGAGTCACTGCTGTAAGGACCAGCTCTGCAAGGGTGGCTGCATCTGTGGGGCTGGATCCAGACAGCAGCAGGGGAGGGTGCAGCCCTCCAGGAATGGGGTTTAAATGGGGACCCAGGACCCGCTGAGCCAGAGGGGTGACACCGAGGCTGCTCGGTCGTGGGGCGGGGGGCATCTTTGGGGTGGTGGGTGCAGCCCGATGGGATACGAAGGGTAATGGGACTCAGTGCTGATGGGTGTCCCTGGGGGTGGAGCAGGACTCGGCCATATGAGCTGCACCCAATATCACCTTGTCACCATGCACTGGAGGGACACTGGGGGGACGCTGGGAGCCGGTCTCCAACCCAGGGTTTTAACCCCTTTGCTCCTGGTGCTCCTTTTTGCTGAGACCCCCCTCCCTCTGCCAGCTGCCCCCCAGGTTTCATGGGTCCCTAGGGCCACATCCCCGAGCAGGGCAGTCCCCGCTGAGCAGCATCCCCCTGCCACCCCTCCTGGGCTCTCCCCTGCTGTCACTGCACATCTGGCCCCCCGTGCCAGAGCTGGAGTGGGCGCCTTCTGCCTTTGTGTGTTTGTTCACAGTACGGCGGCTGCGAGCGCTGAGACTCGTTAGATAATTAAAGCTCGGTTGAAGCCGTCGTCAGCGAGTGCCGCTCCTTGAGAGGCTGCCGAGCGCTCCTGTCCTCCTGGGAAGGGATGGAGGGGGATGCTCCAGGGGAGACACCCTGGGGAAGGGGCTCCTGTGAATTACCCGCACTGGGAGGAGATGAAACACCATCCCCGCCTTGGGGACACCGTGCTGTGCTGCGGCCTGATGGCATGTCACTGGGTCACTGCCTCCGCCTGAGCGTGACCTGCTTACCTGGGCTCATTAGCCCTGCGAGGGCAGCAAGGCTGAGTCCTGGCTGCTTATTTTGGGTCTGAGAGCTGCCGAGAAGGGACCCCAGTGCCGGCTGGCATGCTGAGCCACACCGAGCCATGCTGTTCTGTGCCATGCCGTGCTGTGCTGAACTGAACACAGGGCCCGGGGCATGCTCCGGCTGCACTGGCCAGGACAAAAGCAAATGTAGGTTAAGCACAAAGGGATGCAGCTACTGCACATGAAGCCCACTCGGATGTGCCAGGGGGGCCGGGGCAGGCACCACCACGACCTCCCGCTGCAATTAGCTAATTGCTCCGTATTCCTGCCCGTGGGCCAGGGGAGATGCTATTATCGCTCCCCACCATGCTCTCCCTGTGCTAAAGCCACCCTGGGGGACACTGTCCCCTCTTTGCCTGCCCCCCATGCTCTGCTGCAGTGCTGGGGGATTCGGGCTGGGAGGAGAGGGAGCACGTTGCCCCCCAAAACCCTCTGCCCCTGGCCTGGCTGGATGCTGTGTCCCTGATGTCACCTGCTGGGGACGGTGGGGACGATGCTCTTCCCTAGCGCCAGGGAGGGATCTGGCTTTCCTCCCACGTTTTGGGGGTGCCCTGCTGCACCCCAAGGCTTTGGGATCCTTCATGGCCAAATTCTGCCCAAACCATTGAGTGGGAACCAGCAACATCCCACTCAGGTGGCACCTGGGGTGAATGTGGGAGCCTGTGACACCATCATGAGCCTGCATGACAAATGACATCATCAGTCAGAGGGGGCCCTTGTTATGTCACCTTGCTGGGCAGAGGGAGCCCCAGCCTTTTGGGTGATGGCATCGAGGACAGGGGGGTATGGGGGCAAGCAGGATGCTGATGATGTCATCAGCATGATCCATGACATCAGATGGTGGCAGTCAAGAGGGGGCAGAGAGAGGGGTCCGGGCAGGCTGTGCTGGAGCGGCACAGGGGCTGGACAGAGCGCAGAGGAGGAGGAGGATGCCAGCCCCATGGAACGGTGTCCCCAGCTCATGGCCGCAGAACCTGTCCTTTTGTGGGTGACATATTGACTGACAATTCTTAATCAAGTAGATTATTAATTAGCAGAAGAAGCCGGCTGCTTAATCCTCCCCATCCTCGCCCGGGCTCGGAGCCGGTGTTTATGCTAATAGAGCTTGTTATCACGGCACAGTCGGTAGCCGAGGCTGGGGCTGCCAGGAGAGTGCCGCAGCAGCGAGAGCTGTAATCGCAGATTTAATCAGACGGCACGTTTGCTGAAGCTGACTGCACCCCACGCCTCAGCCGTTCTGGCGTGCTGCCTTGCCGGGACCTCTGTGCTGGCCCAGGGCATCCTGCTGCTGGTGGAAAGGAATGGTTGCATCCATGCTGCCATCCCTGGGGCTCAGATGATGGCCTCGCCCACCGTGCACATTGGTGACACAAAACCTGTGGGATTTCACCCCAAAACTGGTGGGTGTCACCACGGGACTCACCCTGGCACAGTAGGACGCGCAGCTGGCGGTTGGGCACACAGCACAGCCGTCTGCTGTGCACCTCTATTCCAACTGGGCCATGCGGGTGGAGGTGACATGCGTGTCACTGGTGCCACATGTGTCCCCGGCTGGGGGGACCATTGCACCGGTGGCCATGCCATGGAGGGTCCAGGGTGCTGGGGACCAACCCTGCATGGTGCATCACCCCGACCTTGCCCGCGGGGACATTACCCCCAGTAGAGCATCTTAGGCCACACACATGGCCTCGTCCCCACTGTCCCCAGGGCAGCCTGGGGGGCCTGGCGGGGCCATCCTGGGGCCACTCGCCTGCCAGATTGGGGACAGGCAGAGGCGATGGATGACCAATTCCTCCATCCCCATCTGAGCTGATGCCAGAGCCATCCTCACCACAGCTGCTGCCATTTGCTGGATCCATCCCGTGTTTTGCTGCCTTGTCTCAACCATCTGCCAAGATCCCTGCAGCCGGGGGGGGGTGCGGGTTTGATCCCTGAATCCATACCCATGGTACTGGTCCCATGGTGTCACCGGGATCTGGGCTGCGAGCATTTTGCTCACCATTTTGGAGCAGATGATTTAATTTTGGTCTTAATCCCTTCCAGCACCGGGCTCGCTTACCCACACGGCTGTCGGCAGAGATTTCCCATCCCTAATTAAAGCTCAGCACGTGTGGCGGTGATTCCCTGGGGACACTTCCCTTGCCTCCCCATTTCCCGTCAAGATTAAGGGGATAAACCAATGTTATTGGGAAGGTTAACACCAGTGGCAGCCGAGGGAAGCAGTGACAAGCCCGGAGCTGGCAGCAGCCATGTCTCCAGAGGCGAATCCCTCCGCCAAGCATTGCCTCGGGGTCTGGCAGGATGGCAGCAGGGGCTTGGGGCTCATGACATGAGTTGGGCCAGCGCCAAGCCCCATCCATGGCAGCTTCTCGTGGCCTTGCTGGGTACATGAAGTCACTGGACAGCCGGGTCCCTCGGCCGAGAGTTCCCAGGCCCCAAGACCGGCAGAAGGAGAGGTTTTGTGGTGCTGCAGCCCCCAGAGGACAGCACCATCCCTTGGGGTGCCACCACTGCCGTCTCCCTCCCGCAAGCCCCTGCTCCCCGCCTGCACCCCAAAATGAAGCCTCATGGCCCAAAGCACCCTGGTGACCCGCGGTGAGGGGTACCCAGGCTGGCACCCAGCCTGACAAGCCAGGAGAGCAGAGCTGCCTCCTTGCAGGCAGCCCTGCCTGCACCCACCAAGCAACCAAACCCCGGGCATCTGCGCTCGCTCCTGGCTGCCAGCTAGCTGCCTGATCACCACGGCGTCAGCCGGGGTTTGGCAGGGGGAGAGCACAGCACCCGAAATACCACCCACAGCCCCACGGGGTTATTTCCCAGGCCTGGTGAGGGGACGCATATTTCAGGCAGGGGTGGTCCCCACTGCCTGGCACGGCTGCTGCCTGCTTAATTGCGCTGAAAGCACAACAGATGGCAGAATGGCTTCAAGATGTTCTTTTGCAACATTTTGGTGCTGCCGGGCTCCTTCGCTTGCCTTCCTCCAGAACAGCTCCAAGGAGGGAGGTTGGGAAGAGCCCTGTGTGCATGGCGGGGGGGGATGATGACCCCAGCCACGGTGGTCAAGCACGGGGACATGCTGCAGCTGGGGGATTAAAACATTTGCTGGCCTCACACTGCATTGCTTTCTTACTGCTGTAATGCCTGGCTGTGCTGCCCTTCCTGCCTGCACCTCCATCACCTGCCTGCTGGTCCCAGGGGACAAAAGCCCCTTTGCCAGCGCTGCCCACCATGGGTCCACGTGCCCGTGGCAGCTGGCAGCAGCAGCCGGGTGCTGGGGGGTCACCTCCGTCCTGGTGAGGGATGGCCCCAGTCGGGTGTTTCATGCCATGGGGGGCTGTTAAGAGACCTCGTGGCTTTTTCCAGCCAGGTTGGGGTCCTGCCATGCTCCAGTCTGCGGGAAGGATCCAGCCCCACTCCCCTCGCTGAAGCTAATTGCAGGTCCCAGCCCCGGTGGTATCGCCATGTCTCTGGCTGTGCCAAGCTCTCCCACTGTGGCACCGTCAGCAGCACCAGAGTCTAGCACCCACCAAGCACTCCAGGACAGTGTGGCACCCTCACCCTGAGCCTCACTGGTGCTGGGCCCCATCCTGTACGGCTGTGCAATGCCAGCACCCAGCATGGTTGTGCTGCACTGGCACCCAGCACCAACACTCAGCACCCAGCCCTGGTACCCAGCACCCAGCATGGCTGTGCTGCATTGGCACCCAGCACCTGACCTGGCTGTGCTGCACCGGCACCAGCACCCAGCCCTGGCACCCAGCACCCAACCCAGCTGTGCAGCTCCTCCACCTGGCCCCCCCACAGCACAGGGAGAGGTGTATTAGCACACAGTTTTGATGAATTATTTATAAGGCAGGTGACCTCATTCATTCAGATTGATTTCCCTCTGTGTCACTCCAATTCCATCGTGCTCCTGGAACCAGCAGGCAGGCGGCACGTCAGGTACTGTGCCGCAGGGATGCATGGGGACTCCTCCATTCCCGGCACGAGACAAAGAAGCCTTGCTACTTAATGATGATGATGATGATAATAATAATAACAATAATAAATATAAATAAAATGTTATACTATAAATATGCAATATAATCATATAACTATATTATTAATACTAATATTAGTATTAATAATATTGAAACCATTACCTCCCTCCTGTTCCCGCTAGGACCCCACACCACGTCAGGCCATGCCCACCCTGCCTTGCCCAGTGCAGACAGACCCACGGGTGCCAAGGCTGGTGCTGGCACAGCTGCCAGCAGGTGGGTGGCCCAGGGCTGCCTAGGGCTATGCTGTCACCTCCGTGGGGTGTCCCCAGGCAGGAGGGTAGGAGATGGCAGCCTGGCTGCTCTCCATAGCCCGTTGCCTTAAGGATGTGGGCTACAGGGCACTATCAGGTTAAAACTGGAGATATATGGAGATACATTTATATTTAAAAAGAAATGTTCTTCCCTGTGTTCAATGAGATGCTTGAGTTTATTAAAAAAAAGTATATATATAAAAATAATATATATATATAAATAATACATATAGAAGTGTGTGTGTGTGTGTCTATGTGTGTATATATTTGGTCCCCCCAGCGCGGCTGTCGCTGGGGCTGCTCCAGCCCCATCCCCACCCAGCACCTGCAGGGAGAAAATGGAGGTTGGGGGCTGCATCCTGTCAGCCCGGCTGGCGGTTTCCAGGTGGAGAGCAGTTGCATGAAGGGGCTGCTGGGCGCTGGGCTGCAGGATGCGGCCACAGTGGGCTGGAGCAGCTCCTGCAAACCCTTCCCAGCTGCTTTCTGCCTGTCTGAGCACTCCGTGCCTCGGTTTCCCTCCTGGGTAGGCAGGAGGAGCATCCCCCAGGCAAGCAAGAGGGGAGGCTGTGACTTGCAGGAAGAAGGCTGGAGGAGGGCTTGCTGCAGGTGGGAGATCTGTCAGTGGGGAAAGGCTGAGCTCGGGAATGTGACAGATAGCTGCACGCTGGGAGAGGTGACAGATCCAGGCTGGTGGTGCCCCTGGTGCTGCTGGCCTTGTGGCATGGTGCCCCCGAGGGAGAGCATCACCCCTGTGGCCCCATTGTCCTTCCCACTGCCCCCCAACATCTCTCCAGCCGAGCATCCCTCTGCCAGAGCATCCCTCCGGCCGAGCATCCCTCCAGCTGAGCACCTCTCCAGCTGAGCATCCCTCTACCAGAGCATCCACCCAGCCAAGCACCCCTCTGTCCGAGCATCCCTCTGCCAGAGCATCCCCCCAGCCGAGCACCTGGCACTGGCTGATGGCCGATTCCCTTAATGAATCTGCTGATACCTCAATTTCCCCCCACGCCAGTGATGTCTAATGAAGCCAGGCCCGCAACAGATCAGCGGGGCGGCTGCCCATCACTATTGTCACTTGACAATGGGAAGCACCCGGCCCCGCTCCCCGAGAGCGCTATTAGCCCAAATATTTGCTTCCCGTCTCCAGGGTGACGGGGTTGCCAGCGCTCACCCACATCCCTCCTTTGATCATTTTCCTCTTGATCTTCAGTGCGCCAGTTCCCTGCGCTCCTCTCCATCTCCCTTGCCTCGCAGGGGGGATGCAGGAGTTGGTGGCAGCCGCAGCATCTGGGCGCAGGGATGCTGCGGTGGGGATGAAGGCAGGGCTGGGGGTGATGGAGATCTTCCTTGGGGAGGGCTGCTGGAGAGCACAGGGAATACCTGCATCCTCTGGCGACGGGACCATGGGCAAGCAGCTTCCCTTTGCTGCAGCTCCCATTTTTCCCCTTTTGGCCCATTTTCACCCTGCCTCACCTATGGAGGGCTGCAAAACAGAAGATGGGGCCGTGATTCTGCCCTCTCAGGGACAGATCAGCTGGTTGCAGACTCAAGCACCTGATGCAAATCCCATGGCCACAATCACCATCTCCCCACAACTACAATCACCATCACCCCATGACCACAACCACCATCTCCCCACGTACAGGCAGTGCAGTTCAATGACCACAGCGGGGAGGACAGACACTTTTTGGTAGGACCATGTTTCCTCCATCATGCTGGGACAGCGATACCCAGCTCGGCATCACAGCGGAAGCTCCGGGGAGGATTGATCTGGCTTCTCATGCTCCTTCCCCCCTCCTACGCACCCTTCCTGGAACAGGTTTTTCCCAGCCGCTGGCAGCCCGGGCTTGTTTCCATCCCTTCCAAAACTCACCCAGGTCTAACACTGGCTCTCAGGGCAGGGTGTGGATGGAGCTGGGAAATTTTCCCCAGAAAAAGAGGAATTTCAGAGCCAGACAGGATAAGCTCCAAAATCTCTGGGGATTTGGTGGTGGCAGAGGAGGGACCAACAGCGCCGAGCGATTTCTAAGCAGCATTTTTAAAAAAAACCAAAGTGAAATCTTTGCCAGAAAATGTTATTTAGATCACTTCGGCAACCACAAGTCGTTTCAAAGCAGTGCTTTGTGTTTGGGAGTGGACCCAAATATAGAGGAGATGGGGAAGGAAAAAAGCCTGGCCCAGCTCCCCACCTGCTTCCCAGCCCCTGGTGCAGGATCCAGCTGGGTGGGATGGGCAGTGGCCTGAGGGTGGGGGAGAGCCATTGGGGTCCCACGTGGGGCTGGGTCCAGTGCTGCAGGGTGGGAGTGAAGCTGCCTGGAAAGCCGATGGGAGCCGGGATGGAGTCGCAGTGAGGGGTGTCGGGGTTTGGCAGCTGGTGGGGCCAGATCCACACCCCCACGTTATCTCCCCGCTGTGGGACTGCGGTGGGTGCTCAGGGAGTGCCACTATCCCTGGTCACAAGCCATCCCAGTGTCCCCATCCCTGGGCAGGTGGTCTGGGGAGCCATGGCTCCATGGCCTTTCCCTTACCGACCCAAACCCAAAACCCTTTGCTTTGCAATGCCCCAGCCCCACACCCCAAATCCCCCAGGGAAAAGGGCAGGATCCGGCCTCCCTTCCTGAGAAACTTCAGTGGTGGCCCGGCTGTGGGCTCTGGAGATGGGCTGCAAGGAGGGGGGTTGCCTGAAACATCCTCTGCCCAGGAGCAGCACGGGAAGAGGAGGGACCAGGAGGGATGTCATCATGGGGCCAGGAGGGATGTGGTTGCAGGACCAGAAGGGATGTTGTTGCACAGAGCCAGGAGGGATCAGGGGAGACCAGGAGGGACATCATTGTGGGACCTGGAGGGATGTTATTGCATGGGACCAAAAGGGACCATCATTGGCGGGCCAGGAGGACCAGGGGGGCATCATTGATCAGGGCCAGGAGAGACGTTGCATGGGACCAGGATGGACATCCCTGGAGAACCAGGAGGGACATAGTCGCAGAGCCAGGAGGGACCAGGATAACCTGGAGGGCCCATTAGGGACAAGGCTTCAGGACCAGGAGGGATGCTGTCACATGGGGCCAAGAGAGACATCATCAGAGGACCAGAAGACACCGGGAGGGCCGTTGTCACAGAGCTGGGTGGGACCAGGAGGGACACTGTCACCAGGTGGGAGCACCTGAGGACACCGCAGCCACAGGGAAGGGGCAGCGTGAGTGGTGGGAATGGCTGTGGCTGAGCGGCCGGGAGAGACGTGCTCGCCTGCACTTTGCTGCATGACGGTGATTAAGTTGCTTCCCTTCATTATGGTCCCTCGGGGAGGTGTTAAACAGCTGCTAATAAAGACGGATGTTTCTGAAGTGGCGTCTCTGGAGCCTTTACATCCATTGAATTTCAGGAAAAGCCACCGAGGTGCCCAGAGCCACTGGCCAGAGCAGCAACATTGTTGTGCTGGCAGCACCACGGCAAATACTCCGCACTGATGGTTGTGCCTTTGGGGTGAGATCTCCATTGCAGGGGTGGCGGGGAGGATGCTGGGGAAGGGTTTTGGGGAGCTTGGAGGATGCCAAGGGCTGGGCATGAGCCTGGAGATGCCCTGGGGAGGGGAAGGGGCACCCAAAGGGCTGCGGAGGGGAGGAAAGCAACAGGAAGGGAAGGAGAAACCCAGCAGTAACTGCCCATTAAAATTCATGAAATCTGTTAAAAAGCAGAAAGCAGCACGAGCTCCTGGCTGCCAATGACAAAGCCGGCGCAGGAGGTGTTGGTGACAGCTCCATACACCTGCAAATTTGTGGGTTAAATCCCCATTCTCAAGCCAGGCTCTGTCTGGGTGACGTGGTAATGAAGGAGGCTTCGTTAGTGCCCACCCGCTGCCGGGCAGAGGTGACGGATGGAGGTACCAAACCTCCACCTCCAGGCACATCCCCAGACTGCGGCCACCCCTTCCCCTCACGAGGGACCCCCGAACTCCCTCCGCTCCCTGGACTGTAATTTGCATCTTAGAGCTCATTTGTTTTCCCTTTCCCATATATTTTTAGCCCCCCCCCACGCACACAACCCCCCTCCCAGCTGCCTGCGAATGGGTTTAACAAGCCACAGCACATTTCCCTCACCGTAATTAGCAACGCTTCTGCAGGCAAATGGCAGTCAGGAGTGGAAGTGGCATTTCCTTAATTAAAACAATTAATTAGGGTGGAGTGAGAGGGAAGATAAAACATCTTCCCTATAGAAATGGCTCTTGGAGCAGCCTGTCCCCCATGGAGGTGCCAAGGCTGTGGCTTCCCCGGGGTGATGACATCATGCGTGTCCCTTTGGGTGCCTACCCTAGGGTGCTGCCACCACCGCTGAGCACCCTGGGGCGCCTCTCAGACCCTGATCTCAGCTCCTTGACCTGCAAGGACCGGCTGCTTGTCCCAAAACGTCGCTGTCCCCATGCTGGCCAGGCCCCAGACGGAGCATCCTGGTGATGCCGGCAGTGTGCCGCCCCGGTTTCTTGCAGGGTATAAATATCCGTGTGTTACTTAGCGACTAATTGCACAGAGCGCAACAGCAGAGGGGTGCCAGCCCCTAATGAGGATCTGGAATCACAAGCTGCTAATTACCCCTGTGCTGAGCTGCTGCTTTGTTACTGCTGGGCTCTGGCTGTCCAGCCTGGCCATACGGATCCCACTGGCACCCCTTACGGCATCTCCCAGCACTGCCGGCCCAAGACCCCCGTGTCACAGGTTTATGGAGTGGATGGAGGCCAAATCCAAGGGTCTTCCCATACAGATGCCCTCTCTGAGGGCAGGCGCCTTCCGGCAACTGCATCCCAGGATGCTCCTGGCTCTGCCACGGACCCGGTCGCATCCCTTTGGGTGAATGGCCGCAGCTGGGCTGGTGTTTAAGGACCAAAGGGTGCCCATTGGGCATCTCCTGGGGACAGGCTCCATCCCCACGTGGCCTTGGCCTTGGTGAGTGCGGCGGAGGCAGCTCCATGGCCGGGGAGGTGTGGGGCGGTGTGTTGGCACCCCAGGACCTTGTCTGTGTGTCCAGCTGCAGGACCCATGGCCAGGGAAGCTGCGCTGCTCTCGCTGCTGCTCATCATGGGGTGCTGGGGAGCACATGGGGTGTGGGTGCAGCGGGGGTGTGAGAGTGCAGGGGTGCGTGCATGCACAGTGCATGCAGAAGTGGGTGAGAGGTATGTGCATGTATGGGTGCATGCAGAGGTGGGTGTGTGCATGTACAGATGTGCAGGGGTGTACGTGGGTGTGTGCACATGCAAACTCAATGAAGGGGTGTTTTAAGACAAGGCCCTTCTACGTGCCGGAGGAGCAACCCCAGCCAGGCCAAGGGAACCCCCCCGCAACACCAACCCTTCCCCAGTGGTGCTTTTTCCTGTTGCTGAACTCATCCATCCCCTGGTTTGAACTGGGGCCTTTTACTTAATCCTGGAAAAGCCGACATTCATTGATTCCCACTGGCTCCCCGCAGGTTGAGGCTCCGGTGCTCCCCGGCACAGGCAGCCCTGCCTCGCAGCATTGGATTAACCTCCGGCTGAACTGCTGTGACATTGTGGTACCTGGTGTGTTCCCAGCACCTGGGCCGCCTTTCCTTGGAGCAAGATGCACCAAATTCAGGGTACCCAGCCCCACGTGCACCCCAAACCCAGGAGCATCTGGGTTCAGCATTTCCCTGGGGGGGACTTTTCTTTCCAGTCTCTGGGCATGGTGTGGATGGTAGAAAGCAGGTCCCGGGTAAATATCTCCCAACGGGTGTGTGCGGGGGTGCTGCCTTCACAGGATTTACAGCTTCAAAGCCTCGGCCTCAAAGCCTGCAAATATCTTTTCATCATTTCAGCCACGGTCTAATTACCCGGCTGGCCGCCGGTGCTGGCCGGCTCTCCCAGGTATGGCCTCCCCTTAATAGCTGGGATTTATTATTTAAATATCATTTTTTAGCTCCTGTTTCCCGTTCAGACACCGAGGGTGTCTGTGGGGTGCAGGGGGTCTGCACCCCAAAACCTGGGCACCCTGAACCACCAGCACCTGGCTTTCATGCTCTCAGCCATGCTGAGTTATTAATTAAAGGCAAGGTATCATTCCCTGCTTCATCTTGGGTGTAATTAGATCACGGGGATGCCAGGAAGCGGCGCTGGTTAACGCTCGCCGGAGGGAGGTGAAGGGAACCGGAGCCATCCCAGCCCAGCTGGCGCATCCTGGCGCTGCCGTCCCACTGTGAATTCTCCCTGGCCCCCTACAAAATTTGGGGGGCTTTCTGCTCTGCGAAGGGACTGGCTAATGCTGGGAGGCTGGTGATCAGGGGTGCCGGCTGGCATGCCTTGGCATAGAGCCTGCGTGATGGTAATTTACAGCTGGCACCAACCCTGCCAGCCCCAGGGCCGCATGCTGTGATGGATGCAGGGAGCAGCCCTGGCCACTGGCACCCGTTAATTATTCGCTTTGGATTGATGAGAAATTGCAGCTCCCGCTAACGATGGCAGCCAGCTCACCTCGATTTAGCCGCAGCCAAGGGAGACAGCGGTGATGCCGGGGTCCATGCTGGCTGTGTCACTTCCCTAGCTTTTCAGAGGGTCTGCCTTTCCCTGCAGCCGGCTCAGCCGGGAGGATAATTTATGGTTTCGTATCAGCGCTGCTGATCTTGGAGCCTTTCCAGCCTCCTCTTCCCTCTCCCCGCACTGCTTTTCCTCGAAAGCCAACTTCCCAGGATGGGATCCAGCTCCTCACCGAGCTGTCGTGGTCCCTGGCATCCCCAGCCGTGCCACCCCTTGGAGACCTGGATCCCACTTGTGATGAACTCATGCATGTGCTGAGCTGTGACAGGGCTCTGTAGGTCTCTGGCACTGGCTGAGCCAGTTCCTGCTCTCGTTTAAGGATGCTCCAGTTCTCCAGCCATGTGGGCAGTGCAGGTTAGCATCATCCCTGTGGCGTGGAAGCCCTCCCCCAGTCCCCTGGACCCCACCGGGGACGTGCACCCACCCAGGAGCCCCGTGGGAGCGTTGGCATCCCAGCACCCATTTGCAGAGAGTGATTTTAAGGCGCCAAATTACCTTTTAGTGATTAAATTGCTCCATGGAATGGGGTGTGGGATCTGGCCCGGGAAGGTCAGCGACAGGTGGTGGTGTCCCTGCAGCTGGGGAAATGGCCCTGGTGCCACCAGCAGGCTTCAGTTTTGGGGAGATTTCAGTGAATTTTGGTGTTTTCTCGGTCGTTGTGTCCTCAGAGAGCTCTTTGCAGCTGGAGGAGAGGAGAAGCAGAGACAGGAGCCGGTGGCTAAAATAGGCAGAGCCCTGGGGATGCAGCACTGCAGTGGTGCCCAGAGGCCATGGTGATGGGCACCAGGTGGGTGATGCTGCCGGAGAGCCTGGTGACTGCCACAGCACAGGCAGGGTTAAGGCAAGCGGCTGCAGGCAAAGCCCTGCCAGGGGATTAGCCATGTCCCTCCGGTGCAGGCAATTCCCTGCCTTGTCCATCGATCCCTGCGAGGTGTTAAGAGAGGCTGGAGCATTGATTGGAGCAAAGCCCTGGGTGGTAGCAAAGCCGAAGGCTTCCCTGGGCAGGGGGATGCAGGATCTGGCCTTGGGGGCTGGATGCCAAAGTGGGGAGCGTTTCCGGTGCGATGCACCCACAGAGGTGCTGGATCCCCCCCAGCACAGACACCCCTTTAGGGACAAAGCATGCCAGGGTTGGGGACATTCAATGACATGATGCTTGGCCATGGGAAACGCCGATGAAACCTCTCCGTGCCTGCCAGGCACCCGCGGTGTGCTGGCTTGGCACTTCACTGCTGCAAACCGCTCGCTGGACCACGTCCCGGGCACTCGCGGTGACAGACGGGGACATTAAACAAGCCACGGGCTGATGCCCAAAGCAACCGGCCCCGCTGCTCCCATGGCACCCGGTGTGGGTTTATCTCCCACCCTGGGATGTGGTGGGTACTGGAGCATCACCCCTGTCTCATGGTGTTGGGTACCGCACCCTGGGCATATAAATAACACACCAATAAAAAAATAGGATTCCATTTTCCTGAAAAGAAAGGAAAGGCTAAAGACAAAAGAGGCTGTTTACCAACCAGCTGGCAGCCCAGGGAAAATTGCTATCAAGGTAAAAAAATCACAGATTAAGGAAAGGAAAGAGCTGACCTTAACTCCAGTCCTTAGACAGGGAGGAAGGGCAGGATTTTCACAGTTTAATTGGGGTTTTTTAACCATTTAGGACAGTTTGTTTGCTCCACTTCAAAGCTGGGAGTGCATCTTTTTTTACTAACTCACTGTAATAGTAGCATAAATAAATAATAATTTTAAAAAGCAGCTTCTTCGACTCTGATTGTCCTTGAATTTAGTGAATTTGGTTGTTTTTCAAGGAACAGAGCCCCATGCATGTCCCCTGCTCCCGGGGTTTTATCCTCTCAGCGAGGGGACATCAGAGCTTCAGGATTGGGCTGAAAGCTAGAAAATAGCTGATGGAGGGGGAAAAAAAACCCCAAATAAATGGCAGGATGGGTTCGGCAGCCTGCTCCAATTTTGTGCCTTTACTTTGGTTGAAATTCTTGTGATTTCTTTTCTCTCCTGGCTGTGGGAGGGGATGCTCCCCCCAGGTCTTGTCTCTGCAGTGGGTGTTGCCCGAGCTACCCTGGGGGGGAGGAAAAATGCTTTGGCTTCGGCTGCGCCGCCCGAGCTCTGGTGTTAGCCACGCTTGAGGGGAAAATCACAATCGCTGCCGGGGCTGGCTCTTCCCAGCAAGAGCCACTCTGCCAAAGGGCATCCGCATGGGGGGCTGGTGGCATCTGTGCCAGCTGCCTGCCATGGGGACAGCCCGGTTGGGGGGTGCTGGTACCAGTGATTGGGTTTATGGGGTCTGTTGAGCACAGCGCATTGAGCTGCTGGGGAAACTGAGGCACGGGGTGGGAGTGAGAGGTTTCTGAGGTGGGGGACATGGGGAAAGGAGAAGCGGGATGCAATGGTTTTGGGGAGGGCGACGATGACATGCTTCTTCGCCCCATCACCACACTATCATCCTGGTGGGCAAATCCCCTCCCTGCCCATCCCGGAAGCCTTCACTCTGCTCCTCTTCCTCAGCAGGATACAGAAACCTGAAGGATTTTGTCCTGGTGGGGAGAATGGGGAAAGGCTGGGGAGGACAGCTCTTCCGAGGAAAAGGCAAGTGTGACAAAGCCCCTCAGCAGGGACCTGAGGAGACGGGCACCTCCTTGCCCCCCTGCCCCCCGACATCGTTTCATCGCCAGAAGGAGGGAGAACAGAAAGTCTCCAGGTTGGAAAAAGGAGGTTGTGAAAGTCACTGGCTCTGCATGGAGCAGGAGAGAGCTGAAGGGGAGGTTAAAAATAG
>VYZW01036729.1:18756-35200 GCA_013401315.1 Balaeniceps rex | reverse complement strand
TGGCTTCCAGCTCCTCCTGTTTGTTGCCCATGCTGCATGCATTGGTGTAGATGCACTTGAGCTGGGCTATTGATTTCACACCCAACATTGGCACGCCATCCTTAGGCTCCTCTCTGGTGAGCCTGGTTATATCCCCTTCCCCCTTTGAACCTAGTTTAAAGCCCTCCCGATAAGCCCCGCCAACTCATGGGCGAGAATCCTTTTCCACTTCCGAGAAAGCTGAACCCCATCTGCCTCCAGCATGCCTGGTGCCATGTAAACCACCCATGATCGAAAAACTCAAAATTCCAGCGATGGCACCAGCCTCTGAGCCATGTCTTACCTACACTCTTTCTTCCAGTCTACCTCCCACAGGACAGTTGCAGGACTTCCAACCCCTGAACAACTTCAGACAGCTCCTGCAACTCATGTCAGTCTGTCTTTCCCTCTAGAATTACAATGTCTCAGGCCTAGGATGGGCAAAATTCAGCTCTGGATCAGCAGCAGTTCTGGTAGGTCTTGGCTTGTGTGGTAGAGGTGTGTGAGACAGCACGTGGAAAAGTGCTTGCTTTCCAGGAAAACACAAGATAAATTTAAGATGTCCCTCTAGAGGACACTGTTACTGTGGTATCTACTTACTGCAGAAGTAAAAATGTATAAAATATTTGTAATATTGTGGTAAGAGCTCCGTCATGGTTGATCTCTAAGGTGTGTGAGGGACTACAATTTTTATGCTCACAGTTTTATTAAGCATTGCATTTGTAGGTGGATTTTCCTGTCACTGTGGTTTAATTAAACAGTACTCTCTGAGAATGTGCATCAGCGTTTGTGATGTCAGTTGAAAAGGAAAAAACACTGAGCAATGACGTTCAATTGACATTGTAAGCCAGACACTCATATCTCAATTAGACACTGATTTGAGGATGGGAGGTTGTTGACTTCAGGGCAGTAGAATATGTTCTTGTTTTCTTTCTTTTGAGGTAGACTCCCAGCAAACAAAATAACAATGGTACAAAGGAAATATGCTGTAAATATTACTACCATCCTCACAGTAGTTGTGGGAGGAGTTCACTGTGTTCTTTCTTTCAGTGTCATTTGTGGTCTCCAAAGAACAAGGAAGTTAGACAATCAAAAGGCAGATGAAATTCTGCTCTTCGTCATTTTGCTAGCAAAATAATCAATAGAGCATTGATATGGATAGTCTGCCAAATAAAACAAATGCACAAAGGCTTTGTGGCAGCATTGCGGACATGTACGGACACTTGCCCAGCCAGTTAATCTTCAGATGCATCCAGTCTGGGTCTGTGAGGCTTCCTGGTTTAAAAACATTTATTAGCAGGTATTAGACATCCACCCGAAATGTCATGTTTCAAGTATTCATGACACTTTACTGTAATATGAGAGCTTTGGTCATTCCTTACCCAAAAGAAGTAAGGGCCTACCCAAACATTCAGTCCTAGATGTCTCCATTGTACTGGGGGATAATCTGCCTAATGCTTCTAAACATTGAATTTTGAAACATTTAAGGTGATGTCTAGGCATCAGCTGTGCTGTCACAGCTAGGAAATTCTTGAATGAAGAAGAGTAGAGCAAACATGTCGAAAACTTGAGACCAGACTTTTAGCCGCATTGCACTTCTTTTGTGCCATTGGGCACAGGAGAGTTGGAAAGCAAGTTAGACTGGCTGCTGGGTTATTGGAGCAACCCACACGCGGGCAGGCCTGGCACAGTGACTCACTGTCAAGACTCCCTTTGCCTTAGGTGTAAAGTGCATAGCTGAGAGAAGTCTTAGGTGTCTGACTGGACAGGCTCTTATGTAAACCAACAAGAGCTAAGGTGGGAGTAATTATTAATTAAGGTGGGGTTGTTCAGCCTGGAGAAGGCTCCAGGGAGACCTTATTGAAGCCTTTCAGTACTTAAAGGAGGTTTCTAAGAAAGATGGTGACAGACTTTTTAGCAGGGCCTGTTGTGATAGGACAAGGAGTAATGGTTTTAAACTAAAAGAGGGAGGATTTAGACTGGATATAAGGAAGACGTTTTTTACAGTGAGGATGGTGAAACACTGGACCAGGTTGCACAGAGACCTGGTAGATGCCCCATCCCTGGAAACATTCAAGGTCAGGTCGGATGGGGCTCTGAGCAACCTGATCTAGTTGAAGATGTCCCTGCTCACTGCAGGGGGGGTGGGACTAGATGACCTTTAAAGATCCCTTCCAACCCAACCCATTCTGTGATTCTATGATTCTATGAATTATACCCCAGGGGCTGCTGCCTAGGCCTCTGGCTTTTATTCTTGCGTGAGGAGATGGGAGAAATACAAAGTTTGCACGAACATGCAGGTAGACAGACGAACTTGTCTGTACTGACTTGTCTCTTTTCTCCTTGCCACCAGAGAAGAATTCGATTGCCAAGCTAATTTGTCTCTTTAACTCATTTTAAGAGGTCATAAATGAAGTCATTGCCGAGGATACAGCCATCCTAGAAGAACCAGTGCCAGGATCCTTTTATCTATCCATTGACTGCGTGCTTCTGGAATAGCTGTCCAGGCCTTGCGCCAGGTCTGCCCGTGCGTGGGTGTGTGAATGAGCAGGTTATTGCTTCAGTGGCTGGCGCGGGAGAGCTGGCCTCTGTCTCCCATTGAGCTTAAAGATGTTCACGTTGAAGCACTCCGTTACTGGAAATTGCACACACACACCCCCCCCCACTTCAAGCCTCTTTTTTTGTTAGATTTCTATATGAAGATGTTTATATATAAATATGTTTTTTGATTATACAAGGGATTTTTTTGCAGAAGGTGTTAACCCTGTATGAAAAGCTCATGATTTCCCAGTGGTCTTATATCCACTGTACGATCCATTCCCTTATGTGCTAATCTGGCTATAAGTAAATGAATAAGGCTGAAGCTGTTCTTTTTTTAAAGAAGGATGTATAATGGATGTATAATATAATAATGTATAATGTAATAGAGCATATATAATGTAATCTAATCTTGAACCAAATGTCAACGGAAAGATTTGATTTGCATGATATGTTCACAAACCCTAGATAAAGTCCCTATATAGGTGTATGACTAACACCATTCTTATTTTTAGGTACTAGTAAACAAAGGATATCAGAAGTTTTTGCCTTGCTTTGTCCTTAGAGGTCTGTTTTCTGTAAATAAATTCATAGAAGGGCAGAAGGACAAAAATCCAAAGGATGAGAATACAGCCCCAGGTGACAAAGGATCATGTGAAAAACTTAATCTAAATGCTGTTCAGCATGAAGAATAATATCCTGAAAGCACACTGCAAAATAGTGTAGTAAATCCTGTTATCTGTAGGCTACCTTGATTTCACATTTACTCTTATCCTAATACCTTACCCTTATCCTAACACCATACTCTGAACACCATTAGTTTCCACTGAGATCTGAAAATTATTAATCCTGTAAAAACCACCAGAAACAAACATCTCCTGTATAAATCAATTGTAACTGCAGTCTATGTCTGGTGGAAATGATTGGAATTTAGTCAGTGGTGCGTGAAAGAGATATCTTTATCTTAGCATTCCTTATGTTGTCTCCTTTATCTTATATAACGTAGTGTCAAGGTACTAGTTTGTAGATTACTGAAGGGAAGTAAAAAATAATCTTGTTGATCACTATTCATTGGAACAGCTATGTAAGAGTGGATCTGTTGAGCAAGAAACTTGCCTTTCAACATATTCTCCAATTTCGACAATCAAAACGGACTGTATAAATCTAATTTTTCGAAATGCATATTGATGGATGGAGCCTTTATAAAAATTGACCTAATGAGGCAGTCAGCTTTCCATGCCTCTCAATTCTTCCTCACAAAAAAGATTCTTCTAAAGCAGACTGCTGTTTGCTTCCCACGCACGTAGATACGTCAGTCGCTTCCATCCAGTGTGTACACTTAATCAGGGCCCAGACAGAACTACTGCCTCTGTGATTTTTGGGAGGAGGGAAATGGAAATAAACTTGCATTTTGAACAAAGATCTGAAATTTACCCCTATACTTCAAAATGGAAGCAGCTATTTTCCACAAAAATAATAAAACCATGATTTGATTATACCCCATATTTTCCTGCAAACTATTGCATGAAAATTTTCAGCTCCATCGTACATCATGATGGGATACACTACTTGGTGAGTAGGAGAAATATATATTTGCAGGTGAAGATGTTGTATATGTATGAACTATTAATACTATGGATCTAATTTAGCTGTTCTGTGTTAAAGGTTATCACAATTTCAGTTCTATAATTTCCTTTAAAGTATCCTAACACTAGAAAGCCTGTGCATAGGGATAATTCCATGGCAACCTATGCAGAGCTCGTCTTACTTATTTCTCATTGTCCAAAGGTTGTCTTGCAATGGATGCAGAAGAGGTGCTGTCAGGGGCGTGATTTACCCCCAAAATTTTAAATATGTCTCCAAGGATGCTCTCAATTGTTCATGGGAGTTATCCACCTCTACCCTTTGACTGCAGCTGGAGCTTCAGCAGCTGCCCAGATCAGATGATGGGTCTCCCCAGTGATGCTGAGCCAGCACCAAGTAAGGTGCACCTCATTTTGAATGACCAGAATTAAACAAGATTGGCCACATCTTACACAAACTGATGAGTAGGAAAATACTGAGGTGAAAGAGGGAGAGACAACTCCATGTGTTCATGTGTGTGTAAAACAATAAGGTTTTAAACTTAATATACATTCCACTGGTGGAAAACATTCATCAAGAAACTGCAGAAGAGGAAAGGGAAAAATTAAATTTAACTCTAGTCCTTTCAGGCATGAAACACAGTATTAGGGATATTTTAAAAGCAGAAGGCTCCATGCAACATGTCTAGTTTTTGTGGATCTCCTGTTGACTGCAGAGCCAGTGCCACACGGTTGGTGGCTGGCTACAGAGAAGATGAGGCACAATTAATGTGCTAAATATAAAGGTCTGGTATGTCTTTCCACTTTGATGCATATTCTCCTTTGTGGTGTTTCTTACTATTTTGCCTATGGAGTAGATTTTGTCATAATCATGTGGAAACAAAGTGGAATGTTTGGAAAATCAGAGCAAATACGCTGCATGAACCTGTAGCATTTTATGAACTGGAGGGCAAACAGTATGTGCCAAAATACCTTAGGAAAGTTGGAAACAATTGCTTGCTAGGCAGCTTAGACTGACAGTTAAAGGCAGTTTCCAGGATGTGCTCTATGGGTACAAAAGTACCTACTTTTCCCAGCCAATCTCCAGTTTCTGTTCTTTGCAATAAGAAGCTGTCATGTTGTGGAGAGTCACGCAGGTTCTGTGAAAATGTAATGGGTTCCTATATAAAAAATATTAACTACCTTCCTCAGGAAAAATCTCCAGTTTTCTTGCTTTTTTAACAGCTGCTACCTCTGTACTCGTAAATGAAATTATTTGAAGAACACATTTTTGAAGAACGAATTCCCACTTTGACCTGGGATTTGTTTATATAGTCACATTCAATAATTATGTGAGTAGTTGATGTTATTACCTGAACTTGTCTATTATTTTTATTTTAAAGATGGGGACTATCAAGGAGTGAAGGAAAGCATTTTCAAAGTACCTAAGTTTAGCTATTCCTTTGTGATTTACAGTAAGTTCTATTTCATAAAAAGATGTGAAACATCTTATTATATTGAGTGTTTGAGTCTCTGGGTTCAGCTGATGACCCTTCTAACTTTCAAACCAGCTAAACATCTGCAACGACTATATTTTCACAGCAGCAAAGTACCTCTAAAATTACACTCAGAGTAGTTGCATGGTAGAGATCCAAATCTTAAGTTTCTCCAAATCAGGATGCTTCTAAAATAGATTTAGTTGAGTCACTTGAAATCAACCAGTGGAAGAAATCAGGTGCCTCTGTTGTCCAGTCTAGTACTAAAACCACTGGCCTGTTTCTTCAGAAGTCCAGTACAGATTTCTGTTTGACAGTACATGGAAATGGTGATTTTTCATTTGCCACTTAGCTAAGCAGCAGCTGTCAAACTGTAAAAACATATTTCTCTATATTGGTTTAGAAAACAGTGCCAGATTATGAACTGAGTAATCATGTTTTATCCAGCTGCCTTGTTCAACAAACATCCTGGAACTAGTGAACCAAGCTTAATTCAGAAAATTTTTGTTCTACATATAGCTTCTTCTACCAAACACATCAGCTCTGTATCATTAAGAAGCTTGGGCATTTTTTGGGTTCATTTTCATTATAGACAATGTTGTACCTACCTATCCAACTCTCACTTTCTGTTCTATGCTGTACAATGCCATTCAAATCTGGGACACAAATTAAAGTAAAACAAAGTTCATGGAGTTTTTAATTGCAGTAGTAGTAAATTATATTTCCAAGACTCCCCTTAAGAAAGTTTGTTTTTTTAATTCATTCTGTGTCTGCTTAAGGATTTTTTCACAAGCTCCTGAAGAGCAGTGCAAAACAGTCAGGTCACAGGACGAAGGGGTTATAATCTAAACTGAACTTGAAAAAATGGAGATATAGTCATAAAGATCAGGACATGAATATATGAGTACAAATGCAAAACTTATGTTTAAACAATCAATTGCACAAATAAAGGATAAGGCCAGTTATTGAGATTGCATTTCTTACATCTGGGTGTTGTGGTGGATCCCAAGCTAAACAAGAACATCAATATCATGTTGCTGTGAAACGATAAAGACCAGACTGGGCTGCATAAAGCAAGGCATGAGCTGTACTTGTGCTCTATTCAGCATGGTTAAGGCCTCAGCTGGATTACTGGCTGTCACAGGTAACGAAGACTCAGACTTACTGAACACATTACAAAAGGACAGCAATGAGAATGGTCGGGGATGTACAAGGTACAACTGAATGTACTGAAGGGTTTAACTTGAGGAAGAGAAGATGGGTGCAGTGGGGAGAAAGAAGGAGGCAGAATGGCACCACATACAAAAAGGTGATGGAAAGATGAGCAACACAATTTTTCTCCCTCTTCCCATGGCACAGATACTTTCCATGTCTGTATTTCTGACAGTCTCTGGTTATGGGATATGTAACTGTGAAGTTGCCAGAGCATCCTTAGTGGCTGTCTGACTTACCTCCTTACTGACCCTTCTACCTGACAGTTGCCTCTGAAGAATATGATATCTGGGGGGTATAAACATGAGGTTTTTTTCAGGCTATATTAGAAAACACTGTGACTCAGGCCTAAAGAATTAAATCCTTTCTTTAGTCACAGAATGGACATAGAAAAGCAGAAGCATACATTTTTCTGTTATTAGGAGTGATACATTAAATTCACGTGTGTTTAACCTCTGACATTGCTCCTGACATCATCATAATGTCAGCTGCAGGGGGATAGCCTAAAATTACCAAGCTCATATTTACAGATTTTAAAAGGAAAATAATGGATTTGCTACCCCAGTTTTCTTCCTAAATGGGCCCAGAAATACTGTGTGACTGCACTGACTGAACAGTCATGGCTCAGCATAAACAAGCACTGAGCCAAATTTGAACCAAGGATTTAGAGTGAAGATTTCTCTTCTTCCCATAATCATCCTAACTTTCTCTGAATTATTTAATTACTGTGATCAAGTCTAACTGGTGTGGATAAACATTAGATTATTTTTCCTGAATGAAGCAATGTAGAACTATCCTCAGTATTTTGTGTTGTGAATAGTTTCATATAAAATAATGATTTCAATGCCAACAATCAGTAAATTTCAGTCTTCCATATCAATATAGGTTAAAGGAAAGTGCATTTTCCAATAGAAAACACTGCATTGCAAAATCATGTGACACAGTTATGGGAATTCATGAGATCCTTAGGGGCAGTTAAAACACCATCACCCACTGTTAATGTAACAGGGAGATGTGCTTCAGAGGAAGATGGGTTGCAGCAGCTCATGACAGTGTATCCCATTTTCTAAGGGAATTCAGTTCATTTGTGCTGTACTCCTGCTATTTCCACTTCCAACGACCACTTAGTCATTGGCCAGGTTCAACCATGTATAACAGAGATGAGATTTAGAACCCCTGGTACCTGGCCTTGTGCAGCCCGCAGAGCTGTCCTAGCTGTGCAGAGACCACGCATCCTGCTTGGCTCTGGCCTCACCACATTACGGCCTGCACCTTGCACCAGGAGGCAAAATGAATGTAAATACAGGCTATAGAGAAGAGCTGAAGTCAAGGTATTATCAAGCAACCCTGGGACACAAAGCTGTGGGGAATCAGGTTCCATCCCTGCTGCTGGTGCTCATGGAGCTGTTTGTTTTCCAGAGACCAATCAGTGTGCCACCAAGGTTACAGATAGCTTTTCTGTGGGCAGTCTTTATCTTTCCTTTCTGGATGTTTTGGTTTGTATTCAAAACAAGAAAAGAGAAACAGATTTGTATAACAAACTGGCCGATGCACATCTGCGCTTCAGCTCAAAGGCTGAGCAGCTATTTATTCTAACATTGTCTAGAGCCAAACAAATGAGACTAATTCTCCTTCCCATCCTGGCCAAGCCCAGATCGCTGAGCTTGGTGCCAGAGGACTCCTGAGGGAGGCTGTGTCAGCTTCCCCTGGGTCACAGAGGATCCTTGTCTATGGCACAGTGTGGTCCTGAGGTTGCCACAGCCCTTCCTGCCTCCGTGCTCCTTCTGTGGGGGAAAAATAGCAGATAGTCTACGCAGCAGCAGAACCATGCTCTCTGGCTTCCCCCAGCTTGTATTCTTCCCATCTACCTATAAACTCTCCAAGTCATTATTCTTCACCCATTTGACAGGTCATGGGGCTCTCTGGGGATGTTTAAAAAAGGACTGATTTTTTTAGGACCAATTGCTCAGACGTAAACATGCTGATCATGGTGAGAAGGCTGGGAGTGCAGAAGATGCGCTGCTGCTGGTCCTCTGTAACACTAGGGGTAAGGGTGAGCTTGCGGTTAAGAACATGTGTAAATGGGAACAAGTGACTAAGATGATGGAAACTGTATTCAGGTATCATTAGTCGCTGTATTTCAGTGTTTCTGACCACGCAGCTGGGGCAGTGGCACGTCCCTACCTCTCACATCTTTGGTGAGGAGTAATTCATTGGGCTAAGACAGCGTGGCATGCAGATGAGTGTTTCTAGATGAACCAAACGTGTAAGAACATATCTCCATTTAATTTTCATCTGTATTATTAGAGGTTGGAGTCATCTGAGCATCTTGCTCAGCTCACACTTGGGCCCTGATTTGGACTGCTATTGTACATACCGTGAGAAACGAAGCAACTTTTATGGCATCCCTTCAGCAGAGTAGAAGCCTGAATGCCGTCCCCTGATAATCAATTGATCTGGTTTTAATTTGCTGCGAGCAAATCCCACATTTTTCTGTGGCTGATTTGCATCCTGCGGGGAACATTCACCCCCCGCAAACTAATGTTGCAACTGCAATAATGCTTAGAACATTTATAGTGGTTTTTTTTCATGTTTTTTATAAACAGTCTGTGAACTGCTTTTCCTTTTCCAGTTTCACTGTCTATATTTCCAGACCACCCAAAGGGACCCTTCCTCTTAGGGCTATTTAGCTTCCTTTGAAACCTGGCAGTGAGCTAAGCTTGAATTTTTTTCAAAACCATTTAATTGTTTTTTAAAGGAAATTAATCCACTGCACTGAATACCAGTTCAAATACAGGCCATAATGAACCAAAGCTGTAAATCATATTCAGTGGGACTGCTATCAGTGCAAAAGTCACGTCAGCCTCTTCTGTCTAGCCCAAACTCACTAACTTCAAGAAAAAAGACTGCCAAAGACTTTACATCAGTTTTAAGGTAGGGCAGGATTTGGCCCTTTATCTTTTGTTTGCTTTAGGTGGTCTGATACTATTGCGGGTGAACCTGGAGAGCACCTCCTCCCTCAAGCATATGCCTAAGGCACAGAAAGTTACCTTAAGCTGCAGCATATTTAGTATTTAATTAGGTTTAAAATATCGGTCTTCAGTGGGAGCAAAAATGCTCATCTGATGTTACATCTTTTCATTGTGCAGCTCTCACTGCTACCCTCTGCTGCTGTCACTGCTAAGAATTATACCATTATTCAATCAATCAGCTTGCGACAAGAAGATGTTTGCACAGATTGTACCCTTAATGGCTATATACATATAAAGTATTTGAAATTGGTGTAATAGTCTTGAAAAACCTCATAAATAGTCTTAAATCAAACACAATGGAAAAGATACCATGAGATGTTGTGTTTGCTGAATAGACTCTAACCAGTCCCACAGTTCTGGTGTTGAATTTATTTGAGAGATTGTCCTTTTCTAAACTTTGCTGTTGTAAAGAGGTAGGCATAAAGGGGTTTTAGGTAACAACATTCACAAAAGAAATAAAGGTGGTAGTTGTCAGCAACTCTGTTCCAGACCAGGAATAAAGTTTCACAATACAGCAAAAAGTCAGATGAGCAATAATACTGCTAGAATGAAGGAAAGAGTTGGAAAATATTGTGGAAAGATTAACTGTAATCATGATATACCGTTAGATGATTTTATAAACCTTTAATGTTAATTTGCCATGTTCTATGTTTTTTTTTTCTTGGTATGAATATATGAAGGAAATATATTTTAATCTGATATAACTACTTACTAGCAGATTATTTTAAATGTTGAATAGGCTTGCCAAAATCTGTTAGCTTTGTGTTGGTTGGTTAAATAAATCAGACAGACCATGAGAAAATTAATGCTCTATAGATGTGTAACAGAATGAAATGTACCTGCAACTTGACTGGCAGTGTGTGCGTATAAATATATATACACAAATATATATTCACCTGCAAACTTAGTATACACATGTGTAAATTCTCTCTCCTATACACACAAACACAGACGCAAACAGATTTAACATCCTTGATTTTCTTCTTTCCAGCTGCATCTGTCCTGGCAACTCTTGGATAATCTCACAGTCATGTGTGGACCTAAATCTTTAGGGTATTTTATGTCATTACTACTCATTGAAAAAGATATTTACTGAGGGGGATAACATCTTTTTCTTGATGTACAACCCACTTTTCCCAATTTATACCCTGGGTTATCCTGGATGAAACTTCATGGGACAATAAAGGGACTTGTCTAGCTTATTGGCTTTTGCCTGTAGACCACTGAAATTAGTTTGCAAAAAATTGAATAATTTTCAAAGAAAGCACAAGAAATCTTGTCTAATAGAAAATGTCAGGCAGCTGAAATGTATGAGTTTGTACCAGCCCTCCAGTAACAAAATAATCTGAATGACAGATAGAACAATAGTAAATAACCATTCAAATGCTTACCTCGCGCTATGGTGAGTCACTGCACCAAATGCTTTCGACATGCATCCTTTCTCTGAAGCTGCCCGGTTTATCTACACATTGTTTCCCAAGTATCTTGGATATGCATGGCTGGAAGGGATTTCAAGAGATCTACTGAAGAGATCCTCTTGCTTGGAAGAGGATCGACTATATCGCGACCATCTATAACAGACGTCTCTCTTAAAATCCTCCAGTGAAGGTCTTTCTCCAACAACTGTAGGTAGCTTTTTCCAGTGCTAGACTCTCTTTATTGTTTAAAACGTATTCTTGAAAGCAGCATTTTTTTTCAGAACTAATTAAAATTAATTCTTTTCCTACCCCCAGTGGGCAAGAAAAACAATTGAATGCCATCATCACAGTGTTAGGATTTCTTCTTTTTACTCTTCACTTTCCTAACCTAAACAGTCCAAGTACTTCAAACTACTCATCTTACCCTGAGGAAAGTCCTTGGAAAGTGAACCAGATTTGCTTTCTTAGTCATTGTCCAGTTGCTGGTGTGGTTGGTGTTAAGCCTGAAGCTGTTTTTACAACACAAAGAAATTAAAAGAGCAACAATTGATTTGCAGGAGTATCTTGCAGAACTAGCTTCATCACACATTGACGTAAAACACACACATATTTTCACAGCATGTGAGTATCCCTGTCTAGCTATTTCACCACAGTGAACTTTGGGGCCTTCAGATGGACTCCTTATATCCTGTTTCTTTCCACTTTACAGAAATTATAACAAGACTATCATGAGTGAATTTCATCAGTCCCATAAAACATTGTCCTGACCTTAAGCAAGTTAGTTTAATCAATGAAATGGAGCTCTTCAGTTATCTCAGATGCTCAGTAGTCTGCCAACACCTCATGAACATCACAAAGAACCTCTACTTAGTGACTTTAACTGTGCTGTTTAAGACATTACTGTGAATTTTCCCCTGGTTTTGTGCAATTTCAATTATTGATATGTTTTTCGAAAAGTATCTGAAATAAAAGATTTCAGGAGATAAATATCCTTACAGGTCTAGCACCCATGATTTTCTTTCTAGCTAAAACCACACACAGGAATAAAAGTTCAGCCTGACACAATCAGTGGCAAATAAGCCACGAGACATGCCACCTTAAAAAGAAATTAAGGTTATATTTTACTCCAGCTGATGTGGAGGACAAACTCCTGTAGTACTTGTTTAGGGTTTTAGTGAATGTATAATTGTACCAGGTAACATGGGCCAACAGCCACATAAACCCAATATTCCTTCTAGAAACACGCTCATTGCTGTATTTGAATTCAAGTCAGACTTTCCCTGTTGCATCGCGGAGTCCATGTGACCAGCTCCGTGTCTCAGCACAGGAGAATGTGTGCCTGGTTCCCCTTGCTGGAGAGCAGAGGTTGCAGGGGCTGGGCACCAAGGAGTAACAGGGTTAGGGTTAGGGTCCCCATGGCTGCCACGGGTGGTCTGGCCTCCTCCAGTCCCTACCCTGCTGCAGCCTCAACCAAGTGTGAAAGAAACGGGAAGGCTAGAGCATAAAACAGTAATGGGATCCATTAAATGCACTAATTTCACATACGTTTGCCGTGTCCTTTCTTTCTCTCTAAGAACTTTGCAGGTAGTCAGTTCCTCTCAAGTGATTCATGTAAATGCCAAAGAAATCTGAACAGACTATATTTGAATGGAAAAAGGGTTGTATTAAAATTATTCACTTCAGGACATCCAAAACCTACTATCAGCTATTAGGAACATTAGCTTTGGGTCAGCACAGTGTGTTGAAATGGTTTGCATCTGTGGGAGATTGGCTGTGTACTGTCCGGTTTGCTAATCCTCAGGCATGTCTTTATCTAACAAAATATCTGATCTTCCTCTGCAGAAGAGACATTACAAACAATCTCTTAAATCAGGAATTTCCAGTATTAAAAAGCGCTTTTATGATGTGTCTTCTGAGGTTGCAGTTGAAATAAGAAACTTGAACTTGGAGCCAAACAGCTGCTAGAAATAAGCCAAATGTATTTAATTTGAAAGATGTAGCAGGTTTCAAGTCTTAATATAAAGCTGTAACACGCACAGGACTTAGAAATCCCACCCTCTACAAATCAGGAAATTCAGACTGCAAGATTGACAGCTTCACATTGATTTCATTAACCTTTTAAAAATGTATCCCCTTCTGAGTGCTATGTGTAGTTGTCAGCCACCTTCCTTTTAGCTCATAATTTATCAACATGGATATAATGAACATAAGTTTAATGCACCTATTAGCTGATTTATCTCTGTCAATATTTTTACTGTGTGTAAACTCCATTATTTTTCATCCTAAACATTGATTTCTATTTGTAAAGCATGAAATAAACTATTAGTTCTGTTTGTATCAACCTCCATAATAACATCTATGCCATGCTTGCCAAAAGCCCCATTAAAGACATATGTGTTTTGACTCAGTAGTTCCCGTGACAGAATGCGTACCAGTTCCCAGCAGCTGGAGTTAAACTGGTTGATGAAAATTAAACACAACAAACTGAGAGCTACTTGCAAGAAGTGGTTTTGGTACTCTATCTAGAGTTTTGCAAAGTTAAATTTCAAGCTTCAACCTTAAAGTAACTCTCCCTAAGTTCTATTTCCAATCAGATAGCACGCACAGCTTGCTAATGTGTCGTGAAGGAGAACACATTATTCAAATGAGGCTTGTATCGGTGATTGTGTGCTCACTTGAGTCCCTCAGTAATATATAATAATTGCAAATGATGTTTATCTTGAAGCAACACTATTCTTGGAACAGTGCATGATGTGATTCATGAATGGAAATGAGAAGAGAGAAGCACTTGCTCTTTTTTCCAGCAGCAGCCTCACTACTTTATTTACCCACCCCAACAGCATGGGGTTGAGAGGCTGGGTTTCTGAGCAGATGAAAACTCTGGCCTTGTAGTCAGCATCTGTATTTTTTGTTTAGAAAGTGATTTACCAAGCAAGCTGGTGGAGGCTGCCAAATGAAAATCACTTTGATTTACACCAAAAATTTCAATGTGTCTAGTAAAATTCTTCAAAAGTGGAGAGGAACCCTTGGAAAGGTGAGATGAACAGGAATTTACTTCATGAACAGTCTGGATCACAGTTTACTGAGGGCAAAGAGAGGAGTGCACTATAGTGACTTCAATGAGTTATAAATAAGAATCAGAACCACCACTCTTCTCTGAGGGCAACCCTTGTAATATCACAGGGGTTAAAACCAAAATCACAAATAAAGAATATCTGCTTCAGAAGACATGCCTCATTTCTTTCCCTCCTAGTCACTAAAATTTACTTGTTTGGTATTACCTGCAAAAATACAGGAATCAATAAATTTGTACAAATACTAACAAAACTGCACAGAGCATAGAGGTGGAAATGAGCATATTTTGCTCAGTTTGTATCTAGGGTCAAGAAATTTGCAAAACAGATGCTTATCAGGGGGAGGAAAGAAAGAAAAACTGATGCAGCCAACTCACAAAATATCTGCTAAAGTGTAGTCATGCATTGTGAAATGCTTACCTAATTGTCATCTTGAAAAATATTGTGATAAAGCCAATAAACCAACACAGCAAATGTCTGGAAATACCAGAAGCAGTTCACGAGAATTGGGAACTTACATTCCATTGAGCCAAATAACAGTGAGGTGTCTAGCTCCCTTAGCCTTGAGCCCTACCTTTTATTTCTAGTATTATACATAAGGTTTGTTTCCCTGTCATGGTAAGTATGCAGCACTGCTTTCATCAGGGAACTGCAGCTATTCATAAACCTAAGAGGATGACCTCCCTAGCAGGGTACAATTTTGACAAACTGTACCACTAATGAAAATAAAATTAGATGTTACAGAGAATACTTTGTGTTCAGAGGAGTGTTTGTTCCTGGTTTTGTGCTCTGGAGGTTAAGTAGTGGAGTTCAGGCTGGTTCTTGTTTTATCTGGACGTGTTCATCTATATAAATACTCTATTATCATTTTACCGTTTTTCAGAACACAGCGACGCAATTTAAATTTACAAATTAAAGAGTGTACATGTAAGCACCAAGAAAAATCTAGCTGAAGTTTTCTGTTATTTGTACTTGATAGAAGTTAAAATATTTATTTTTCTCCCATTTTTTTTTAAATCCACAAAGAGAATGTGCTCTGGAAATAACCCTGTGCATTAGTGAGAAAGAACATGTGCATCCTGCCCCCAGCTTCTCAGTGAAGTGGAAATGCTGAGAGAACTGTTCCCTGTCATCCCCCATGGAAGAATGGGGTTGCAGCTACATGACCTGCATTGTGTCTTCCAAATGGCCAAAAATAGACATGAGATGTAGTCAGTATGAACAGGGGACAAGAAAAGAGGTGCCTGGTTGCTCCAGAGGATTGTCTTGGCTTGCTTTATCTACTGCCTGAAATGTTAAGAATCTCTGTCTCACCAAAAATTCCTGCATTTTCTTCTTAAAAGTAGAGTTGAATAAATTAAGCTTTTGTGAAAAACAGTTATTTTCAGTTATCTTCTTCAGAAAAGTCAACTTTTTTTTTTTTCTGTTTTGTTGTTTTAAGACAGCGTGACAGTGAGTCACACAACATCTGGGTACATCTTACAACCCAAGATGCTGTTGTAAATGGATCATTGTGTGATGGCTTCTTGGTACGATATCCAGCCCAGGAAATCTCAAAACAAAGTGAGATTGTTCAGCAGAATACCAGTGGGAACTATGTACTTTAATAAAAATCTTTTTCTTTAGAACATTTTTTCAGCAAAAAATACATGATACTTGCAATTGAATTGCTACTTTCTATAGATGCTCTCCACGCTATTTCAATTGTTATAACACTGAGAGATCACTCNTTTCCAGTGCGACACTTTAAAAACAGCTGATGAGCCCTGGATGCAACTTAGGGCAGGAGAAGCCTTCCTAGGTGCTAGCTGCTGGTAACAGCTGAAGGGCCCAGGTAGCATCCAGCATTGCTGAGGTACAAGCAAAATCCTACTGAGCTCCTGTGTCTGGTGCTCACCTCTTCAGCACCTGCAACCAGGTTGGCGACAATAAACATAAATAATTTTCCCACGTCCTCTAAGGGACAGATCAACTGCATTTGCTTCTGGTCTATACCAGTGGTAAAAGCTAAGGATTGTGCTGACTGTAATTTCAGTTCCCTTTCATTGACCATGCTGGAGCCTGGTGTGATTCATGAGGAGCTCAGATATCCTC
>VYZW01036729.1:2367-16739 GCA_013401315.1 Balaeniceps rex | reverse complement strand
GCATGTCATCATTTGCTCATTCAGTGCATGTCAGCAGGTGGACTTCAGCTGATTTCTTAGAAGAAGCCATTGACAACTGGCCACAGTGGCTGTCCGACAGAGCTGAAGTGTGACTCATGCCAGAGTCAGAAGACTGGAAGTGGCTTCTTTCCTGAGATAGGAAGCTCTCTACAGCCAGATTTCTCTGTGAACTATTTGTTTGGCTTCTGAATAGAATTACTCCCCAAATTTTTCCAAATTCTACTTTCCAGTGAACACTCTAGGAAAATAACTTTCCATCAGAGATATTTTTGAAACCCAGTTGTTTTAAACAAGGTTTAAACAAGGACTGAATGATGGTGCTAGATAAGAGAGTGGTACTGAAATCACACAACTTTTTTAGCACTTACTAGGTCACTTATGGCAATAGCTATTACAGACCACTGGAAGGTAAGGAAAGAACTTTGCTCAAAAAGCAAATACTCTGCCTCTGTATCTCCACCCATCCTTATAGATGTTTGCCTAATCTCTTCTTAAAGGCTGGTAATGGTGATGATTCTACAGTGTGCTCAGGCTCTGTATTCCAGTGCTTAACTCTTTTTAGGATTAGACAGCATTTCTTTGTGTTTTATCTGAGTCTTTGTGACACTGAAAGCATGGTACCTTTTTGTCCTATTTGCTGAAGAGAAACAGGACAGTTATCTCCTTCCTTTCCTGAGAATCTATTCTGTACCTGAAGGGAGTATGTACCAGATCTCAGGCTTCTTTTCAATAGCCCAAGAAACCTAATTTCCTTCAGCTTGTTCCCACAACTCATGTTTTCTGGCCCTCTGAGTGCCTGACCGCTCTCCTCTGCACTCCTTTCATTCACACAAAGCTAGTGGAGCACCCCAAATGGGACATGGTGCTGGGGCCCTGCCAGTGCTACGTAGAGCAAGAAAGGTTGCTTCTCATCTGGTGGTCTATATTCCTCCAGCTCGGAGTTTGTATTTTCTTTGCAGTATCATGATGGTGACTCTTCTTCTGCTTGTGTTTCATAATGAGCTTTAGATCCTTTTCTTCAGCACTGCTGCCCAAGCTGGTTGTTCCTGTCACCATGCAGCGGATGCTTCTTGTCTGCATATGGTACCCTGCACTTCTCTGGTTTGTCACAGCTGTTTTGATCTCTCATTGTCTGCTCCAACATGGTGGAGGTAACTGTCAGTGTGTGACACTGCACCTATAATAAACCTGCTGTCTGTTCTCCTGCCTAATCATCAGTAGGAATACTCAACAGGACTGTACCTCGGACAACTGTCTGCTGCTCATCTTGTTATCTTCTTTAAGAATATATATAACAATCCAGTAACTGAAATTAAATTTGGATCTGCAATGCCTTCTTTCTAACTTTTATAAAAGATCCCAGTATTGCCCTTTTTCAATGTTTTGGTCCAGGAGTTTTCAGAGTTAATCACTCACCAGTTCCAAGACTGCTTTGGCCAGTTACTTTGTGCATCCTAGTTTGTCAGGCTCACGTGGTTTAAAAAAAAAAATCTGTTGAAGGACACGATCTAGTCTCTAACTTGCTCTTAATGATTCTAGTCTGAAATATTACCCTTTTGTCACTGGTATCAGACAGATGTTTCTAGTGGATCTTTTTAGTGATTATTGATACAAAGAAGACATCAAGAGCTTTGACTTTCTCAGCATCATTTGGCAATAGCCTTCCCTCCTGCTGAATATCCGGCTAGTGCTCCCCTCAGTCTTCTTTCTGCTTCCAGAACAAATTTCTTCAGGTCTTTTGTTAGCTGTATCTCCTTTAGTGACTTGCCCTTTCTGGTTTTAAACATGCATGCTTATTTATACTTGTCCTTAACAATCTGTCCTAGTTTCCCCTTCCTGCATATTTCCTTTTTGTGTTTGACCTTGGTGGAAGGTCCCTCTGCTCTTGCATCCTTTCTGTGTAATGGGGGCTTTAATTCTGCTTCCACATCTTCAGAGGACTAATAACTCTTTATAACTTCTTTACCCCTTACACTTTTACACTTTTTTCTCTAGCCTTAGTCCCTTGGCTTTTTAAACTCTGTTTTCTTGGATGCCATTGCTTTTCTTTTGCTATTCCTGTTTCTTTCTCTTTTCCTAAAATTAGTATTTTATTATTTTTCACTCAGTCTTGCCCCAGTTTTCTTCTGCGTTGTCATTCTTAACTGGTTCCTTCTCTGTTAGGATGCAACCCAGAAAAGTCTCCCAACCAGCTACAGTTTTTGCCATCTATGACAAAATGCTCACACGTGTTACAAGTAGTCTTTGGATAGTTCATGTTTTACTGTATTTTTCTGACAAATGTTCTTTTCAGATGTCTCATATTACATTTAACACCTGTATGACAGTGTGGCAAAGAAAGTATCAGGGTTACAAGAGGGAACTTATGTTACATTTGGCAGCCATGATATACAGTAGTTCATAAGACTACTGTCTTATGAACAGTGCCACAAATTCAGGCAAACTGGCTGGAAGTATCAACCCTCTTTAAGCAAATATTGCAGAATAATAATGGACAGAGTAATAAAAGATCCAAAATGAGACACAGTCTGAACTGAGGGGGAATAGGGTCAAACATATTACTTTTCATAACAATTCATGGTCAGCACCTTTTAGAATAAACTTTCTGACCTCCTGAAATACAGGGCATAGGAAAAGGGAAACTAAGTGGTAGTTGGGCATAGGAAAAGGGAAACCAAGTGGTAATTTTGCACATTCATAAATTATGTGTGAGGCACTTTCAAGGTGCCTAAAGAGGGAGGGAGGGTCTGAAGGGGAGGGCCTGACCTCTCATATTCCAAGAGCCAGCCTACAAACTTTCCACTGTTCTATTTATCCTAACCCACATTGGGCAAGAAGATACTATCTGCTCAGAAAATTACTTTTATGTGCTCATTCTAGAACAGCCTGACTCACTTTTAGCAAGTGTCTTTAGCTGCATTCCCAGTTTAGCAACCTATATTTGTATTTATTTATTTCCTTTCACTTTAACATAGCAAAGGGCTATGAATGTTTTTAAAGGTGATTAGATCTTGAGTACTTAAGTGTTAACAGTTGTCTTCCTACGGAGCAAAGTATAAAAAAATAGCTATCTGACATTGCTTTTAAATTAAATGACATAAAACACAATATAAGGCACTGGAAAATTATTTGCTATTATCTCCTCTGTTACATTTAAATATTTATGCACATGCTTCTGTTTAAGTGAAACCCATGAGCAATGTCAGCAGCAGTTTTCCATAGCCAGTGCAAAAATACAGTATTTTTATGGGAAGCACATATGAAGAAAAAATAAGTTAAAGGGGATTTTCAGAAATATGTCATAGCAACCAGAAACACCATATTCCTGTGTAACTCCTAAGAAACCTTTCCTTAGTACAGCTAACTGAGGCCACAATGATCTTTAATGGTTTTTACCTGCATTAATGTTCTCATGAGTTAGGAACTGTAATTTCAATTAAAGATAGGGACCTGAGAAAAAGAGTGGTTAAGTGTTGCTTTTGTTTTATTATGATGTTTTGCAATATCTGGTATTTTGCTGGAAAAGTCCCAGGTCCTGGAAACAACATTGAAAGGATTGTAAATAAGAATTTGATCATGTGATATGATGCAAAAGAAAAAAAAAAGGCAACAAAAAAGCAGAATCCAAATAACAAACAATGTTTTTTAATCATTTCCTGATTTTTTTTTCAGGGGAAGATAAAATCATGCTAAAGAGTTTTGAATGCTTTGCTGAGGCATGTCTTGTGATTGAGAGGAAAGATCAATAAGAAAGAGTCCCGACTTCAAGTTTTTAAAGTTTTTTTCTTGAAGTTTGTTCAGGCCCTGAAATAACAGTTTGTTTTACAATCCTAATTTCTAAGAAAATCATAGGATCATAGAGTAACTTAGGCTGGCGGGGACATCTGGAGGTCTCTAATCCAACTGTCTGCTCAAAACAAGACCATCTTCAAAGTTAGCTGAGGTTGTTTCAGGGCCTTCTCCAGGTGAATATCGAATATTTTCAAGGATGGAGATTGCACAGCCTCCTGGGCAACCTGGTCATGCCTAGCCATCTTCACTGTAAAAACTGGTTTTGTTTTCCTTGTTGCAAGGTGCGACTGTTGCCCTTTGCCTTCCCTGTGCAACTCTAAGAAGAATATGTTTCAGTCATCCCTGTAACCACATGTTTGGTAGCTGAAGACAACAGTGAGGTCCCCCCTTGGCCCTATCCTCTTTGGGCTAAACAAGCCCTGCTCCTTTGGCCTCTCCTGGCATGGCATGGCTCCAGTGTAGTGGCCCTTCACTGGGGTCGCTGTGGTTTCTCAAAGTCTCTCTTGCACTGGGGGCCTGAAATAGACAGTGCTGTAGGCGGGGCTGTGAAGCTGATCTGGTGGGAATAATCGCTTCTACCTATCTACCAGCTATGTGCTCGCTAATACAGTCCTGCATACAGTTTTCCTTCAAGAGACAGTTTGTTAAGGGGAGGGGGGATTACAGTGCAAAACTCAGATCAGGTCCTTTAAAGCTTATGAATCTCTATTTGTATTTGGAACAAATATGTTGTTTGCAAAGCTATGTTTTCTCCCTAGGCTCTAAGCAAAATCTTACACTCTTAAGTTGATTTGACAAAAAGAAAAAAAGCCCCAAATAGGTTAAGTTTTATAGCTTCACTTCTGTGCTTATTTGTTTCCTTTAGTGGACTTTGATGAAGAATATTCAGGTAGTTTGAATCTGCTGATTCAGCTGAATGAGCTGAAACAGATGCTGGTTTTAGTACAGCTGTATTCTTAGAGACAATATCTAAAAATCAACCCAGACTGAAACCACAGATTCCCCTGTTCACATAAAACAGGGGTCAGTCACTCATGACATCTGAAAGATATTCAAAGCTTTTTATTGAATTGTAACCTCTCAGCCACCACAGATCATCTAGTCAACTGTTCGTCTGTCCTAATGCAGGTTCAATCACAAACACTGTAGTCTATGGGTAGGAAAACTGGATACATAAGCCAGTCTGGAGATATATTCAAGAAAAGGAATATAAAAGTGTTTGGACAACATAAGATTACTGGGTCCTCTAGGTGTTGTCTGGATGTTTTAAAAGATGATGCAAGAGTTTTAGATTGGAAATGTGGAAATAAGGCTTATTGAAATCAGCATAATACTCAGAATGAAAGTATTAATGTTATACCACTGACCATCCATTGAGCTGAATCAAAATTTATCCTTTCCTGCAATTAGGCCTTCAACCTGCATGTCCTTTTAGGTCTTCATTTCTTGGTGGCACTTACTATCAGATGTGCCAAAACAGCGGCAGAAAGATTTTTTCATATATTTCTGATTTAGCCAAAGCAGAAAACACTGAAAATGTTGCAAGAGGTTCAAGTGTCTCATGAAATTTCCAAGTTGGCTGACCAAAGAGCTGAGATGATTATGCAATCTGAACCACCGAACAGTGTATTTATCACTCATTGTTATTAACAAATCACACTCTCGTTAAACAATCATTGACTCATTTAGTTGACACAGCTAGAGATTTTAAATGGTGCTTGTTATGGCAATTGCACCTCCATGGTTATGAAATTGTTTGTGACTTGCTTACCTTGAATATTTGTTGTTCAGTACTTGAGCTGGGTGATTTGTTACCGGGCCTGTGCTGGTACAGTTTGCTCTTTTTGGCTGAATGACTGAAACTTTGAGATTTCTGAACAGCAATTTGACTTGCAATATATGTTATCAGATGAACAGTAGCCTGTCCTAAAACTGAAGAAGGTTCTTGAATATATTAAATCTTTAATTGCAACCTGATAAATCACAGGAAAGTAAACTCTGTGATTAGAGACCTTCCAGCTCTGATGATATTCCAGAGAGTCTTTGGAGGCTTTAGTTTTCTTGGTGCTTCTATTGGGTTTACATGGCAAGGTCCTAGTTGCAGGGGGGGCTGCAGGGGTGGGGTCTGTGAGAGGAGACATGGGGCCACACCCATGTTGGTCAGAGCCAGTTCCAGCCAGCTCCAAGGTGGACCCGGTGCAGGCCAAAGCTGAGCCCATCAGCAACGCTGCTCGCACCTCTGTGATAACATATTTAAGAAAGGGTTAAAAAAATGCTGTGCAGCGGCTGTGTGAGAGAGGAGTGAGAAAATGTGAAACAACTCTGCAGACACCAAGATCAGTGAAGAAGGAGGGGAGGAGGTGGTACTGGCACTGAGCAGAGGTTCCCCTGCAGCCCCTGGGAAAGACCACGGTGGTGCAAGTTGTCCCCCATGCAGCCCAAGGAGGGCCGTGTCAGAGCAGATATCCACACTGCAGCCCGTGGAGCACTTCACGCTGGAGCAGGTGGATGTGCCCTGAAGGAAGCTGCAGCCCATGGAGAGCCCATGCAGGTGCAGGCTCCTGGCAGGAGCTGTGGCCCATGGAGAGGAGCCCACATAGGAGCAGGATTTCTGGCAGGTCCAGTGGGGGACCCATGCTGGAGCAGGCCATTCCTGAAGGACTATACTCCATGGAAAGGACCCATGCTGGAGCAGTTCGTGAAGAACTGCAGCCCATGGGAAGGACCCATGTCGGAGAGGTTTGTGAAGGACTACGTCCTGTGGGAAGGACCCCATTCTGCAGCGGGAAAACAGCGTGAGTAGGAAGGGGCAGCAGAGACAAAGTGTTATCAACTGACCACATCCCCTTGTGCTGCTCAGGGAGAGGAGGAGGAAGTAGAAGAGTTAGGAGTGAGGCTGAGCCTGGGAAGAAAGGAAGAGGGTAAGGGGAGGGTGTTTTTAGTTTTATTTCTTCCTATCATACTCTGTTATTAATTGGCAATAAATTAAATTAATCTCCCCAAGTCAAGTCTGGTTTGCCTGAGATGGTAATTGGTGAGCGATCTCCCTGTCCTTGTCTCAACACACGAGCTTTTCATCATATTTTCTCCCCTGTCCTGTTGAGGTGGGGGAGTGAGAGAGTGGCTGGGTGGGCACCTGGCAGCCAGCCAAGGTCAGCCCACCACAACGTTCTTTCTCAAGTCTTATCATTCATGCTGACTTATTAGGACAAACAAAATCACAATAGGGGGAAAAAAAAAGCACCCAACCCCGCAATAATTTATTCTCAACTGTCACACAGCAACTGAGGTAAAGATGAATATACAAATACCTAAGTGTAAACTTAGGTATGCAAACGAGTATATCATGCAAACCAATATACCCAAGACCCCATATTTAGTTCTGAACTGGTAAAGCAAGAGTGTCTGGGATGATCTTGGTTTCTTGCTGAAGTCTCTGTTCGCTTTGTTAACAGGAGGGTTTGGGTACATTTAGATGGTGCAACCCAAGCAATTTTTCTGACACCACCAAGACCAGAACTTATCTGTGTTCCTCTGATCTGCAAAGCCCATGCAATAGAAACTAACTTCCAATAGCACCTCTACAGCTTAATGGAAATAATTTGTACCCCCATTTTAGCTATCCTGGAGAAATGTGTTGGAGCACTTCACTCTGCAGGAGTGAGCCAGCATCAGATGCAAAGCTCCCTGTGCCTGTCCGGATGGTGTGCTTTGATGTTTGCCAGATGCTTTGAAATCATCCTTACTCCTGGACAGGTCAGGGTAAAAGCAAGTAAAAGCATTGTATTTACAAAATCCAAACATAGCCAACATGGTTACAGAAGTTATGAACAAGGATGATGAGAAATAAAAGCAAACTTCGCATGTATCTACTTCTCCAGGGCTTTCCTTGCTGTCTGGTAACTGTTAGCAAACTGTTTAGCTGCTCACCAAACCCGTGGCATGCATTACAATCTTTAATCCTAAACTTGCAGTCAATGAAGAAAACTGCAGTTTCAAGGGGGGACAGGACATTTTCTACCCAGTCCCTTCATGGGTTAGTCAAGGATTCATTCAGACCCATATCCTTTGCTCTTCTAAACTTTTTACTTCTCAGGTAAAAACTTTTCTTAATTGGGAGACAGGTTCAACATACTTATGCCAGGGTTCTTAACTATCCTCGTGCTTAATTAAACAATTAATAAATGATCCACCTTTATAATCCATCAAGTTTTCTTCATGGCCAGGGGATATTCATAAGCTATTCACAGCATTTCACACATTGTTCTTCATGCAGAATATGTAACTTAACAACCACACTTACGCGACACCGTCCAAGGAGGATTAATGCCTGTGGCTCATTGCAGGCTCTTATTTGTGGTGGGACCTGCTAATAATCAATAACACAAGGATGATAATTCCAGGTGCCTGACCCTGCAGGGTCTTCTCTGTGCCTACTGCAGGTTGGCCTGATTTCACCATGGTTGCCACTTCTGTCTCTGTTATAATCTAGGCAGTTCCTTCTTGGGGTTGAGTCTTCCTGGAGGAAATAACTACCGTGAGTGGTACCAGAAGCAGCTCAGCAACCTGTTAGAGCTGCCCACACAGCTCAGAAAGTGAGGCCTTGCTCATGGAAACTGGTGATTAATGAAGCTGAGGCAATGCTATCCAGAGGCAGGCAGCAGCTGATAAATTTGGAGTGCTTCACACCACCATCACCAGTGGTGTGGCAACATCACAGGGACATGCAGTATCACAATCCACTCAGGACTGCTGCAGTATGTAAAGTGCAAGCATAGGAAGTCTGATAGGCTTTTACTCTATGCTATCCCAAATTCATGATGAAAGGAATACAAATAATAAAATATGTATCCCTTGTCATTTATGGATATGGGTTTTTTTGTTATGGAAAGGACTGGCTAATGAAGCCAAATTATTGTGGGTTTTTAGTGTCTTCATTACTCAATCATTTGCACTCCAGCTATCATTGTGAAATTGTATGGAGTTTGTTTTTGCAGACTACGTACTTAAGGGACCTTAAGCAAACTGGTGCCTTTCATAATGCCCCTCCTGCCAGCATTTAAAATGCAGTGATTCATCTGATGGATCATTTAAATTGACTTAAATAAACAGAGACTTCCAGTAAAAAATGGAAATGGAAATGGGGAAGCTCAAATAGCAGCCTAGAGTTTTCCAAAAAGGAAGTAAACTACATTTTTACGTGTTTTCACCTGTAGGATGGGACCTCCTGGAAATATCAGGAGATCTAACAGCAGAAAAGTTACAGATCATATCTTCCTCCTAACTTTCTCACAGATAACTGTTACATCGTCACAATTTCGAGTCAAAATATGACTGAGAAGTGAACTTGCCTGGATAGTTGGCCACTGTCTTTCCTACCTGGAGGTGAAAGTTTTATTTAAAATTCTGCTTGTTTTTTTTTTTCTTTTTAAAACGTACCTAACTATAAATGGCTGTGCCCTCATGCACTGAGTTCACAATTTTGAACACCAAGAGGACCATTGAATTGTGATGTACATTTTGCTCTCACATGTTAAAACCTCCAGATCACTTCAAACTTGAGTTTTGAGCTTTGGTGCTGCTCAAATGGCAGGACACAGACCTGCCATTCATCACCAGCGTCCTCCCCATTGTGCTGCAAATGGACACAAAAAGTGCCCAGGACTCATCTCTTGAGCAAGAACATCACCTTATCCCACCCTATCATGTGATAGTCCAATCAAGGAGGCAGCACATGTTCTACGAATCTGTTGTCCAACATCTGAGTTGATGAATACACCTGATTTTGGTCCCACGTATTTTGCTGATTCTGCTGGTAGTTCACTTCATACACGGCTAGTGTTAAACCCTTTGACAACTGCTTATCTACTTACTCAAAGCATGACCTAAGAATGCAAAGGTATTGACTATGAAACTTTCTCCCTCAGCTCTCTGACAATGCACGGCAGCTCATTGTTCATTTGAATTACACTGGTATGTAAATACACAGGGGGTGACCAGGGAAACTGGGACCTTGCTGCCTTTGCAGATTCCAGTGTGGCTGCCTGCTGATATGTGTACACTGCTCTCTGGCTGATGTTCGTTGCCAGTGATCTCTGAGCATGAAATGTAAATATAAGCTAACCTATACAACCGAGAGTGGAAGGTGTGGTTTATATAAATTCAGTCAAATAGTCATCAGAAATATTCTGTTGATTCTTTCAGTTGTTTGTGAAGCAGTGATTGGTGAAGTCTGGGTTTAATATGACCCTGAGAGTGCCAGATGATAGACGCAAAAATGGACTGGCTCCATATGCAGTACCTGCATTGCTGCACATTTTTGTGCTTGAAAACGGAAAGCATGCTCAAGAACACTTCAGCATATCCATGTAGGCATTGACCAAGCCTCTCGTCACATATTGGTGCATTAGTTTTGAGGTGGGTTCTGAGGTACTTTGCACTGTTCTTTGCAGTCAAGCTTATTTTCATCTACTAGGTTTAGTCTTACTTAGGTAGCAGTGGAAAAATAATGAAAGAAACTTTTTTCTTTAGTCATATCAAATGAATATAGAGGGCCAAATTATCAGCAAAGAAAAGACCAGCAAAGACAATTAAGCTAAGAATTTGATGCAATACACCTAACAGAAACTTGATCCTGGGAAGTGGATAATGTTGATACTGCTTAATGGGAGGAAATTAATAATTTGAATCATATTTTCTCCCAAAATAATGTGGTTCCACAAAGAAAAAAAGCTTATTTTATTAAATCAACTGAATTGTTTGGAAAAAGGTTAACTGAATAGTATATTATAGTTCTGTTACAACTGATTGGATTTCAGGGTTTGTCAGGCTATATTTCCATATGGTCTTTCACACAGCCCAGCCTGTGTTTTTTGATAAACATAATGTGCATTACTTCTGGTTAGTTGAGTTTTAGCTATTGGTCTCTCTTCTTTCTCATCTATGGGAAGTGGGTCTGCAACTTAGAGGGGACTGTTATCTAGACGTACAGACAAGCCATCTTTTTCCAGCATAGGTCTGGGATGCGATTGGTCCTGCAGCTTCAGCGTGCCAGCAGCAGGGCTTCTCTGCCCCTGTGCCGTGGCATTTTGCAGCCTCATGGGTTCATCCCATACTGCCTGCATCTCCTCAGCTGCTGCAAGGAGCATCCCCAGTACCAGCCCCACCAGCAGCTGGCAGAGAAATGCCCTGCCCTGCTTCCTCCAAAAGGAGTGAGACATGGAGGTGTGAGGCGACAGCTCCTTTTCTCTTCACATGCTCGTTCATAGCTGTGTCACCACAGTCTCCTTAATTTCCCATCTTAGGATATATGTACAGCTGTCATGAGACAAGGTCTAACCTTGCTTTCTTCTTCGTTGCAGTTCTGAGAAAGATGCAAGTCGAGAGGTTAAGCATGTGGAGTATTTTAAAAGGAAATGTTTCAGAAAAAGTTGAACTTAATGTGCTATCTGGCCCTTCCAGGTAAATATTTCACAAACCAATATGATGAAATGTAAAAAGCAGATGCCTCAAAGATTTTAAAAACTAATATATTTGCACTTTGTGTTCTATGGGAAATTAAAAATCTGGGGGTATTGTCATGATTCAGAATGAAATGACCGCTTTGATTTTTCATCCATCAGTAGTTATATCTACCCAGTCTGCAAAAAACCTATCATCCTCATGCCTCTCTCAAAGTGGAATGGAGCTCAGCAAGAAAAACAGTATTTATACATACTTTTATAAGGACAAGCAGGAATATCAATACTCAGTAGACTGCAGAGAGCAAAATATTTAGCTGAAAATATTAGGGTATGGCAAACTAGACTTTATGATATTTTTCAGTTCTACATTGTAGTAGGGAAGGAAGACAAAAAGTAGGACAAAAAGGATACACAATTTAATTAGTTTAATGATGTGTCTCATTTATTTCTGTAGCGCAGTTGCATGTACAAAAGCACTTGCATTTGTATTTTATCTTCAAAAGCAACATTTCAGCTATCAAAGGCACACAGGTAGTTGTTAGGATTTTCTCAGAAGAGAATTCTCATGACAGAAATGCAAGCAGTTTCAAAAACTACAGAAAAAAATAGAGAATAGACACAGCTGTCTAATTTTTTGTATCCAACTTTGAATCTTTTCAATTTAATAAATAAATCCAATAAAACTGGATACAGAGATTTCCTTGACTTGCAGAACTAAAATGGAACGAAGACATAAAGAAAATGAAAAAAAAAAAAGAAATTTAGGAATCACCTAGGGGACCAAAAAAAAATCATATATTTATACACATAAAAAATAGAACAATGGACAATTTAAGCCTTCATCGTTACAGTGTAACCACCTCAAAATATCTGTAGAGATGCTGTTCTTTCCATAGTTAAATCCACAAAAAATGTAACCCAGGCAATTTGAGTAGCATTTGCCATAGCATATAAATATCTTAAGAAAGGGAACACAGCCTCCCACGAAAATAGGAAATTTGCTTTTAAATGATGCAGTCAGTTTTAAAATTTTCTTCCCTTGAAGAGGAAAATCAAACTTAGATATATTTTAGACTGAACAGGAATTTCATGTTGACTCAGCTGTCCATTTTTTCCCATGACAGAGAGGGAGAAGAATCTTGTTGAGACTCCTCCAGGAGTACAGCTTTGTTTTGAAGCCATCACAAAAATAGGTGGCAATCAAGTTAATGAAAGAAAGTTAAAGAAAATGAAATCACACATACACATGCACATGCACACGCATGCCCATGCACACACACACAGACACAAACATCTTTTATGCCACAAATGATCAACCTGTGGAGTTCTTTACTGCAGTAGATAAGTCTCAGTCCTCATGGCTGGAGGACTAAGTAGTCCAGTATGGTGTCTGCATTAGTACTTCATTCTTAAAGGTTTAAGTACATGAATGTTTCAAAAGAACTTGCGGTAGACTTTGCAATGGAATACTCATGACGTTGGTAAAAAAACATGCTAGAGGTGGTATTGGCATGGAAAAAGTGAGCAAGGAATGTACATTTATCAGCATACAGCTTAACCTTTTTTAACACCTATTGACCTTTCATGGGTGCTGGGTGGCTTCACGTTGAAAATTTATGATCATACGTCTTTCTAGATTTTTTAGACGCATTGGTATCACCACCTTGCTAATGAATAACTTGTGATCAGACCAGAAACTGTAGTTGTGGTAGTTCTTTATAGGAAGAGTATTCAAACACCATATTTCCTTTAATAAAACAATAATGAAATTCAAGTTATTTTTCCACTTTTGAAAAAAGTGTATTTTTCAGAAATATCAAGCAGCCATGCATACTATCTTCCAGAATATTAAACACTATTTCTTAATTATGTCTAGAAACACAGTTTGAGAGGCAGGATCTGCTGCAGAGTATGTCAAAAGTGGACTTGAAGGGGACTTTAAAAGTGTCGCATTTTGCCAGTTTATGAACAATAAAGAATATTCTATTTGATGCTTTACTTTGGAAATATGAGGATTGTTAGGTCTTTTCCTACCTGACATTAGTTTATTATTTTAGCCTAAATGGGTTCCTGTTCAGTTAGATCAGTTTAAATATGTTATATATTGAAGTGAGAGTCTATGGCCTGCTGAACCATTTTGACACTCAGTTTTATTGTCCCTTCTCTACCCTGTAAGAAACTCTAAAGATTTTTTAGGAATTTTACTGTGATCCATCATGCCTTAGTTGAAATGGCAAAAATATCAGTCACTGTATTGGAGTCGTTAAACAGTCAAAACCAAAGGATTGTGCACAGTCCAACCAAAAGTCAGGTTTCCTGTCAAATTGCTCAATTGTATTCTCTTTAGTCTATCATGACATCATTATTCAGCAGTTCCCCTGTCATCACACAGTCTTGGAAGAAAGACAAAACCTGAATTTATATTGCAAAAAACAAACCGAGTAAAAGGAAGATTTGCGTTTGCTTGGGGAAAAAACAAAAACAAAACAAACATGTTTCAGAACAGCTTTATGTGTTGCAAAGACACAAAAGGCTGCCTAGGTCCAATTCTTGCTTTTTTCTACTGCTGAAGAATTCCAAATGGCATGAAGTTTTTCCTATACAAAGTGCCTTAACTATGGAAGGAGAGCAATATATCATGCATGGGCAGAGACGTAGTGAAGTCAGCAAGCCTCTGTGTGGGTGTACAATACATCACAGCCCAGAGAACCATATTTCAGGGGCTGTTCAGGGACTATGTTGCAACAGGGCCAGAAGTCTGGGGATGAGGGTGTGCTGGATGCTTCCTGCCTTTGATCACTGCAGATCAGCAGTGGCTGCCAAGCCTGAACAAAGAGACGGAGCTGGTCTAGACCAAAGCCTTGGAGGCCAGCTGCAAACAGAGACCAGAATTATGAGAATTTGGGGAATTTTCAATCTTTTTTTCTTTAAGCATAGGAACTAGGCAAATAAAACCAGCAGCTAATGAGACAGCAGAATATGGCCAGAGGAAAGAGGATGAAAGTAAAAAAATTGGCTACAGAAGTTGGGCTACAGAGTTTCCTGACGGAAATTATCTAGGTATGAAAGGTAAGGGATATCTCCCACAGAAGAAAA
>VYZW01036728.1:76541-92547 GCA_013401315.1 Balaeniceps rex | reverse complement strand
CGATACACACTGTATAGTATCAGAGGAAAAAAAGTGCTGTGAGCTTCAAATGAGATTACTTTTCTATTGTTTGTAAAAACCATCATCATGCACAACTACAGCTTTTAAAATATCTAGCCTCCTTACAGAATGTCACAGTGCTCCTGGGTAGTTCTTAAGAAAGAGATCAAAGTCAGATTTTCAGGTCTTGATGTTCTTGTTCACACTGTGTTCTTTCTGTTCTGTCTTCACAACACTGAACAGAACTCAATTTTCCAAGCAAGTGACAAGAGAACATATTTGTCACTACTTTGTTCTTTTATAAACCCTTGAGTGCACTCCAAAGGAGTAATCTGAAAAAATGCTCATTGACTATATCTTTAGGAAGCATAGTTCTCTTTAGTGGACTGAATTCTGCCTTCATTGATGTTCTTGTAACCCAAACAGACCCATCAAGACATCCTCAGCAGGAGTAAAACATGCCAGTCGTTTTTTTTGAGAAGCTACATCACTAGATGCCAGCAGAGGATCTGTCCTACTTGATTTCAACACATAATCTGCATATTTACTCTACTTTCCCTTTTTGATACTATTTAGTTTTAGTCAGAACAACCTACCTGCTACATGAGAGGTTGACTGATCAATTGCTGAGAATGGATGTCCCTGTGTTTAATTCTATTAGGTTAAATAAATTACTTTTTAAGTGAACATTATTCTTATTGTTCCATTAATAAAAATCTTAACTAGCTAATGTTTCTTTTTGTCCAGCAATTCTGACTTTGATTTCTGTTTCTAATTCTAATTTGTTTTCTAATTTGTTTGCTAAAAGAAGATATTCCACATAGGAACACTGGAAATGTAGGCAACCCAAGAGCGAGAGACATTTCTGCCAAATGATTATAACTCTGAGAAGAGACACAGAAAGAAAGAAAGAATAAAGGAGAACCATTTTATGTGACAACTGATATAATAGCAGAAAGGTAATTGCCTCCAAGTTTACAAGGCAATAAATGGCTCTCAATGGCTGATGAACATCAAAGCCATAGGCATTAAAGGCAGGAGAGCCCTCTGTGCTTACCAGACCTTTGAACTTTAAGTGTAGCATCTCACAGAAACCAATATTAGTTTAAGTTTGCTGGCTTGCTTTGTTTTATTTTTATTGAAATTTATAGTATCTTTACATGGATTCAATCATATAGAGAGCAGAATGAGAAAATCAGCACATCATCACAAATGAAACACAGCTAAAGGAAACTGTGGAGTCAGACCAAGGTGATGAGCAAGCCAAACTGATTTACAGCATTTGTGTTTGTCTTAATCTAAGTGAAACAGGGCACCTTCATAATGTCAGAAGTGAGAAGAGAATCATAACCATAGTCATGTGATAAAGGGGAGAACTACCTACAGGTGTCCCCAAGAGCAAAGAGCTAAAAATCACACCAAATTCTATTCTGGACAAATGCCATGCACTGTACTCCATTTCACATTTCAAGTGACAGGTACATAGGCATCTATATAGACCATGTATATAGTCATCATGTGTTGAGATACGTGAAGGAGAAATAAAATCTTTGAGGAGCTAACAGTTCACAGCTACTACTGTTTCCAATGTAGAAAAGGCCATCTTGTTTCATACTTAAAGATAAATCCTCAAAAGTTACATAGAATCCACACTACACCTTCTATTCCTTAAGGGAGTTGACTTTAATGAAGTGACCAGGCATAAGGACATTTCCAAAATTGCCATCTGAACAGTACAAAAGATTATTTCAAAGAAAATGAGCCCAGATACACTAAGACGGTTGTCACTGTAAGCATCTAACCTCTGAAAGTCCTGTCATGCTGGTTCAAAACATTCTTTAGTTCAACCTGTTGAAGAAGCTGAGGATGAAAACTAACTCCTTCTTTCAGTCTTGAATTGTAGTCCTGTCCTCCTTTGGAATTCAGCAATGCTTCTTTCCAAATCTTCTGCATGAAGACTAGAGACACACAGGACATTTATTTATTTATTTGTTTCTTTGGTTTTTGTAAAAAATAGTACCTATATATTGAGAGTGTCATTATTTATAAAATAAGTCCCTTATGTCTTAAGAAAAAAATTACCTGTTCAGAGAGTAAGAAATGATCATGTCAGCCATTAGTCATAGTCAATCACCTTCAGGTGCAGGCGTAGAGTCACACAGGTATATCTTACAATACAACAGCTACTTGTTTCACAAATTATTTAAAGATTTTTCACTTATTTCAGCCAACTCCATTCAGTAATTTAATTTCTGATCCAGATAAATGGAAAAACCTGGGAAATCTTGTGTTCTTAACCTTATACTCCTTTTTAGATCCTAATGACCTATGAGCTCTGTTGTTTGTTGTTTAAGGATTCTGGTTCCCAACTTTGTATTCAGTTTTTAAATTTATGACAATGGCAAGCATTAATATCATATCGCTCTACCTTTTTTAGTATTCTGTAGGTGTGGATGTATTTCTAATAGGTGTTGTGTTTGTTTGTCCCATTATTTCCTACAGACTTTTTCTTAGCCTTAATTTTGATTTGTTTATTTGTTGTTTGGTTGTTTTTTAATAAAAGGCAGTGAAGTGTCTTAATAGCTTGGTCACAGATTTTTCTAACCAATATGGAATTTTCAAGATGATCCTATTTCTCACAAGCACGTTTTCACATCACTGCCATAAATGCTGAAAAGCAGAGGCTTTCTAGCTCAACCAGAATTTAAAGGCTTAAACCAGGCAAGGTTTGAGGGAAGTTCTATGGTCTGGGATTTGCTGGCAGTCAGGGTAAATGATTAGAATAGTCCTTTCTGCTCCTTCATTCCAAGAGTCTATGAGACAACCCCACTACTTACAAAAAAACACCCAGGCATCATTGTTGCCAGGGCCACAGCTCCAAAACTGCCAGCCATTCCCCTACAAAACAGGCATTCAGCAGCACGTTCATTCACATACTTTGCGTGGGGGTTGCTATGGTTTTGTTATGAAGAGATGAGGAAGACTGCTAGAAAATCCTTTTTTTGTAAATGACCACAAAGGACCCTTGCCACCAAACAAACTTTATGCTGCTAACAGTCACTAACCATAGTTTCCTGGGCCTTAGTCCTTTTTGAATGGTACTACAGGCTCCTTCCTTCCTGTTGAGATAATGTCCTACAATGCAGTCTTTGAACATCTTCCAGTGGAAACAACTAACTGCATACAGAAATACTTTCTAGCAATCTCCAAAGTCACTTGCACTTGACCCAGCTGAGATGCAGTTTCTACTATTGGCCCTTTTCCAGCTGAACTTGCCTGTGTTGTACAAATCCTTTTCAGGCATTGTATTATTTAGACCGGATTTTTAATTGCTACTGCATGAGTAAAATCATGAGTTTGGCCATGTAATGTCAGACTTTCCATTTTTACAGTTATAAATCAGTCTTTTCCAGCTCTAAACATGGACATATTTTAAAAAGTTTCCTTTCTTACCTCTGGCTAGGTAATCTGAGATATCAAAATGTTATTATTTGTTCTAATCTGATTGTGGTTCCCATAGTGTGTCCCCTCATGTAAATATGGTCTGACTTGAGATGTGATGAGCTAGATGAAGAGGCTGTAAGTGTCAATACACACTATCTGCATCCTTAAGATTCTTTAGGACCATTTGAGATACCACAGGTGAAAAAAATACCCAGTGGTGGCCGTCTTTGCCTACAGAATTATCAGCAAAGTCAGATAACTAGCTTTAGTGTGCAATACGAAAATTAACAAAGTACAGTGAATATTGCGGTCTACCATTTTTACTTTCTGCAAGCTTGATAATCTGGATCACTGTCTCTGACTGCATATCTTAAGCTAAAATCGATGTTGTTTCCAAACCTCAATATTTCTATTCAGCCCTGGAACCCTGGAATGCTGTGTTCATTTTGGGATCCCCATTACAAGAAAGACATGGGCACACTGGAGAGAGTCTAGTGTAGGACCACCAAGAGACTGGAGGTTGGGAAAACTGGATTTGTTCTTAAAGGAGGAGCCTAAGGGGATTTTAAGAAGAAAAGGTTAATGTGATCTCATTGCTGTCTTCAACTACCCATTGAGAGGCTATAGAGAAGATAGAGCCAGACTCATCTCAGAGGCGCACAGCATTAGGATGAAAGGCAATAGTCACAAGTTGTAACACAGGAAATTCCAATTAGATATTAGGAAAATGTTTTTCCCATGAGGTTAGTCAAATAGGAGAGGCTGGGAAATCTTTAAATCTCCATCCTTGGAGAGATCGAAAACTCATCTGAACAAGTCCCTGAGTAACTTGGTCTGTGCTGGCCCTGACTTGAGCTTCAGGTTGGACCAGATAACCATTGGAGGTCCATTTCAACCCAAATCATTCCACAGTTCTGCAGTTCTCTGGCTGACATGATGCTTCTCTGCCTGGTAGGCACCGATCACGTTGTGCCCAGACCCCACTCCCTCTGCTGCAGTGGCAAAATGGACAAAGCCACACATTCTCAGGTGTGTCCTCCTCCTTGCTATATCTGCATTAGGCTGACTGACACAGTGCAGTTCGAACCTAAACGCACCATGTATGAAAAGTAACACTCCAGGTATATGAGATGCTTGAGAATCTAAGAACTATTTGCAATCCTCAATATAGTTGCTACACCAAAGTTAAATACAGTATTTATCATTCATCACTATTTTCACCCACAAATATATTATTTCTCAATCCGTCACAGCATCCTTCTGAGCAGCTGAATCGCATATTTTTTCCATGTATTAATATTTTGATTAACAGTTTAATAAAAAATTACTCTCCTAAGAAGTGGTAGTGAAGCATAAGCATATTATTGTGAGCAATACACCTGCTGAAAAAAAAATTTTGCTCTTTAAAAAAATACGTGTGTGCCAGAGAGGGAATTGTAAAGCTGTGAAAAATGAAACTGTGTAGGTGCTCTTAGCCTCTGAGTCAGCAGCTAACATTTCACAAAAATTAGCATCTTAAGCCTAAGTGCTCCCCCTACATGCTATGAGCCACTCTTTCTGCATAACTGTGTACCTACTGACTGCTGCAGTCTGACAGTGCCTCAGAGCTTATACAATTGAAAGTGTAACAAACTGATTCATTGTAAATTAGCAAAGTGCAGCCAGTCACGCTGAAGAGACATTTACCACAAGAGCAACCTCTGTCATGGACAGAATAGGAGGAGCTGACAGCACACGTATTATTGCAGAGAGACTAGCGGTTTTCTCCGAGGCTGAAGGTGAAACACCTGCAACTGGGTCAAATGATTTATTTTATTTCTTTTATAGATGAGGGCAACTGACAAGCAATAATTAACACAGACATACAGAAAGAAAGGATTTGTCAGGACAATTTCATATTTACTTTTTATGAATTTAAATTATTTATGCAGCAGTGGCACAGTATATCAGTAGAGTTGCTATTTCATTAAGAAGGATAGATCTTCACTGTTATACAGCATTTGTAATAAAAGACCTGCTAGTCTTGCTCTCTGCTGGCACTCTGCCAGCCTCAAATATGGTCACAATGCCCTGGAAACTGTGTTTTCTTCTACGCCCAGCTCCTTTGATAACAGAAGACACAGTGACACAGAGCTGTTCTACTCTGAGTGCCTCTGATAAATCCAAACTGTCAGACACTGTTGGTCAAAGGTAAATGGGACATCAAGGGAAAAAAAGAAGCACCAAGGAAAAAAAGAAGCACTGACCTTTTCTGCAGTGCTCTCTCAGTAGTCAGTGTTTCATACTAGTTTAGCTGTTCACATAGCACTGAACAGAAAAAAAAGGCTGCTCTACATACAGCAGGGCCACTTTTGGTTATTTTTTGTATGGAACTGTTGTCACGGTTTTGAAGATGAGCAAAGTCTAGCATAAAGATACATATATAAATAAAAGATGTTAATTTTAAGCAAGTTTTAAAATTATTAGAGGAAATAATGCAGTTTACAAAGAAAGCTTGATCCATTGAGGATGATCTATCTGAGGATATGGAAAACAACACTTGGGCCAAAGGATGCCCTTCAAGCTCAAAATGGGCTTGAATTAGCTTGAAAACTCTGAGAAGAAACCCAAGGAGGACAGATTTGAGGAAAAAATGTTTGTAGAATTAAAATGTACTAATGCTGGACCCAGAAGATCACAAGTCAAACTGAGTCTGGGAGTTACCAGCTCTTTGAGGAGCAGGCAGAAGGTTGATGCAAATGCAGAGCCAGAGAAAAATCTGCACAAAGCAGTATTCATTTCTTTGCTGACATCTGTGGCATTTTAAAATCAGAATACTATATGCAACGGTTTCTCCCACAGAAGCAGAGCTTTGACTCACTGTAAAAAGTGAGAGAGAAATTCTGTGAAGTCTCAGAAAAGGAGGCATCCTTCTATAATGTCCCCATCTGCCAAACCTCATGTGTCATTGCTGTTTTCCATATTTTTTTTCCAGTGGTTTAAATGCAAGGAACATCAAGTCTCTTGTTATTTTAAAAGATAGAGTTTTATCTATAAGACCTGATCAGGTAGAATGGCCTTTATAGTCCAGTCAAAAGAGAACTATAAAGGCAAAAAAATGCGGACTAGGTAACAACACTGGCTAGTGGGCAAGAATCAATTATTCATTCAGAAACGTCTAGAGCTAGTCAGATGATCTATCTGCATAACAAATAGAGTTGATGATTTGTCCTGTTTTGTTGAATGCATGATTCATGATTATATGATTACTCATGAGGCTCTTGAGAACATGATTTGATCCAATCTAAAAACAATCTAAGGAGGAATAGCTGAAACATTTGGACCCTGATTCAAGCATATGTGTATGTTTTAAAATATGAGTAGTCTTATTTAAGGGACTAGATTAATCCTGGTCTTAAAGTTATGCATGTTTAAGTACATTGCTGGACAAGAGACATAAGACACTTGAAATAGGATGTGTGATAATAAAGCAAATTAGTGCAGATCTGCACAAGATGGCAGTGGCTTGATGGTGTAAAAAATGCATCAATTCAGACTGTGAACATATACCATCTGGTAGCCAGTCAGACTAGACATACTGCCTGGGCAACTGGGAGACCCACTGGTCACGGGGAGCCAGCCAGCCAGTCAGCCTAAGCGTCTCAACACAAGCTTCTGTTTGCTGTAGAATAAGGAATATAGAAACAAATAAGATATGACTGTTAAAATGGCTTCCATGTATCGAGTGGTGGAATGAAGAAGGAGGGAGCTGTTGAATTGCAGATGCAGTGCTGCAGTATGGCCTGGTGCTGCTAAACAGAAGGTTTCACTGGCCAACCCTCTCTTCTGACATGGGCAGATCAATATTAGAGCATGTTGTCACTAAAGAATTGTCGAGGCCCCTGTATTGGGTTTATGTGGCAAGGTTTTGGTAGCGGGGGGGCTGCAAGTGTGGCTCCTGTGAGAAGACGCCAAGAGCTGTCCCCATGTCAGACAGAGCTAATTCAAGCCAGTTCCAAGATGGACCCACTGCTGGCCAAAGCTGAGCCCATCAATGATGTTGGTGGCTCCTCTGTGATAAGGTATTTAAGAAAGGGTAAAAAATGCTGTGCAACACCTGTGAGAGTGAGAAAATGAGAGAGAAACAAGTCTGCATACACTAAGGTCAGAGAATAAGAAGGGGGAGGAGGTGCTTCAGGCACCAGAGCAGAGATTCCCCTGCAGCCCGTGGAAAAGACCATGGTGATGCAGGATGACGCCCTGCAGCCCATAGAGGACCACTTCGAAGCAGATATCCACGCTGCAGCTCAAGGAGGACCCCATGCCACACCAGGTAGAGATGCCCTGAAGAAAGCTGCAGACTGTGGAGAGCCTACGCTAGAGCAAGTTTTCTAGCAGGAAATGTGGCTTGTGGGGGACCCAGGCTGGAGCAGTCTGTTCCTGATGAACTTCACCCGGTGGAGAGGACCCATGCCGGAGCAGTTCTTGAAGAACTGCAGGCCATGAGAAGGACCCACATTGGAACAGTTCATGATGGACTGTATTTCATAGGAGGGACCCCACGATGGAGCAGGGGAAAAGTCTGAAGAGGAAGGAGTGGCAGAGACGAAGTGTTATGAAGTGACTGCAACCCCCATTCCCCATCCCCCCGCACTGCCCGGGAGGGAGGAGGTAGAAGAGTCAGGAGTGAAGTTGAGCCCCGGAAGAAAGGGGGGTGAGGGGACAGTGGCTTTAAGGTTTGGTTTTTTTATTTCTCACTATCTTACTCTGCGATTAATGGGCAATAAATTAAATTAATTTTCCCCAAGTTGAGCCTGTTTTGCCCATGACAGAAATTGGTGAATGGTCTCCCTGTCCTTATCTTGACCAACAAGCTTTTCCATTGTATTTTCTCCCTCTGTCCTGCTGAGGAGGGAGAATGAGAGAGCGGCTTGGTGGGCATCTGGCAGCCAGCCAAGGTCAACTCATCACATCCCCTTTGTAGTATTTAGTTCTAACAGCATTACCATCCATACACAAAATCTGTCCCCTAGACTAAATATACTGCAAGTCTAATCTTGTTTGCCATTTAGAGTTAGACACTGACAGTCTGGTTTCACTTTACCAATTATCTATCTATCTAATTGTAATTATTACTAATTATCTAATTATTTATCTATCTGGACTTCCAAAAGCCTTCAACATGGTCCCCCACAACATCCTTCTCTCTAAATGGGGGAGATACGGATTTGATGGGTGGACTGTTCGATGGATAAGGAACTGGTTGGATGGTCGCATCCAGAGGGTAGTGGTCAACAGCTCGATGTCCAAATGGAGACTGGTAACAAGTGGTGTTCCTCAGGGGTCCGTACTGGGACCAGTGCTGTTTAATATTTTCATCAATGACATAGACAGCAAGATTGAGTGCACCCTCAGCAAGTTTGCAGATGACACCAAGTTGAGTGGTGCAGTTGACACGCCTGAGGGACAGGATGTCATCCAAAGGGACCTGGACAGGCTGGAGAGGTGGGCCTGTGCAAACCTCATGAGGTTCAACAAGGCCAAGTGCAAGGTCCTGCACCTGGGTCGGGGCAACCCCCNCCTCAGCACAAGAAGGACATGGATGTGTTGGAGCGGGTCCAGAAGAGGGCCACGAAAATGATCCGAGGGCTGGAGCACCTCTCCTACGAGGACAGGCTGAGAGAGTTGGGGCTGTTCAGCCTGGAGAAGAGAAGGCTGCGGGGAGACCTTATTGCAGCCTTTCAGTACTTAAAGAGGGCCTATAGGAAGGATGGGGACAGTCTTTTTAGCAAGGCCTGTTGTGACAGGACAAGGGGTAATGGTTTTAAACTAAAGGAGAGTAGATTTAGGCTAGATATAAAGAAGAAATTTTTTACAGTGAGGGTGGTGAAGCACTGGAACAGGTTGCCCAGAGAGGTAGTGGAGGCCCCATCCCTAGAAATGCCCAAGGCCAGGTTGGACAGGGCTCTGAGCAACCTGATCTAGTTGAAGATGTCCCTGCTCACTGCAAGGGGGTTGGACTAGATGACCTCTAAAGGTCCCTTCCAACCCAAAGCATTCTATGATTCTATGATTTGTTCCTGCTAAACACAGCAGATGTTTTCAATTCCTTTGAAGTGTTTATTTTGTTATTCAAGCCTAGACTATTAAACGGATTCTGAAAAGGTTTTTTAAAATTTTAGATGCTTCACACAATCTTATATACGCATGATTATTATCAGCTTTTTCCATTCATTTGTCCCACATGGTGGTGTTTTGAACCTCGTGTTTCCTAACACATAGTAATATACATTAACTTTAATGGAAATGTTAATTTCTGAATGCTGCTTGGTGATGAAACCGTCATAACAAAGTTCCAGAAGACTTCTTCTACAAGGCCAATAAAGACCACAGTCTTAAAATTATTCAAAATTACTGTATCAGAGAAGAACTGACCCAAAGAACAATTTCACAAAATCACAACTGATGAGCTTGGTAAGGACCTCTGGAGGTCTCTAGTCCAACCCCCATGCTCAAAGCAGGAAACACACAACAGGTTGCTGAGAACCGTGTCCAGTCTGGTCTTGACGATCTCCAAGAATAGACACTCCATAAACTCTCTGGGTAAGCTGGTTCAGTCTTTGAGTACTTTCATACTAAAAGCTTTTTTCTTCTGTTTAAATGGAATTTCCTGTATTTCACTTTGTGCCCATTGCCTCTTGCCCTGTCACCAGGCAGCAGTGAAAAGTGCCTGGCTCCATCTTCTTTATTGTCCCCCCAAAACACTTATTTAAACACACTGATGAGATCCCCCGCCGAGCCTTTTTTCCTCTAGGCTAAACAGTCCCAGCTCTCTGGCTGTCTGCATGGGAGAGGTGCTCCAGCCCCTTAATCATCTTAGTGGCCCTTTGCTGGACTCTTGTACTGGGAAGCCCAGAACTGGACACAATACTCCAGGTATGTCTCACTGATGCTGAGTAGAGGGGAAGGATCGCTTTCCTTGACCTGCTGGCAACACTCCTCCTAATGCAGCCCAGGATACCATTAGCCTTCTTTATTGCAAGGGCACATTGCTGGCTCATTTTCAACTTGCTGTCCACCAGAACCCCCAGTCCTTTTCTGCAAACCCAGTCAGTCCCCATCCTGTACCAGTTCATGGGGTTGTTCCTCCTCATGTGCAGGACTTGGCATTTCTCTTTGTTGAACTTCATGGGATTCCTGTTGGCTCATTTCTCCAGCCTCTCAAGGACCCTCTGAATGGCAGCACAGCCTTATGGTGTACCAACCATTCCTCACAGTTTTGTATCGTCTGAAAACTTCCTGAGGGTGCTCTCTGCCTCATTATAGAGGTCATTAAAGAAGATGTTAATCAATACTGGTCCCAGTATTGATTCCTGGGGTATGCCACTGGTGACGGGCCTCCAACCGGACTTTGTGCCTCCTATCACAACTCTTTGGGCCTGGCAATTCAGCCAGTTTTCCATCCACCTCACTGTCCATTTATCTGTTTGTCAATGGGGATGTTAAGGGAGACAGTGCAATGTGAAAGATGCAATTAGCAAGTATGGATATCCATCATGAAATTACTGCTATTGCCAACAACTGAAAACAGATATAGTTTATAGTTTTTCTGACAACAGTCTTACTTTTGAATCAGGGAAGATTAATTCTGGAGCATATCTTGGGACAGCTATAATAAAAGAACTGCAATTTATCTACTGCACAGTAAATCTAAACTTTCTGCTCTAACATCAGGGCAGATAACAAATAAACTTGGGTTAGCTAATTTGTCAGCGTGTACACAACTGATAGCAAGATATGACTTTACTCCTATCATATATAAGAAGGTCTGTGAAATGTAACCTGGCACATTTGACACTTTCTTTAAAAGAAATCTAATGCAAATGAAACATAAGAAAAATGTAAACCAGCCACAAAGTAACACAACAGATACAAAGTGTCTAGTACACTAGAAAAAGAAATAGGTAGATTGAACTCCCTTGGCACATCAGAAGTTTGATTTTTCTTCTTGTGGAATTTATCAATGATTGTTGCTATTAAACCATGATTCCTTTCACGTCATATGGCCATTTTTTTCTTTCTAAAGAGGTATTCTTTCTTTCTAGGCCTGGTAATTTCCTTGGAGAATGTCTTTTATGATTCATTTGTTCCTAATTCTCTCTTTGTCTCCATTACAAAAATAAACATCACTAGTGACAAACTCAACATAATCTTTCTGGTATTGTTTATGTTTTCTGCTTCTCTTTGCATGGGAGATACATGGTCTTCTTTTGGGTATATGTGATTTTGAATATGAAACCTGTATTTTATCCTGTTTGTGCTGAACATTCTTCACCTGTTGTATCGCCTGCTCTAGTATTGTCTAGTTCTATATTGTCACATATAATTCTTTGTTAATTACATTTACTGTGGAAAAAAATGACTATATAATGGCAATATTTGCATCTTTCCTTGAAAAAATAAGCACCCAATGAAGTACGGTGTTGTATGTAATAAAACATTGGACTATGAAAACATAATGAAAAGTACAGAGAGCAACAGCACAAGTAAGGATCTTTGAACCCTTAAGGATAATCAGATTCTTTGTCATTTGTATGGGTGTTTCCACAAGCCATTTGACAATGCTTCATAATGGCACATCATGGCACTTCTGAACTGCTGTATCAAGGAGATTTACTGAAACAAATGGCTCATGAATTGTGGATCATCAGATTAAATCCCACAGCACTCAAACTGTGATTTACACTGCATTGTTAAATTGCAAGGTCATGCCTTTCATAACATCTTGTAACAGCTCAGTTATTTAAAAATGAGATGTCCATGGATGGAAGAAGATCTTTTAAAAATAAAGAAGACCTCTGTATTTCAGTTTCTCTACATATGACATACTTCACATTGGAAGTCTTGATTTGTTCTTGGCCAGAATAAAACATTTTGGAAACTGTATGTATGATCCTCAGGATTCAAACAGCTCAAAACCAAAAAGATAGCCATCAGTGAGTATATTGTAAATATATATATGTATATATAAAAGAAGTTAATTTGATAAAAATAAAGTAATCCTTACATCATTTCATTTTCCATGATGGAACTTCAGCTCCTGTAGAAAATGAGAATATTTAAGGGTTTGTGGGGGGACAGAAGGGTTTTCTTGCTGGGGGGGGTTACAAAATAATTTTTGCAAAATTACCTGAAAAACTCACAATCTTAAGTTCTCTGTTTATCAGCTAGATTCCTGTCTTACTCTGCTCATGCACTTGAACTCTGACATGTAGGAAACATATTACAGAAATGAAAGGATAGTTTCAGTCTTCAAACTGTCCTTAACCTCTCAGCTGATGATGTGAACAGAAGTGTCAATTGATGCTAAACACAGTGATATTTTGTGAATGCATTCCAATTAGAAACCATCAGTTCATTTGACAGAGAACATTAATGCCAGTAGAAAGTACACTTGAGTTTCTGGGAAAGTTATTAGTGTATGCTGTGCACAAGAAACTTCCTCAGAAGCCATTACTGTAAATAGGGTCAAGAAACTACTGCAGAAAAGACATATCAGCAGATTCAGATGACTAGGAACTACCTATTTAAAGGAATGTAATAAAATGGTTGATTTCCTTTAAATAAGAGAAAGAAGGAAATAAAGAAAAAAAAGAGATTCTGAAGCAATTTTGAATATGTGTAGTAAAATACATATCCATTCCAGAAGTAACTGGACAAAGATTTATTTGCAGAATTTATAACCATCCCTAAGTTTTATCCCTGTTCTGATGTGAATTGAAATGTAACTCTGAGACTTTAAATATAAGAGCTGATATTTTCCAGTAAATACTATACACAAATATTATGTCTACCCGCAAAAAACATATGCTTAAGCTTTTTGTGAGTTTAATAGCTTTTATAATATTTCTGTCTGCTTGTTTTCTGAAATAGATGATCTGTCATTGCTTTGTATATTATGCACTACCTTTTTATTCAGTGCATAAAAGTTATTCACATGTTCCTTCATCCATTTAACACAGTCAATGATCACATATGGTACACTGAGAATATGAATTATATATGCTCTGTTAAAACAGAATGAGATTGGATTTTATACAGTGCATTTTTCTTTAAAGGGGGAAACTGGGGGCTAGAATAGTTGGCAATAATTGACCTTCAAGGTGAGAAGATAGCTAATCTTACCTCTAGCTCATGTACTTCTCTATTTTGAAATAACATGCTTTAACAGGATTTTAGATATTTGGGAGCTGAACTCAGTGTAAGTCCATTCATGATTTATAGTCCAAATTGGCATTTCTGTACTTCTTTTTCAATTACACTTTCATATTGCTTTTGTCATTCTTATCACTACTTATAGAAGTTAAACAGCTCTTTTGGGTAAGTGAAAGAACATACCACCTGAAAGTCAGCAACAAAGCAAGAATAGACTTAATACGGTGATTTCATAAATTAAAGTAAGCAGTTCTGGTAAGTAGATTGGGTGACATTTTCTTATCTGCAAGGATAAAGCACCAGTAGTGTTCACAACAAAGCACTGCAAAGCAATGGGACTTGGGTGCATAGCCAGACGACGTGTTATCCTGAAAACTAGAGAGATTATTAAAATATAATAATACCTTTGGTTAGGGTCTTCAAGATCTGCCTTGAGTGTAAGAATGAACAAGATATTTGGCTTCAGCTACCCTCCTCTGTTTTGCCTCACCCTTTCCTCTTTCACCCTACTTCCTTTCCAGTATTCATTTGCTTATATGTGCCCTCGTTACACTTGCTTTTGACCATTTCTTCCTGTTTTAAGGAAATAATGTTAACTATGGATTCTGAGGAAACAGCATCACCTAACCTCATTAACATAATTCATAGGAAAATACACAGCTTTAAAAATTATAATGAATTAAGATTTAGCCACATAAATAGACAGGGGTTCAACTGCAGCAGGGAAGAGTACTTTGGTTTACAAATCAAAGTTTGCTGTGAAAATAGCACGAAAATATTGGTACATTGGACAAATGTTGGCATATTTTGGTGGGTTGCAGTTTTGCAATTTATGAATAGTTTTGTTTGAATCTAGCAAGAAAAGATGTCTGCGTAGGACTGCCACATTAAATACCAAAACATTTCTTAGAGCAGAAAATGGTTTGATTCCTCTTCTGTTCCTGTAATTGTTGCATTAGTGTTCTTCATTTCTGTAACTATTTCAGTATCAGATGAGCAATTTCTTGCTGGCAAGCATTCTCTTTAAACTAAGATGACTGCAAGTTCAATATGGTGGGAATACTACAGTCTTGAATTGGATTAGTATATGATTCCTTACAAAACACTGCATTCACCTGCTTACAGACCTTTACTTGCAGTCCTCGATCTGTGGGAATAAGAATTTTTTTACAACCTGTGATCAGTAAAAGGATGAGAAAGCCTGGCAATAGTTTTTTGTGGTTTATTTTTTTTTCTTTTTTAACAGTAGATCTATTAATTCATTAGTAGAATGATAGTTCTGCTCTGATTCAACACTTGTGTTCTGGAAAAGCAAGAAGGGTTGATCTGTACATTCACTTGGCTATGTAGGTAAATGGAGCTCTGGCTGATCTTCCACCACCATCTGCTCAAGTGTTTCTGTATGCCTGTGTCAGCAGGAATCTTTTTTTTTTCTTTATCCCCGCCCCCCCACCATTATCTTAATTTTCCTCTTATTCCAAGAAAGTTGCCGTTTATGTACTGTTCCACCTCTTCCACTATTATGTACTGATACCACATGATATTAATCATTTACAGTATAGACATAATCATCTGAAATGTGGCTGTCAGGACTCCCTTTATAATCAAAAGATAAAAATAGTGAATTTCTGTCATATCTCATCCTCATCCTTATGTAGAAACCTAAAAATAGATCACATGAATCACAGCTTAGAAGTTCCTATTTTTCTCCAGTGAGTGACTATAAAGGGAGACAAGGATGACTAATTCAAATACAGCCATCTATTTTGTAGATGTTCAAATTAAGTGGCTAATATACATATTATTTTTTCCTACGGACTTTTTTTTACTACCGATCTTGTACTCCTTTTGCTCATTCATATATGAAGCATTTTTGAGACAATTCTTTACAACATCTACTACCTCCTCTCTTTTCACTCTTTCTCCCATTGTTCAGACAGGAGAGGAATAGTGGAGCCAACTCTTTCACAGATACAATCTTGTCCTTTTTAAAGCCTTTCTGATTAAGTAGGAGTTATTTGCTTCAGTCACTGAGATTATATCAAGGAGGCTTAGAAGACATTCTACATCAGGTTGGGACAATTTTGAACACACGTACCTCACTTGCAGGTGAAGGAGAAGGAGGAGAAAATGTCCTGTGAGAAATTTTACCTGGTATTTAATGCCCTACTTAATTTGCTAGGGTTGAAAGGCAATGATCAGGTAAGAGGTGATAGCAGGAGGCAACAGTAAATTTACAGATTACTTCTGAACAAAACACTCATCCAGACTGGCTTTCCTGAAGTCTTTGATGGTAGCAGTAGATGAGATGAATGTTTTTTGGAGGTGTGGAGTAATTGTTGTAGTTTATTATCCCCAGTTTATTACC
>VYZW01036728.1:31407-66041 GCA_013401315.1 Balaeniceps rex | reverse complement strand
CTTTTACCCATCACAAATAACCCAATTAACTGAGTACTTTACAGGGAAACCCATAGCAAGACAGGAATTTGCTCCCAGTGAATACACAAGATTTCCCAATCTATGGTTCAAGCCGGAGCGAAGAAATAATGTTAGAGACTCCTAGCAATAGCTATTTTTTAGAGAACTTTCATGAGAATAGCTGCATCCTGTCCCTCCCTCACCTTTTAAATTAAAAAAAAAAAAGAAATCCAGACAGTTTTAGTATTTGCTGACATCTCAGTTCAGGTCAGCCTTTGGTCTGCTTTGGTAACTCTACTGTATAAACTTGAGCTTGCTGAAGAAATAGCAGACTATTTCCCAAATCAGAAGCAGTATAGCTTTGTAAGCGTGGGACGAGTCTGCTAGGGCAGAGTGTCACAGTACTGCTGCTGCGCTTCTTCCAGAGCTGTGCTGGTTTATCTGCATTGAGCTGTTTCATTCCATGTAAATATGTATAACTTGTCTGTACACTGTATTCTGTAAATGTAGCAAGAGAACATGAAAGCTGTCTTAGCCATGTTTAAAGTACCATACGTTTGTGGACATGAAATCCAATTTACATAATATTTAATGTCACCTCTCATTAACACCACCTTACAGCTCTGGTGCGGGGTCTGAAGCAGGATAACGTTCATCAATTAGGAGCCACAGATTTTCTACCCAGATGCTGTCAAACCAACTTTCTCCATATCTTCCTATCTGTAGGCTACAAAATACTGAATAATTGACTTAGCCATTTCCAGCACATCTCCATCACTCTACATCCTCTCACCTTTCAGAGAGGAAAAGTTTGTGGACTAGTTTCTATGTGTGTCTACTTGTATAAGCCTTCCTGATACCTGCAAATTTCAAGCTACGGCCTAACTGTAATACTTTTTTTACCTTGCCTTCAAGACTTTCTTCAAATGAGCCAGCTTATAGTGCCAGCTGAGCATTGAAAGCCATAGCAATGTCCCAAAATCTATTTCAAATCTTACTTCCTCTGGAGCCCAAATGGGAAGCTGACCTGAAGCTTAGTTCATGTTACACAAACTAACAAATAACTTTGCTTTGCAGTGGTTTCTGTGAACAGATGACCAAAAAACTAAGAACATTACCTCTAGCACCTTTTTATCTGTTGCCCCAATGGGCTCTCTGTCCCTGCAAGCACTCAGCGCTGTCTGGATTAAACCATTTTAGAACAGTCTCAAGGTATTAAAAAACAGTTTGTACCTTTTTTTCCTCTGCACATCTTGAAATAGATGCCAGTTTCTTTTTGCTAGCTTTCTCATAAATCTAGATGATAATACACAGGGATTTTTTTATTGGTAGCTTGGCAACACCTTATGCCTATTTGATTTGGGGTTTTTTTTGGGGGGTATGGTTGTAGTGTTTGTTTTGTTTGGTTGGGTTTTTTTACTTAATAAACACATATTTTCTCTTGCTATTAATCTTTTACAACGTGGTAATAACAATCCAAATGGAACTAGGGATCGCTATATCAGGGTCTATATATATGCTGACAAAGAAATTGTAATTTCTCCTATTCTGTTTATTGCAGAAAGTAGCTTAGTACAAACCTGTGGAATGCCTAACACAATGTGATCCCAGGCTATGCCTGGAGTCCCATATGTTATTAAATAATGGTAGTAGGTTAAATGCTTGGCAGGGATAAAGAGGTGAAGGTGCAGCTAGAGGTAGGTTACAGACAAGTATAGCCAGTTATAATCATGACAGATGTCTTTGGGAAGCTATTGAAGAGCTCTAAATGTGGAGCCAGACACATCAGTTTAATCCAATAACAGATTTTAGGGGTGGTTGATAGGACGTATTGGAGAGTTGCCAAGAAGTGCCTGATGGTTATGTTGGACTCTTCCAGGCTCAGAAGCAGCTCGGTTTCATTTCTAAATGGGTTGCATTTAACTTCTTGTTACAGTCATAGAAGTGAGGCAGGACAGGGAGGGAGGCTGTTGAGTCTTATCTTCAGTTCTAGTCCCAATATTGATGTCCCTGTGGCTTTTTTCAGCACAAGAATTATTTATAAAACACTTATTAATCACACAGAGTGGACTGACTAATTAAATTGACATTAGGTTTCTCTAATTGGACAGTGTTTGGGAAACATTTCACATATGAAGAGAACTGTACTGATGCTGGAATTATTAATCATTTGATCCTGTGAGCTCAACAAATGACCATAATATGCATCCCCGGTTATCTGTATTTAAGCACCCAAGTAGTCACATTTACTTTAATAAAACTTGGTGATGTTCTTCTAGTCAGGCAATTTACAGTGACCTGCTAGCTTTGAAGTGCTTTATTTGCCTCTGCTAATCACTTGATCTCCTCTCACCCATTCCTCTTCTTTCACTTGTACATATAAGATAAGAAGTGGAAGATGGGTCTTGAATAGTTTAAACCAGCTTGTGATTTGGCAAGAGAAAACTAGACATTAAAAAGAAGCCATTGACATGAAAAGAGAAACAGCAGTCTAAACCTTGGCCCTGCAGGACAAAATGATTGTTGAGTGTGACAGCCTTGTTGTGCTTTAAGTACTATCTCCATATTCCTTATGCAGGTAAAATTACTGTTCAAAGCAATGGAAATTTCCTTAAAGGGAAAATATTCCTAACAATATATTTTTGAACCCCTGAGGCTGAGAGTTAGTGACACGCATTTTTAGGAACACTTTTCTCTTTATTCTAGAAATAGTAGCTTTTGCAGGTGCATTTTTATTCAGCCATATGTGAGGGTGGTTAATCTAAAAAATGTACCTAATCTCAGATGAAAAACTCATTTTCTTCAAATATATTGACGGGATGGTGATAACATAATGTTAGTACTGAGATGTCGGTGAGTATTTTTATATGGTTAGAGAAACTAAGGTTTGGTTTCAACTTTGTCAAAACACAATGAAATAGCATTGCTGCATTGAAGCGGTATCCACGATTAGCAATAGGAGAAGTGCATGACAAAAATTCTCACCTTCTCTGCCTTTTTCTATAAATTGTTATTCAGCATATAACCCCTGTAGACCTTTTTAACATTATTCCTGAATTAGACAATGTATATAGAGAATTACAAATTGTAGAGACATACAAGAGCAGAATGGTTAGCTGTTTCTTTTCCTGCTTAAGATTTTTTCTTTTCACACTGATTAAGGACACTATGACAACCATTATTTGGAAAAGGAGTCATACTGAAAGAAAAGTAGATAATTACCTGGAGAAAAAAGTGTTAGAAGTTGCCTAATCCAGTAGCCATATGGAGAAAAGGCTGCTGCAGCTCCACATTCACAGGTCCAACCAGCAGTGAGGCTGAGCCTGAATTCCCAATAGGCACACAAGCGCACACATACATACACCAAATGTGTGTGTGTATATATATATACACACGTACACATAGCTGGTCACACAGACCACAACATGGACAGAAAATGCACTCACGCAAACAGTGTCAACATCCTTATCCTGTTCCCATCTCTGGCTAATGAGGATGAAGCTCGATTAGTAGAACAGATATGCCTATGTAGACATACACACTGCACGGATCCCTCTAGCAGCCAGGCTCAGACACTTAGTCTGTGCAGCAGGTGCCACTGGATCCCAGGTCCCCCCATCACTGGCACCTGGACATATAAGCCCCTGAGGCCACAGCCCTACTCCAGTTCCTGATACTAAGCCCCTTTTGCACAGCACACAGACAGACACACACACAATCAGTCTCTCCAGTAACCTGCCTGGGTGGACACCCAGTCTATTCAGTCCCTGGGCCTTGGATTTCCCAGTGACCTCATGCACAGACATACACATGCAAACAGGTCTCTCCATAGCTGGTCCCAACTTCTGGCCTTACCAGTAGCCAACCTCCAGACCTCATGGTCTCTCCAGGAGCTGGCCTGGACCTCCTGGACCCTCCAGTAGCCAATTCTCAGACTCCCTTGTCTCTCCAAGATCCAACCCAGCCTTCCGGCCACTTCAAAACTGGGCTCCCAAGTCTCTTGTCCTGCTCGCCAGCTAGACCAACTTGATGTTTGCTGGCAATTGCATGTTGACAGGCACACCCACACAGCACATACATACTCCAGTATCTCTAATGGCACCACACACACGGGCCTCTAGACTTGCGGTCCCACCCAGTGCCTGGTACCTAGACCTCCATGCACACACACGCACACAGAATAGAGACCCCCCCAAAATAGTTAAAAATGGATTTTAAAGAGAAGACAGGTCAGATTGTGGGTGTCAAGCACAGGGCATGGCCATGCAAACATAGTGACCAGCCACCCCCTGTTAACATACAACTCTTTTCCCATGCTTGTTCCTCCCCAAACAGCCTTCATTCTTCCCTTTGTCCGCCTTTGTCTCATTTCGCCAAATATGCCACATCTTATGCAAAATGCTCTTCCACTGCTTCCCATAATGAGGCTCATACCCCTGTATGGAGTAGCCCCCACCCCTATCTCCAGTCTCTAAGATTTTCCCCAGGGAAAGCCTCTCCCTTTGACTTGAATTGGTGCGTGTCACCCCTGGGCCATGGGGCTGATCACCCTCTTAGGTAGCCCTGTGAGGAGCCAGGTCAGGGGCTCCTGATAAGGTTTTTAAAGTGTTTTAAAGTATTTTTTTAATTTTTTTTAAAAATATATTTTTTAAATTATTAAAAGTGTATATTGTCTCTTACATTATTATTTTTTAATGGTACCAGTTGTATTTGGTTGGTGATTTTAAGTCTGCTGCATTACTATTTCACTACAGTACTGTTATGTTTTTGAAATAATACTGTAAGTTTTATCAATAGATACTTGCATTATAGTTTAGATTTATGACATGTTCGCTATTTTGTTATTTCAGTATATTTAATTCTGTGTATAAGACAGATATATCCCATCCTCTGCTTTTAACCATTTGGATATAGGAAATTATTTTTTCCCAGTCTTGTACATAAAGGCAATGTCTGAACACAGTTTACTAATCCATAGAAAATAAATCATATATACTTAATTTTGTAGAACTTTGAATCCATCTATAGCTAGAATTACTGAAGTTTAAAAAAACCTCTTTTTTGTTTGACTTGTAGTGATAGCTTTTCCCATCAAATTCAACTGACATCTTCATCGTCGTAATATTTCTCCTATGCATTTCTCATTTTTGCTTGGTTTTCTCTTCTTTTTCAACTCAAAAAGCTCACTTCTTGTAATTCCTTTCTTTTCCTTCCCTCCTCTTTCTGAGCTTCCTTTTGCCCCCTAGACACTCTTCAATTTCTTGTGCATCACAGTTTTCTCCCTCTTCCTAATGCTTATAAAAATGCTTCTTCCAAAAAGTCTTTAAGAAATTATTGTTCTTTAATTCCATAAACCTTACAATCATGTTTACACATTATAATCTTCTGCATGGTTAGATTTCAATGCCCTGTCTTTCAAACTTTTTTAAAATTCACATCTCCTTTCAAAAGACCAGTGGTGGGCTGTATTTTATTTTGTTTTGCTTTGTTTTATCCTTAGTAACTGAGATGTGACAAACATAGTGGGTGAAAACCTGGCCATGATTAGCAAGTTTTGTCATTGATTTAATTTACCTACCCTGTCAACAATAAATAAATAAGAATTCTGGTATTCTGATCTCTGACTACATGAATGAGTTGGAGTTACTCCTGGTACAGGTTAGTGTGAAACCAGTGTCAGGCCTGGTATGTTGGCTAGATTTGTTGCACTTTCGTTGTACCTGAAAGCAAAACTTCAGATCTAATTTCACTGCTATAAGATGCAGAAGAACCTTTGCTCAAGCACACACACACAAAATTAAACATTATAGTTTTATAATATAATACTATTTATAGACTGAGTTTGAATTTAGATACTGTCATGCAAACCAGAACTGCTATCACTAGACAGAAGATTCCTTGGCATCTGTAATAGGTTCTTATATGTAAGAGGGAGACACATACTATTTGGCTAAAAGTTTGCATCAGATTTGCTTCAGGTTGGAGCACCATCCTGAGCCTTTCAGATACTGTGGTTGGTTAGCCTTGTCCAACAGCCAAACTCCCACTCAGTTGCTCATTCACTCCCCCTCCTCAGAGGGGCAGGGGGAGCACATAGGATGTCAAAACCCATGGGTCAAGATAAAGACAGGGACAGCACCTACTACTTACTATCACAAGCAAATCAGACTCAACTTAGGGAAAATTAGCTTAATTTACTGAAATAGATAGATTTGGGTAGTAAGAAACAAAGACAAATGTTAAAACAACACCTTTCCTCCCACCTCCCAAGCTCAGCTTCGCTCTTTTACTCCTGACTCCTCTATACACCCTAAGCAGTGCAGGGTGGCGGGGAATGGGGGTTGTGGTCAGTCCATAATACTTTGTGTCTGCTGCTCCTTCCCTCACTCTTTTCCCCTGCTCTAGCATGGACCCTTCCATGGGCTGAAGTTCTTCAAGATAACCCTGCTCTAGTGTGGGCTCTCCATAGGCCTCAGTTCCTTCAGGAAATATCCAGCTGTTCCACCACAGTCTCCTCCAGGGGCTGCAGGAGAATCTCTGCTCTGGCACCTGGAACACCTCATCCCCGTCCTTCTCTGACCTTGGTGTCTGCAGGACCATTTCTCACACTTTTTTCCCTTTTCCTCTGCCTTCGTGGCATTTCTTTGGCCCTTTCTTAAATACATTTTCACCAACATCTTGGCCGAGGGGCTCAGCCGTGCCCTGCGGTGGGTCAGTTGGAGCCGGCTGGAACCGGCTGTGTCTGGCGCGGGGCAGCCCCAGCCTCTCCTCACAGAGGCTGCCCTGCAGTGTGCCTCAGCCAATGCCTGGACACCAACACCCAGCACAGGTGGTCAAGACCCATTGTGCTGTGCTGGCTTAGAAATCATTCCCATTTCACTATCACCAAAGTTTAAATTTGGATATAATTTTCAGAAATTTAATAGTATTTACATTTGCATAAGGAATGTGTAAAATTATGAGTGTGTTTTCTTAATTTCCAATCACTTTCCAGTTTTTCAAAACTCTTCATGAACCTCTTAAGAACCTCTAGCTATGCAGTTATTTGTAGTCCTCAGGAAAAATCTATTTAGAAACTTTTTTTTCTTTTTTTTTCACAATATTGATATTAAACCTGCATGAGGAGGGTGGGTACCTGAGCCATCTTTCCTTTCAGAGAATTACAGAAAGCAGATAAACCCCTTCGCTGAATCTCAACAGAAATGTAGGCATTATGTAAACTATTGGTAGAAACTGAACCATTGACCTCGGTGAGTTCTTTGGGGAACTACCCAGCTCTATACCGCAGGAGCCAAACATAACCCACAATTAAATTTGACTAATTATGTAAAGAGTATTCCAACAATTGTAATGCATGAGACCTCAAGCAACGTCCCAGTATTATTTTTATCTTTTCAACCCATGTATCACTATAAATATTATAACAAAATCTTCCTTCATCTATGTCTTTAAACCTATGTCTTAAACTACCAAAGTTGACTAATAAAGTTTAGGGTCACAGTTGTCAAAACAATGCAGAAAAAAGTTTTTTAAACCCCAACTTCAGGAAATTCTGTGTCAGCCAGCACAAACTTTGTACAAAATGCAAAAAGGTGCAGAATTCTCTTGGGACTTTCTTTTAAAATGAAGTCTTCCTACCGTCAAAGAAGTTATATGAATGTCTTATGTCCCCAGTTTTTTTCCCTTTTTAATTTTTCCAAATAAGTATGTCTTTGAACGTGCATCTGGAAAAACTTTGCCATGTCACATTATTGAAAAAATTATTAAATTCTTCAGTATACAAGAATGCATCTCCTGATGACATTTTATCATTGATTTACAAGTTTTTTTGTAACAGAGATTTTGGTTGTCAGTATGTAAATATGATTTTGTACAGAATAGAAGGAAAAAAGGAGAGTATATGGGAATGGTCTGAAAATGGTGGGAAGTTTAAAAAAGTATAAATCCAACTTAAAAAGGTCTTTCTTCCAAATCTGCTTATATGCTTTCATTTGTTTGGGTTTAGAAGGATTTAGAATATAAGCAAGAAAATCAATACAGTGAAGGGCAAAAATCACCATGATATTCACTTTGCTTCTACATTTTCTGACCAGTGCCATAAAATTCTGACAATGCCTGAAGTTTAAAAATAGTCAAGCTTTTCATCAAAAAGCTTAAATGCTATGTTTATGTTTCTATCAAATGATGCCTTCCAGTATCAGTGTCATTTAATTTATTATTTGTTGCATTTTACCATGTCCAACAAATGGATTTACTTTATCTACAGCTCCACACCCTGTAGCTGTTCATTATGAAAGGAAACCAGGGGCCCTAACAGCTTGAGAGATACTCCTATTTGGGCTACCATAGCAACGAGTATGTGTATTAAAGTATAGGTCACATGGCTTAGTTTCCTAAGGCTAATTAATTTCACTAATTATGGCCTCATACCAGCTGCAGAATGTGTTGGTGACCTAGTGAAATCAGCTGTGGACAATTCTTTTCCATATTATGGTGGTAGGACCTCACCATATGGAAATATTAATGTCATTATGAGAATTGTATACAGTATGTACAGAAAACAAATACTGCCACATGATTAGAGACTGGACCATGGGGCCTTGAAGATGTTTAATGTAGACATTTAAATCTTCTTTATTGCTTTCTCTATCATCTGTCAGTATTAAATAGGTTATAAAGAGATGAGTAGTTAAGCTTAAAAGATTGTCATTGAAAGGTTTTTTAATTCACCAGCTTTACAAAGGATTTATGAAGCACCTACCACTTAGGGCAATACAGGTATATACATAAATATATATTTAATATAGTAGTAAAAACTAGCTAGCTCCTGCTTGTTTTAAATATTTTATATTGCAAAAATAATACTTAACTGAAAATCGGAAATTATTTTATGTCACAAATAGCATTGACTGTATTACAAATTAGAAGGCCCTAAGTCTCTCTGCTTTGCTTGTACAATTGAGTTAATTTTAGCCCTCACCACATATGCAGTTTGATCTGTGTTTTAATAGAAAAGCAGGTGTCTACCTAGGCTTTGGGGAGCAATTAACAATTCATTTTGTATAAAACCACAGTGTCTCACTGGCAAAACTAATCGAAGTAAATAAGACATTTTCAATCAGCTAAGAGAAGGCATTAAAACAGCCTTGCAAAATTGTCATGACAAATTACCAGCCAAAGCAGAAAACCTTCTCAGACGGCCTTTACCATGGTGATTGATGAGAATGAAAAATTAATGATATCTTACTGGCCTGTCAAAAGAAAAAATTGCTTGCCCGACTGAATAGAATTTTGTGAGGCAGCATTAAATTATAGGAAATTAATAAAATACACAAATATGTTTTACTTTTTAGCACACTTATTAGCAGCGTGGTTTCCCCTACAGTGTGAAAAAAAGCCAAATTCTGCTCTCATCCCCTCAGGACACAGGCTTTCTCTGTCTGTGTATGGCTTGAGGGTAATATCACCAAGTCAGTAAAAGGTGATATTGGGGAAACTGCAGTTAGGATGGGCACAGAATAAAACAAAAGTTGTGCCTGGTGCGTTTGTTAGTACTCAGACCCCAGTCATTGTCCCCAGAATGTGGGGTGCATGGAAGGACAGACTGGCACTTCAGTCCTGGCTCTGAAGAGAAATGGTCCCACCTTCCCGCACCCTGTGCCTGTCCCCATTAGTCTGACAACGAACCATCATAGAGACTTTCTCAGAGTTGAGGCTAGGTAGAAGAGCTGTGGATGGGTAAGATACAGGTCCAGAATAGCCAGATGAGGAGTTTTGTTAAATATTTCACTTGTGTCTTTATTCAGAGTGCTTTTTTTCCTTCTTTTTTTTCTATTTGCCATAATGAACAAGTAGTCATTATGCATCTTATCCCTGTGTCACTTCCTCCTATGACAAAAGAAGTCTCTTAGCTCTGAATAGCTGCATGAAACAGCATGAGAATATATAGAAAAAAAGCAGATTGTTCAATAGTGAGAAATCAAGACATTGACCATGAAAAGGGTTATTGAGATTTTAATCTTTTAATTTCATTTTGTAATGTGAATTTAATAATCAACTGTCTTTTTTGTGTAAGAAGCCGTATAGCTCCTCTAACATAACATTCCAATAAAAGAAATTGTCCAGGAATGTTTGTTCAAGGAACAGCTTTTTCTCCCTTTTATGATTGCCTATGATGTATACTTGTACCTGTTATAAATACTGCTTTCTTACTGTCAGTGAGATGTATTTTAGGCTGAGATAAAAGAGGACTGTATGTTTAACAACTATATAATGTGACTTGTCAACATGATTATCTACCTCCCAGTTTATAGAAAAAGGACATTGAGTTTATTGAAGCAAATAGCCTAGAGAGGCTAGCAGGCTGAAATGCTTCCTAACTGCAACAATCCTTGTGAAAAGAAGGGTAATTAGGGAGGCTGGCGATTAAGAAAGGGCTCCAGTCTCTTTCTGAAAGGTCAGATGCTGTGTAGACTGCAGCTAATGGTACTAATTTTACTGCATCTTGTAAAGAATACTTGTCAAAACGTAGGTTTCAAAGAGCTAAAAAAAAGGGCGGGGGATTTTAATGAATAAAATGAAAAGGAAATATAATCTTAAAATTTTTCCTCTCAGGAAAATAGACTTCATAACAAAAGCAAAAAGACCTCAAGAAGAAATAATTGCCCACAAGGAGATAATCAGCTATCTATATTTGATATTTTTTAGAATGCATATTGTAAAATCACATGTCATGTAACAACTAAGTCTATGAATCTCTCTGAACATTCAAGGGTCTGAAAATGAGATCTAGTGTGCAACAAGGACCCAAGGGACACACAGTGAAAATATGTTCCAGTAGAAAAATTGAAACACTGTGGGATTCTTTCCTTTGGTGCAGATAATTTTTTCTGCAGTGAAAAGACATGCAACATGTGGCACCAGAGGTGATTTTAAGAATCAAATTAATTATGTCTTTCAAAGGAGAGGTGTGGGCTTGAGTCTTTTACTTTTTCATCAGAACTGAGCAATACTTATATTAACAGCAGATCATCATGTTTCAGAACTCAATCCACTAAGCACAGAAATAAAGAAAAGTTACTGAGCAACTAAGTTACCACATTTACAGTGCTGACAGTTAGGAATGGTTAAATCAAAAGAATCATGGGTGCAGATTTTCCTTTTTCAGTTTGATAACTATTGGATATTTGTAGAATAGATGCAGTGACTTCTGCTTGATATACATACAGTGTAGTCAAAAATTTTTAGGAACACAAAAAATTATTTACTGCTTTTTTTTCAGTTTGAAAATATCTTTAGTAATAATTGTAATGATTTTTTTATCTTCATGCTTATCACCTCATATTCATGTTGGTGAGACATCACCATGATAGTTGTAAAACACAAATGTTACACTCATCCAGAAAGTAAGAATTTTAAGATAACTGTGATCAAATTCTTTTTAAATTTTATTTTAATTTAAAATCTGAAGGTCTTCAGCCATTTTTATATACAAATAAATGTATACATTATATATAAATTATTTATTTATATTTATATATTGCGTGACAACATCCTGATGACTCTGTTCTATGGGACAGCAGTGATTAGCCTTATCACCTCTTTTTATCAATATCTGCATGAGGTTGGTGGAAATTTTATCAAGTAAACTTGAGATAAACTTTGCCTCAGTGATGACATCCATATTTAAGAGGCAAAGAACATTTAAAGCCAGAAGGAATCACACTTTCATTTGATCTGACCTGTGGTTTACCAGCAGCCTCTGAACTTGACCCAAGTACTCTGACCTCATGTTGAAGTAGTGATGCCATCCTGCAAAAATTCAAGAATTATTAGGTCAAGAAAATGCAAGAGGGAGCACAGTGCTCTAGCTTAATGTTGGGGACACTTGGCTGATTGGGAAACCATGAATTTTGGCCCCAAGCTTATGTTTGCATTTTCTGTGGAGCCACTGGATAACAAAGAAATAGCACTCTTCTTGAAAGTGGGACATGAATTTAAATGCCTTCAGACAAATAAGACTGAAGGGATGGGATCTTCTGTAGCTGGAATGAACATGCAAATCACTAGGAAACTAAAGAATTATAAGTCCCACATCCTTCCTCTGTGTCTTTAGAATAAGGTCAGGCTGTAAAATGTTCTCTTTGGCTGAGTTTTAAAAGAATTGTATCGAAACTGGAGTTTCTTAAGAGGCTGTTAATGGTAGTGCCCTGCGTTGGTGCCAGCCTTCCACCTACACCTATTCAGGTTATATTTGCCCTTTTAAATATTGCCATAATATTTGCACTTTCCTGTTCCTTTAGTACTTCTCCAACACTGGTAAATGTGTTAAAAATTATGAACAGGCTAAAAGCTCCCTTTGCTCAGATCATCCAAGATTCATAGGGACATATTATGTAGTTCTATTCATAAAAATATATTCATCACTAGAAGCTGTTGTTTAATAGTCATCATTTATAGTCTAGTGCTCTGTTAGGAAATATGTTGCTATGCTTGCTTTTTCCCAAATTAAAGATGCATCTGTTGAACAATGCTGCCTTTTTAGGTTAATTTTTAGTAATTTTGCTGTCTAATACCATTTACCAGGATTGCAATGAAGGGGTCCATAATACTGTGTCGTGGTTTAGCCCCACTCGGCAACTAAGCACCACGCAGCCGCTCGCTCACCCTCCCCCTCCCCGGTGGGATGGGGGAGAGAATCGGAAGGGCAAGAGTAAGAAAACCCACGGGTTGAGATAAGAACAGTTTAATAATTGAAATAAAATAATAATAATAGTAATAATAATAATAATGATAATAATAATAATAATAATTGTAATGAAAAGGAGAACGAGAGAGACAAACAAAACCCAGGGAAAAGAAAACAAGTGATGCAACCGCTCACCACCCGCCGACCGACACCCAGCCAGTCCCCGAGCAGCAATCGCTGCCCCCCGGCTAACTCCCCTCGGTTTATATACTGAGCATGACGTCATATGGTATGGAATAGCCCTTTGGTCGATTTGGATCAACTATCTTGGGCTGTGCCCCCTCCCAACTTCTTGTGCACCTGGCAGAGCATGGGAAGCTGAAAAAGAAAGTCCTTGACTAGCCTAAGCACTACTTAGCAACAACTAAACCATCAGTGTGTTATCAGCATTCTTCTCATGCTAAATCCAAAACACAGCACTATGCCAGCTACTAGGAAGAAAAGTAACTCTAACTCAGCTGAAACCAGGACATACTGCTAAAAACAACTTGATGTTTCTTAGCTGCCACAGGTTTTATTATTTTTACTGTTGTATCATTAGCTTCCCTGATACCATCCCATTTTAATTCCACACATTTGAATTTCTCATTTATCTCCACTGCTATTTCCCTTTCTCTCTATCAGCAGTAAATTGTTTTCTTGTATCTAATTGATTCCTTCTCCTTGCTCCTGGTTCAGGTGAGTTTGCATCAAAGTTTGTTCTCTTTCATGATTATGAGGTCTTGACATTTTTAACCATTTTCTCAAATAATTCCCCTTGTTAATATAAAAGATTTTCTTTTGACTAGACTTTCCTTTTTAGTGAATGTTATACATACACTACATATGTACATACATACTCTCTCAGAGGTCTAGTATATTACAGATGAAAAGTCCTCGGTCATCAGGTCATATTCGCTAGTACCTAGGAAATCATCAAATTTAGTCCAGTAGGTGGTTATTTCATTTTATCTACCAAGATGTGTTCTGAAAATAATTAGGTCCCATAAAGCTACACTATGACAAGAATAGTACCTTTTATTTTAGAGTAGTAAAAATTTCTTTTCAGAAATTGGCTTGACTTTTGCAAAATATTGCCCAAGCTACAGTCTCCTGTGACTAAATGACCTGTTTTTACAGACAAAAAGGTGTTTAGGAGTTCTTTCTGTATTTTCCTGTTTAATTTGATGTCTTGTAAGGCTATGTTTATTTTACAGAAAACACGTTCCCAAATTCAAGCAGGCAGCTGAATCTCATTCTCCACAGCAGGAGTTTGTCAAGTACCAACTTCCCCACAAACTGGTTACCATAAAAAGATAACATTGGACACTCACCTCCACCAACAGCTGCATCACATCCACGTTCGCATTGAGACTGAACGACTAGAGAGCCAGAAGATCTTCAATAATTAACTAGATACTGCCTAGTGGATTCAACCAGAGTCCCTTTCTGAGACTTGTTTTCAGGAATCTAACTTCGAAAAAAACCCAAACCAAAACAAAAAAATATTTCTATCATGCATTATTAAAGATAAAAAAGGCTTAGTTTTAATAGCATTTTCTCTCACTGTTTCAACACAAAGCTGGCCTATGCCTCTGAAGAGTGGAAAGACCAAATATCTTATCTTGGCATCAACTTGGCTCAGGCAATGCAATCTTTTTTTCTGTATGAAGCAAATGAAGTTTTATTGAAAAGAGAGAGAACATATCATGAAGTTGTGATGATACACAACATCTCTCTCCTATACTCTTCTATACTCTCCTCAAAATTTATTGTAGGAGGCTCATGCAGTCCCAGAACACAAGGCTCTCAGAAGAATTAGGAGGGGAAATGTGGCTGGAAGAAAACTGAAAAAAACCCTTGCCTCTTTGTTGTTTTGTTTGTTCATTGATCTTCACACAACATGACACCCCACCAATTCAGGTGCCCTCTGACATCTACAGCACCTTTCTTACTGATGCTACCTCACTGGCTGTCATTGCTCTGTGGTCTTCAGACACATGGCAATGGGAAAATTTCTTACCCAGTGAACTCACATGGTTTTCAAGTTGAGGGTTCCCTCATGGGGAAAATAAGTAAGTAAGTAAGTAAATAAATAAATATATAACTTTCGTAAAGTGTTTTTGTTTTGGGTTGGGGGGGTGTTTGTTTGTTTTTATAGTTAGAAAGAAATTGTGAGGTTTAGGTTCCTTTCTGTTCTTTCTATTCTGGTGGTGAGTGCCCCATGTAAAATGATGTCATCTCTACACTGCTGCTCAACACCCTGACCCTCATCTGCAGCAAAGAACGTTTAATGACTGGATTAAGCTGAGCTAGTGCAATTTCCACCACTTACCCATAGCCATGGGACCCCGTTCTCCACACTGAGTGGAATCTGCTCGTGCACCCAGCATAAAACTACTCATATTTTGATGGGTTAGTTTTCAGCAAAATCAGCAAGCTGATCTAGTCCACCACAGGCTCCAACAACTCCTTGGTGTGTCAAAGGAAAGAAATGTCTTATGGGGAATGATCACTAAGGGCGAACTGGGAGAGTAACCACTCTTTTTGGTGACAGAGTAGTCCAAATTCAGTTCAACCCAATAGTGAAACTGGAGACCTGAATCTGTGTTTGTCCATTTCTTCTTTAGCTTTCGCCACAGTATCATCTCTGTAGATTTGTCACCCCCACACATCTCTCTGGAACTGCAGCTTTGACAGTTACTGGGTGGTGATAGGACCCCCCACTTAAATCCCTGCAGCTCTGCTCTTAAAGTCTGCAATACTAGCAATGAACTGGCTGCATAGAAGTGCGCAGAATGTGCCAGTGAACATCAGATGTATAAAAAATAAAATGGTCTTTACACATTCTCTTGTGGTTTTCATCTCAATACTTTGTGATTTAAGTCTGAGGTGAGATTAAAATGCCCTCTGATTGGATCTTATTAAGTATGGTTTACCTGTATTAAGTATAGTTTACCTCATTTCTGTCAATCTGTGAGGAAAAAAAATGCATTTTATTCCGATACATCAATCTTAAGCCTAAACTGACCACCCACATTTGTCCATGGTGTTAATTCTCTCTATCAAGGAAAAGAAGGCTCCTTTTTCTTTTCTGTCTCTAGCAACAGCTTTAAAGATGTAGAAGTGTGTGGATATGAATAAATGCAGATTAAGGGAGTTCAGTACAAATTTAGACATAGAACTTTGCCTCTTCCTACTGTCCAGCTGGAAATACCAAACACATAAATTTGCCCATTTTTAATTTTTATACAAATTAATTAGTTCACTTACATTTATTTGCCACGATACAGGTGCATATGTAATAACATGTTTATTACAGAATTCCATCCATTGCTGCAGAACTCCTTTAACAACTTCTTTCTACACAGATTGTAAGAAGACATTTCAACCATGTGAGCTATCTCTAATTTTGACAATTAGATTTCTTCTCAGAAGCAAGAAATTCCAGTTCCTCTGCCTTGTTAACAGAACCTACCACTTTTCTATAAACTGAAAAATTTCTAGATTGACAATTAAAGAATTGACAATCTAACAGTCAGTTGCTGGCTGCTCTGTCATTAGTTGTCCCACCTACATGATGATGAGCATCTTATACAGCTCAGCACTCTCTCACTGGAACATGGGCTAAAATCCACACATATGATGAAAACCTTCAATTTTGCACTAGTTGTTCACCACAGCTATTTGCTGATATACTACAGCACTTTTTCCATTTCATTGGTATGATGCCCTATAATGCTATGACATTGCTTACATATGTCTCAGAGCACCATTATCACTGTTCTCAGTGCAGTGAAACTAATCCCTTCTTTGATTTGAGCTGTCAGCTTTGGTGCCAGTAAGCATGTGCAACATGATTGCAGAAATTAGAAAATAGTGCCAGTGCATTTGTGTTGAGTGGGTAATTTTCTACTCATTTAAATAATTTCTATATTTAGAATAAGGTGAAACTTCTTTAGCGATTCAGCAGTTTCTGACAATTGATTTAAGGGACGTCTGGCCTGAAACAGATCCACTGTCTGCTTTAAAGAACAGTTAAGTCCATCATTGCAAATACTTCTTGGCTATGAATAATTATTATATAAACCTAAAATATTTAAAGAAAAAATTAGAGATAAGTAAAACCAATTTTCCTGCCTTAAACACTGTTACTGGAGTGTTTAGACATGCACATTCTCTTCACATTTTAAAGCAGGACTCATTTTTAATAAAAGCAAGCCATTAATATAGCCATAAAAATCTCCAATTTTTTCTTTAACAATGTGTACTTAAATATAAATAATGTAACAAAACTACAGTAAAATGAGTTAGCATTTTTGTTTATTTTTTCCAGATATTTGTGACATTCCCTGGAGGCAGAGAATGGTAAAAAGACTCCTACTCCTAGAATCAGAGAGCATGGGACAGACGCTGTGTGTAGCTTCTTGCTCACAGAATTGTGATTGAAGCATGCAGTTGATTGAATACGAATAATTAATAGAATACATTATAACTTGTCGTCTACATTATGGATGCACGAAATCTGTACATAAAGGGGTAATTAATTGCTCAGACTAATAGAAAAAACCTGATTATCCATTTTGCACATGTAAAACAGACCACCAGATATGCTACAGAACAGATGGAGAAGCAGAAGTCACAGAGATGTCTTGCAGTTAGTAAAATTTAGGGGATTTCTCCATAAAGTTTTCTGGAATTTCAAGCATTCTCCTTGACTTAAACCTTGAATCAAACATTTGCCTTGGCCCAGAGGAACTACTTTGTGTTAAACAACAGATGAAAGGGCTGCATAAAGAAAGATTCAGATTACAAGGAGAAAGGAAACATGTTTTCCATCCTTACAGTCAGTAAATCTACCTCATGAGTAGAAAGTACCTAAACAAGGGTAACTAGGTCATATGAGACTCTCTAGAGTGTCCTAGACATCTGCATGGGGCTGACATATATTACACAGAATTAGAGCTTATTTACATGGTTTGGACCAAGGAGGATACTCTTAGGTACTCAAAAGGCACTAGTTGCCTGCATTTAAGAAGCTGAACCCCTCTCCAGATTTTCTTTCCTCTGTGCAGATAGGTTCCTGAACATCAGAATCCTTCACCTGACTACTTTTGTGCTGTTTAAAATGTATCCTGTATCATCTGCCTCCAAATCCTACCCATCAGGTAAACAGAAGACAGTAACAGCATCACTTTTGTGTAGTTCGCCTTTCTTTTCTCTTTCAGATGCTCTGTAAGCAACGAAAAGCCTAAAAATCTGTCTGTAGATGAAAAAAAAACCAAACAAACAAACAACACAAAACCCCCCAAAACCTATTTACTAACCAGTAATATAGCTGTGTCAGCCATTACCAATTATTTACTATACAAAGAGGAAAATACTGAAAGTTTTGTTAGAGTGGGTTCTAATAATGCCTCTCTTCAAATGAAAAGTGAATCTTCTTTCTAGGCCACACCTTCCAGAATTTCAAACACCATATTTCAAAAACTGTATATAGAAAAGATAGCAAATACTCAAAAGATATATCAAAAGACCTGCCAGGTCTTTTGTCTCTTTAGGCAGTGTTCAAGCTGAACGAGAGCAAACCATCATCCTACTCTACCCTACCCTACCCTACCCTACCCATGAAGAGTGATAACACAGGGTTCAGAAATGGTCAAATTAGCAGAGCCTGCCCTACCTTGAGATTAAAGATACATTGTGGCCCTGATAAGTCTGCCAGAGAGACCTTCTAAGATCTAGCAATGCTATGGTGAGTGATCTAGTACCTTCTCCTGGCATTGCAGCGCATTGAAACACTGTGCTAGCTCAGACTGGTGCTAAACCACAGCACTGAGCACTATGCTTCTTAATGCAGCTGGGGTAAACCACCAGCTTGCATGTTCTCCCACAGAGTGTGAGAAGACTTTGAGAATCACTGCATAATGCACAGAATCAGTCTCTTTGTGCCATTTTCCAAGAACAAGAAAAGAAGTGATATCTGCCCTGTGCCAATGCAAACTCTACTCTGGCACACTTTCTGTATTCAGGGATTTTCTGTAATTATACACTGTGGAAATGAATATGTCCCCAGTGTTTTACCCTAACAGTAGTTCTAACATACAGCAAATTGAAACAGGTAAGAAATTCACTGTTTCATACAAAAGAAAGATCACTTCCTAATTTTAGCTAAAAGTGCTTCACTTTTCTATCACCACTTTTCGGGAATAATCTGGAAATAATCTTATCTGCTTTCTGGTTTTGCTCTGCCCTTCAGCCACTTTCTCTCTGTTATCTCAGTGATTTACGGTGAGAGGTGGACACTCACCATCTAAAAAGTCAAACTATTGAATTAAGTTGACCCTACTCACAGTGTATGGAATCTAATGCAGTAGTCTGCAAGACATTCATTGGTTTACCATAGCACGGAAAACAGACACTGAATTAACACAAAGTGTGCCTGAATACACTACAGGGTCTACCTGTCTTGAGATCACATCAGTTGTTACTTAGATCTCTTTTGGTTGCCTTGGTTGACTGCCTGTGGACACTCTGCTTTTTTGAAGCAAGGACTGACTCAGTCTGTTTGTATATAAACAGAAAGGAAGATTTTGGCTTTCCTAGAGCCCATGGCCTGCTTCTGATGCTATTCATTGTGAAATAACATTAGTCTCACTGAAATAATGGGGCTACATAGAAATAGACAACTAAACTAAAAGAGCTATAATGTGCATTATCATTTAAGTGGAGAAACATGTTAATTAGAGTATGCTTTACCTGAGTCTAGTTTTTTGTTCAAAATGATAGAGTAACTCATTCCGGATAAAGATAACTTCAACAAAAACACAAGTTAATAAACTATGCTGCTTCCATTTCAATAGATTTCTCTTTTTGGCTAGATTATGCCATGATTTCAGCTTGTTCCCCGTCCTTGCAGCGAAAGACCTGTGTTGCTTGTATCATCTGCTCTAATGAACAGGAGTTGAAAGAGGTCGTGTTCTTGCTGTGTTCTGGGACTATGAAATAAAGGTAACATGACCTTAGGAAAGACCTTTCTATAAGAGTGAATTATTGCTTGAAAGCTCTTTAGGACAAAGGGGTTTATTTTCCACAACTTGTAATTTCTGTTCACAGATGCCTGAACATGTTCGCATTTCTCATGTTCTAAAATGCAGTGCTAGGTAGTGTGCTATATACAGTTCAGATTCATGCACTGGTCTTAACGGTTCATTTCATCAAGAAAATTCTTTGGAAAATAAGGGGTGAAATTGTCAAGTGTCATGTGCAGGCCAATGGGTTACTTGTACACCTCTGAACTAATACAAGGACTGTCTCCTACTACTTGTTAAGCACCTTGCACGATAGGCTCCAGATTCCAGTCAAGACCAAATTAAGAGGGCCTCAGACATACAGCACAAGTGCATTTTGCTTTCTGTTCTGACACATTCTTTTTTCCTGATGTGCAAGCAAGTTTACAGTGCTGGAGCAAGTACCAGAATTGGTATTAGTGTCTGGCTATATTAGGGCTTGTGGCAGAGAGGACTGTGAATTGTGTCTGATTACAACCACTTTATAAGGCCAAATTCTTCTTACAGCAGCGATATTGCTCTAATATTTATGGACAAAGGAGCTCACCTGTTCCTTTTTGATATTTGTGCATATAACATTTAAGTTACTATGTCTCTAGCTTCTCCTCCATTGGTTTTCCAAGGCACCACGTAGACCTTATTGCTTTTCAGAGCCACAAGACTAGTATCCAAGTAGAGTGATGGCAGCAGAAGAAAGAACAATTTAAAGATGCTTAAATATTTTAAAATACTTTTAAACTGAGGAGGAATTTATCACAGATCAATAATGAAAGTCACGTTTGGTCTTAAGGGACAAATTTACTTTCCAGTTTTGTATAAAATTTTCAGTAGAAAATTATATTTCTTATCCTTTGAAAGAGAAATGCTTATCTTTACACTGAGGAATATGTCTTTGGAGAATTTCAAAAGAGTTTAAATAATTATCTACTGGAATTCTTTTACAGCTGGACATGACTATATTCTTTGTCCTGATAAACATCTGTCATCCATCATCATCAACAGCAACCCTTTAAGGGGTCAAATTCTAGGACTCTTATTCATGCTATTGGGCACTGATTCACTGATTTACCAATGTACATCTCTGCAGTGAACGAACAAGAGTCTGGGCTATAAACTCAGTAGAAAGCTTTCAAGGAGTGTCTAGAAGTGCTGTCTTCTGTCAGTTTAAACTTATGGTCTAGAAAAAACCACCTAAAATAATACAAAAACCCCAAACATTTTCTTTGACCAGACTGAGAATCTCCAAGAACATGCTACGTGTTCCAGTAGTAGTTGGTGGCCAGCACAGAGTGAAAAATTTCTTAAGCCTACACTTGTAAAAGCATGCACTTATGCATCTAAGAGTGAATTGATCTACTGCATAGATATACACAAGGTCTTTATCTTGGCCCACACACATAAAATATGTGAATTCATTAGAAAGAAATTAGTAGTTGGCTTAAACATCACCCTTGCATTTTCTTTTGATGAATTCTGGGGGGGTTGGGCTTATAAATCTTTTAAAAGCTGAAATTAATATAATCCTTTATATAAAACAACTTTTTTGCTCAGCAATAAGGATTCAATTTACTATTATTGTTTCTTACTCTGTAAATGTTTTCAGAGCCTTCTGTATTAACAAGAAAGTAAGATATAGTCAATGCAATTTGGTGGTAGTAGGGCTGTCAAGGATTTGCACTGACAGAAATCAGAACACATCAGAAAATAAGAAATTTGGCACAGTTCAGAGGTTTAATTTCACAGGGGCCACACATCTAACTGGCTGGGACTACTGGGTTGTGCTGTTCTGAACTCACTGTATGTTTGATATGCAGCTCTGTCTGTAGTTCTTATATGTAGTATGTACTGTGTCAAAGCATCTCCAAAACTGAAGGCAACTCTGGAAAGTGCAAAAGGCATCATCAGTTTTGGAAGACTAATATGTGATAGCATGTGCTGTTGTACTGGAGTTGTATAAAGCCTTATAAGCAAAATGAAACAGAACAAAAGGGGAATGAACAACCTTCAATATAACTTGCCTAGATATTGAAATGAAAACCAGTAGACATGCCTAAGAAAAATGATTCTCAAAGTTATATGAAGAAAACATTCACAGGAGTAAAAAATATTTGTAAAAATACGGGAAGTTGCAAGGAAATGAAAAAATATACTAAAAGAAAACTACTGTAAGAAGAAAATGAGAACAAATTCCACACATTTTATTTCATGAGATATTTGCTTCTTACAATTTTGTGACATTATAGAACATCCTGAAAACAACTAAACACATATTTATAAATGAGATATTCTTATGTTCATGTGTGTGCATAAATAAAAGAATATGTGCAAATGTGCATACATAAATCCTGGTGAGGGGTAAATCCTATAAGCAACACAAAGAATAGGCAATTGGAGTAATAGTTCTCCCAGCTTTTGAAAATCCCACTCTTTTTCTCTTCAGCTGTCTTCAGGAGCTAGGACATGATACACTGGGAAAGGTGGGATATAGGGAAACAAAGTGAAAAAGAAGGACAGAGGTAATTGCAACAAGCCAAAAGAAGCAGATTAGAAGTAGGAAAGAGTTTAATAGGATACACAAAAACAAAGAGAAAAATCTGAGATAGAAATTTCCTCCTTCCCCTTCCCTGTCTTCCTTCCCTTTTCTTCCCTTCCTTCCTCTTCCTATCATTATGTACCATTATGCTGAAGTTGCTGGCACTGCCAGCTCCATTTTTTCACTAGAACTTTGTTATCAGATCACAGTACCAGCATCAGCATAGTCCAAGCCTCCAAGTGCTACTTCTAGCTTGTATACACCAAGCAGTTCAGAACAGTGCCCTGATTTGCCCAGCTCCATGCTTCATGGGGGTGTCAAATTCCTGCTTATGCAGAGTACTGTTCTTCTAAATACCAGCAGAGATACACAACATGGATTGCATCCCATAATGTATAATTATTATCTCATTACAACAAGCCTTCCTATGAATTCTGCACAGAATTTTCACACATATTTGGCCTCAAAATAATTACTAGCAATTAGAGTCACAGAACCATTTATGTTGGAAAACACCTTCAAGATCATCGAGTCCAACTGTTACCCTAACACTGCCAAGTCCACCACTGAACCATGTACCTAACTGCCACATCTACACCTCTTAAATACCTCCAGGGATGGTGATTCAACCACTTCCCTGGGCAGCCTGTTCCAATGCTTGACCACCCTTTCTGTGAAGAAGTTTTTCCTAATATCCAACCTAAGCCTCCCCTGATGCAACCTGAGGCCATTTCCTCTTGTCCTATAGCTAGTTACTTGGGAGAAGAGACCAACACCCACCTCGCTACAACCTCCTTTCAAGTAGTTTGTAGAGAGTGATAAGGTCTCCCCTCAGCCTCCTCTTCTCCAGGCTAAACAACCCCAGGTCCCCCAGCTGCTCCTCATAAGACTTTTGCTCTAGACCCTTCATCAACTTTGTTGCCCTTCTTTGGACACGCTCCAGCACCTCAATGTCTTTCTTGTAGTAAGGGGCCCAAAACTGAACACAGTATTCGAGCTGTGGCCTCACCAGTGCTGAGTACAGGGGTACCATCACTTCCCTAGTCCTGCCAACCACACTATTCCTGATGCAAGGCTGTTGGCCTTCTTGGCCACCTGGGCACACTGCTGGGTCATGTTCAGCCAGCTGTCAACCAGCATCCCCAGGTCCTTTTCCGCCAGGCAGCTTTCCAGCCACTCTTCCCCAAGCCTGTAGCATTGCATGGGGTTGTTGTGACTGAAGTGCAGGACCCAGCACTTGGCCTTGTTGAATCTCATACAATTGGCCCATTGATCCAGCCTGTCCAGATCACTCTGTAGAGCCTTTCTACCCTCAAGTAGATCAGAAAACAGGAGAAAAAAAACCTCATTCTCCTTACTCCATAGTTTATGTCTTAATCAGTGAGCCACTGGAGATAATTAGAACCATACTATGAGAGAGGGACTGCAATATGAGTTGGTATCAGTGCCATCCAGTAAGCCATCAGAGGATGGCCCTCATTCCACTCCACCAGTGTGGAGAATCAGGTGAGAACTTAGATTGGTCTATGGGTCCATGCACGTTGCAGAGTGCAGTGTGAATCCTCTGGGTTGCAGTAGATCTGTTATATTGTCCTTTGTGCATGTATGGCCAGCGCATATACAGGTAGTCCAGCATGCTCTGAATATACATGTGTTTTGAGCATTGGACTGAAAGTCCACTGACTAGGTAGAGGTAAGCAAGAATAGAAGCTTCCTTTCATGTTGCCCTGTTTGCTTAATCTGCAAATCTTTCTGTTACCTGAGTGCTTAATTGGGGATAGTAATCCAGGATTTAGCTGGTTTCAAAATTATGGACAGATTTTAGGATATTATTGTATAATGCCTTATTTCATTCATTTACAGATACACGTTACAAATACAGTGTACAAAGTGCACATCCATAAGTAATATTATTTTTCTGATTTACCTGATCATGTTCTAAACCCCGAAGACACTTCCAGGACACTAAGTTGACTAATCTTACTTTTTCAAGGGAAGGGGGAAAAATCCAAACAAAAAAATATGTTTTGGTATTTCCATGTTACTACTTTCATACATCAATGTGAAGCAGTTTTAATTACAATTTCCAAACTTTTATTTTCTATACTTTTGTACTGTGCTACTGTTGACATAAAGATTGTCCTAAACCAAAAATAAAATCTGGATTTCAAGGATGAACTGTTTCCTTACTGAAAGAGAAAGTAGTTGGTACAACCAAATGAAATGGAATTCTGCTTTTATTCAGTCATTATCATTCAGAGTTGATGCACAATGTAAACACTACTATGTGACTTTTTCTTCACACAGTTTAGTTTTGATTTAAACACCTAAGGTGATGCTGGGACAAAGAAAACAGACCCTGAGGAGCCGCCTTCTGTCCAGGTAAACAAGTCAATCTTGCTTAAGCAAGAAAAGCAAGAAGAATTAACAGACGCTAATCATTCCTCTCTCAAAATGGGCTTTTCTTAAGCATGAACACACTTCTGGATAAACCTGATAAGAAGGAAAAAGTATTTCTACCTACACTGTAAACAGAGATCTCTTTAGGATTCTGTAAGATTTTGGTAAAGGGAAACAATGCTCAGTCCGCATGGAATAACTTTCCCTTTTCTTAGAGATTCACATACTTCCTTCTATACTTTCATGTACTATTGTCTGTCTTTTCAAATTCAGAATTCCTGGAATTTTGGGGAATTTCTGGTAGGGGACCACCTGCCAGAGTATCTCAAGCAGCGAACAGTTTTGTACCATCATGATGATCAGTAAGAAAGCTCAAAATAAAAAAAATAAATTATTTATTTTGCCATGGAAGAGAAGCAAGAGATTTAGAACTTGAGGAAAGGATCTTTTCCCAGAAGATAGGAACCATGGGACTGTGAGAAGCACGTGCAGACTACACAGTCATGGACATGATGTAGAAGCAAGGGCTGAATGCTTACCATTCATCCTCCTCATTTCCTCCAGTTTCCCTAGGAAATAAATTTAGGCACATAGATTAGAAAAGAGCTCCAGCATCTTCTAATGTGTCTCAGGGTTTGGATGATGTACGGACACATTGCAGGAGAGTCCAAGTTACGTAACATTAAGGTGTGTTAAAATGTGACATTTAAAATCCAACGTAAACCTACCTTGGATCAGTTTAGGGGTTTATGGCTTCTTCAAAGCCCTAGAAGTATGGATTCATCATAACCAGAGCATTCATTCTCTCAATATGAGATGTAAAAATAATTCTTAAAAGTGATTTTTTAAATTCTTCAAAAGTACCTTTTTCATTTTATTTAGCTACAACATGCAACATAAATAAGTTTACCAATATTTACTTAAGAAAATTAGATAACTTGCTTGTGGATTATAGTTCATGAATAATACATCCTGCTGAACTCATTCCAATAAGTATTTATCTCATGCAATAAAAAAATCTTCTATTTATATTCCATATACTTTTATTTTGTATGTTGATTTGAATATTTAGTATCACCCACAGTCTCAGAAAAAGCAGAGTGTTTCACTGGAGTGTTGTTCTTCAAGATCTTTAATAGATTTTTGTTCCCATGAAAACAAATCTGTAAAGAATTTTGGCTGATGTTAATAAATAAAACTTTGCAATATCAGTTTACCATGACTGCTTGATTTCTTTTGGAAATATTTTTTCTATTCTGTTTAAACAAACAGAGACAAGCTGTCTGCTTTGGAAATCCTTTTATTGACCCTACCTACTTACAATATCCACAAACATCTATTTCTAGTGTACCAGAATCAAGTTTTCATGCTTTGCCAATATATATGTCTATCACAAGGTCAGCAGGCATAGGATCCTATCAGAAAGAGTTGGTATTATTTACGAAACCATGAACTTTGAATTAATTACCTTTGTTTCCGTGAATCCAAGTGTTTAAAGAAAATTACAATGCACAATTCAAATTTATAATGTAAAATTAGCATTATTGAGGTGTAGATTCACGAAAATTAGGAAGATCACTTATAGCAATGCAAAGTAGCTGTTTCAAGTGAACAGTTTGTTCAGAATAAAAATTACTGTGATGAAAATTACTTATCTGCAATGAAACAATTTGCTTCCTTCAGAGCAGAGCTTTCTTAGGATAATGGGAAAAAAAGAAATATTTTTTTATCTTCCTGTTCAAAATTACTCATCATCTAGTAATGATTTCAAGGACTGGGATATTAATAAATTTTCCAAATACACTTTAAACTTGAGCATCCCACTCTATCGTCATGCATAGCATGGCAAATTATATGCTATTGCTAGAAAACTCATATGTAACGTTACAATAATTATTATGAGTTATCTCTGTTAATGGTGGGTCTGGCCAAAGGCTATTCAACATAGCCAGTTGCCTACTTTATATTAAGCAAGAGCAAACGTAGCTTTTAGACCCAGACTCCACATCACTAGTAGCTAGTTATGAAAGGGCCAAAGCTCCCAAAGATATTGCATTTAGCATATACTCACATCTGAAGATCTGGGTAACATCTCACATGATTTAGCTGAATGCCTTCATCTGACCACTTGATTGTCTCTGCTGGGCAAAATGTTGTTGGTGTGGTCTCTTTTCATGCATCTACTTCTTATTCATGTTCAACCAATCAGATGTAGGCATTGCCTAAAGATGAGTACATACTTGAACAGTTGCATGAATAACATTGAACTACTAAATTGAAGACTACCAGTACATTATTTGCTACATATACCATAGACGACTGATGGAAGTGTGAAAAGAAGGAATTGATTTCCTAACCTAGCTGAGTTGTAGATGGTCTTGGTACCATGGAGTTGCAATGCAGACTGAGATTGAAGAACCATATTTTCACAAGAACTTGCATGCACACACACACTACAGAATGTCTGGAAAAGAAATGCTGCTGTACAGAAATGTGATGCTTGCAAGCTGAATCACCTGAAGGCGTAAGAGAGAAAATGACATATATTGTCCTTACCACGCTGTTTTGCTTTAACATATATATTATGCCTCTGCAAGTAGGACCTCTTATAAAACAACAATAAAAGCCTAGGATGTAGCTGAAGTATTGCATTGCTGTACTATTGTGGGATTTGATACTCAGCTGATTTCTTTTTCCAAATACATAAGCAAAAGAGAAGGCATGCTTCGGAAGTGTATCATCTTTCTCAAATTTGTTACCCTTGTACAATGACATGCTTCCACCACGTGCACAGCAGAGACACCTGGAGGAACCATGATGAGGTACCAAACCATTGGAGTGACTAAAAAGAGTAAAATATTTTATGATCCTGGAAGTAGGAAACCAACTGAAAGGAAGGAAGCAGAATGAGAAGAGTATTTTCTGCCACAAAAAATGAAACAGCTGTGACAAACAGCTGCAGCACAAGTTAGTGTTGATTTTGTGGAGAGCTTCTTCAGAGATGTCATCCAAAGCCTGTAAACCCAGGATCAACCCAGTAATGAAAGGTGAACTGAGCATTGTGTGTGAATGAAGGCAAAACTGATTTCAGGAGACAGAAGAAAATCTTCCTTGTTCCAAATTAAACTAGTTTCTTCTGGTCCTTTTTTCTGAGGACATGAAGAACAGTAGTCAAATCTCTTATCACAATTTTTTTATTTCTAATTTATTTTTTAAATCTAGTCTGTTTTGAGACTTACAGTAGAGAAGGTACAATGAAGTTAAAATTCAGCAAGAAACAAGAGCCTGAAAACCTAAGAAGTTCATAGCCAAACATACATTTACAGCATTTTTGCTTTCTCATTAACAACAACTAATGGACACAACTAAGGAAAATACTTGTTTAAAATCTGGTCCCTTTAGCTTCACTCTTGCAATAAAAATTACTGTCAAAAAAACCAAAGAGCAAATTGTATATTCCTCATATTCAAGGATGAAAACTCAGTAACAAAAGACATACCACAAAACCATTATGCAAACTAAAAGACCCAAAAGAAGCACAAATGAAATTTCTAAAACACCTTGTTAAATCTTCATCTGCCGAGATAAGCCATCAGCCTCTTCTTACTGGAACCATTCATTTAGAAGTGCTTGTTATGTGATGTCTTCCATTTCAAGAAGATGTGAAAACTAATATACAGTTTGTATCATGGAACAGACCATCTGCTGTGAAAAGTTCCCATATCAAGAGAACAGAGGGACTAGTTCCCAATTAATTAGCTATTTTAGGAGAATTGGATATACTCTTTCCAAGATGGTTACAGTTGATAAGACAATCATCTGTCTGTCAAGCTGTGTCTGTTTGCCTGTTAGTCTAGCTAGAATATTGGAGAAAAGTCAGAGAGATGTTTATTGTTTATGTTATGTTTTGTTTTCTTCTCCTTCCTCCTCCCCCCACCAAATGAAAGCCATCCCAGGAACTGAATCATTGAATATAGTCATAGTCTTTTTTATCCAAAGTTGTTTTGTTCTCTTGTTCATGGTAAATATACAAATGTTCCAATGAAGGCATATCAAGGACAAAGGGTATTATGGGACTAGATTTCAGATGTTATTTATAGCAAGATTTTCTAATGCAGAGCTATTAATAGCAACTCATTGCACAAGAGGTGAATGAACAATACAGATGTCTCAGTCTCTTTTGAAGGAGCTATTCTTTTCCTGAAGAAAAGCCCTGTTTGTACAAGGCACCATTTACAAGTCTATTGTGTTTTTTATAGCTATGAAATAATGTTGTTTTTATCTCTTTCAGCTGAGCTGAGCTGCTGGCTTCCGTTTGGCAGCTTCACAAGCAAACTGTGTGCAGCAAGCCATGCTTAGCAGGCCCCCAGAGTGGGTGACAGGAAAGATTGCACACTGAGACATGGAGACAGTGTGGTTTCCTCGTAAAACCAAACTTTGAAGTCCAGGATCATAGGGAAGTCTAGTTAAGGGAGCAGGTATTTAAAAAGCCCAAGAGAGTTTCACAAAGAGTAGCAAAAAAAATGTGGTTTTAGCTCAATGCATTAAGAGGCCATGAAAGGTAATGTGAGCATTTATGACGTGGGTATATTTTTTTATATTTTATATTCTTTTTTTTGGTTTTTTTTTCCTTTCTTTTGTAAAAAATAATAAGTTTGACACCTTATAATTCCCATAAACTGAAAGCAATCACCAAACTGAGAACATGGGAACACATAAAGAAAAGCATAATTCCCTTACACAGTGCATGATGAAGCAGCTTTAGTATAAAGCATTCTGGAAAGCTATGTCTATAGAAGACCAAGCAGTAATTACAGTGGGAGCTACAGCTATTTCCATGATAAAGTTGTGAAATCAAATCCATGCTTTTGGTTAAGACAAGCTTTGTCTCTAGGGAATGATCAGCTATAAATCCCTGAGAAACTCATTTACATGAGTCTTGAATTGACTAGCTACTTAACAGCTCAAAACTCTACCAGAAAGTTTGCTAGTCTTTGAGAAATCTTTCCTTAACATGCTTTCTTGTTTTCACTTCCAAAAGGTCCCAGCAGCCAAATCGAAAGAGGTGCTGGTAACCTAAATTCTCTTTTCATCTTTTTTTCCACTCCCCCCCGCCCTTTCCCATATTTCGTAACTTTATTCGGTGAGATAAAACAGAGCCACAACTTAAGTGATTTGAAAATTGCATTGAAAGATCAGGCAGGAATAGATGCCAGTTTATTTCCTGAAAAGTATTTTTCATCGCAAAATTGAGTTTTTGAAAGTAGTTGTGGTTTTTCTGGGGATAGGGCTTTTGTGCTACCCTCACAAAGTTCACATCTAAAATAAGTTCATGGTATTACTGCTAGGAAAATATTCATTAATCTGAATGATCTCTATAATGATCTTCAAATAAACTGCCTACATTTCTGGGGGTTTGGTGGAGAATGTTCAGGATAAGCCTGATCTGAAAATCTGGTCTTATGGAATGGGAGTCTTTATTTGCACAGGGAAAACCAATTCAAACATTGTAAACCGGGAACAGGTTTTTGTTTTCTGCTCCAGCTGTTCCAGTTTCAGTCAATAGGATCAGAACAAAAACATCATCTTCAAAAACATAACATCACACACCTTACATCTCCACAAATCTGTCACGTAAGAGGAAGAGAAATGACAGGGAGAATACAGAGTTTTTTGAGAAGGCTCATTTGTGAAGAGAAAACAAAACTTTATGACCTTTTCTTTGATCAACTACCTCCAAAAAAATTTGACTTTTGAATATTAGAGAAACTATTGATGGGCAAATAATTAGGCTAATATTTTTGGTGGGAATTGCATCTAAAATTGTGACTTTGTCTTGACATTTAGTAACAGACAAAAAAAATCTACTTTGTTGAAGGAATTCAATCACCACAAATTATTCATGCACCTTTAGAAAAACAATGACATACCACCAACTAGATTTTCTCCCTTGAACAAAGCATGCAAATTAGTATCCAGATATATTAATGAATTGAGAATACATCAATAGTGAATATTTTTGACTCTTAAACAGAATGAGAAATATGTATTCTTGCTAATCCATCATTCAGTTTGTATCTTCAGCAACAAGAAGTAAAATGAAAGCTTAAGGCCATCAACAAATACATTATAGGAATCATGTACAAAATAAAATCTCACCTCAGTGTACTACTTTCTTACTTGACAGCTTTATAAATTTGTTTCTGGGATCATGGATCATGTTGCCAGCACCCTCTGGAATGATCCCTGTAAAAACTTCGATTCTGATTTGCTTTGAATTATACTTGACAAAAATGTTCATTCTTACGGAAATGATCTATTTTTCTATTGATTTGACATCTAAGATCATGTTGATCTTCAGATTTAATGAGACATTTCACAGCAGTAAGGTGGGTTTGTTACTAGGCTACACTTCAGACAAATATAGAGTAGTTTAAAACCAGTTTTGTTTTGTTCTGGTTTTGTTAGATGAATTTGTACATGAGAAGATATTTTAAAGATTTCGTGGCTGGTGGAAAATGACTTCTACAATGTACTTTATTATGAATGGTTGCATTGTGATGGAGATTTTGGAATCAAGAATGGCACGACATAAATTGAATAGTCTTTAGTGTATTATAAATAATTATCTCTTAGTGAACATTTACTTTTCTGAAAGCTGCAGTGAAAACTGTAGTTCTTTATTCAACCTTATACTACATGTCAAGTCTGGTACAAACAGCTGCAAGGGAGCTCCCCACAACTGCCCTGCCAACAACTTGAAGTCTTATTTGGAAAACCTAACCTCTGAATGAACATTTTGGACACTGCATTAGCAAAACCCGGCCTTTTGCTAAGAACAACCTGACATCCATACAGATTTGGATGACCTGTCTGAAGCTTTCAGATTTCCTAATATACACCCCAGATACTCCCCAAACTCTTTACATTTTAGACATCAGGTCTCACTCAGGTTCATAAGCAAGTGCACATACTGTTAATGTTCATAAAGTCATGCTTTACCTTGCAAATTGATTACACTATGATTTCAAATGAGACACTGCAAGTTTTATGGGTTTATTCTTTCTTTTAGTCATCGATACCTGAAGATCTATATGTATTTATAAGGTTGATTTTATATACAGAGATGCCTTTGTCTATCAGGTTGCTGAAGACTAGAAAATAGATTTTCTGACTTTTTGTCACTTTGCTAGGTCTATTGAGACATGCCATGTAAGAACTATTGCCTGTAAGTATATAACATCTCATCATTAAGGAATGTAATGATGTCTTTGGTTCATGAAGTGAAATTATTTCAAGCTGCAAAGGACCTCCATGAAAGGGTGAGAAGGTGGGATTCCAAGAAATAAATCATAGGTGACTATAGGGAGTTTCTTTTGTGTTAAAGAAAAGATTAATTACAGACACAAGGTTTGACAGAAAGTTGAACCATAGGTGGGCCTGTGTCTAGTGGTTCAAGCAGAAGCCTGAGAGTTGAGACTTCTGACTCTTCCTGTTACTGAATATGTGTCTTTGAGCAATTTAACCTTCCACTTTTTGTTTACCCTTCAGTAAAGCAGATGCCCTCTGTACTTATGATTTTAAAGTACCACAGATTACTTATGATTTCAGCAAGTCAATAAAGAACAGATTTCTTTTTTCCCTACCAACATAGTTGAACAGAGACTTCCTTTCATTACTAAGAGGAAAGTGGTTTTATACAAGTATTTTTTATATTGTATTGTATGGAATAATATTCTTCTAAAAGCATTGAGAAATAAAATGCTAACACAAGCTTAGATTGGTCATGTCCAAAAAAACTACTGAATACATTCAGTGAATGTCTAATAAAATGAAGATTAAGTGGATTTTCCCATTGATTCCAAATGATACATGATGAAGCCCTAAATCAGCCCAGGAGTATATCAGCCACATATGAAACATAAGGAATAATATATGTATTTTATATAATAAAAGGACCTTCCACTAATGTGAGATAAACAGTGATTTTCACATGACCTCTGTATTTGCATTTTAAATTTGTAGAATTGGAAGGAATTTAAAGAAATGAAAACTTAAGAGAAAATTAAATGGCTGAAGGGATGATATAGATCAGGTTTATAGACATGTAAAGAAATCACAGTGAATAGGTTTTCTTACACGTGTATGTGTGACTAGTTGAAAGACTAAGCTTTCAAGTTAAGATGTTAAGTGTGTTGACAACAAAATTTAAATTCCTAGCTGGAGATACAAACTCAAGATTAGGAATTAATGAAAAAGATTTCAATATTGTTGTCCTGGAAGCTATTTGACCTTAGTGAACTGTAAGAAACTCCTTTCCACAATTCAGTTGCACTTATTGACTGCATTAAAGCAGCTTATTTTGATTTTGATAACTTACTAGTATACCTGAAAAAGAATTTGATTTATTATGAATTGCTTTACGGTAGGGGGTTATGCAAGCACTACATTCACATATTCAAAATGCACTTACTGCTATGTTTGATTTACTAAGCATCTATTCTGGTGTACTTTAAAATAGAAGACATAAAAGATAACAATTTGTACATACCTAACAATTTGCATATGACAAAGCAATATAGTATGCCATAAATAAGAAACTGTAATAACCTATCTTCAGTGACATACTATTTAGTCAGGTCCAAAAATTTCCAAAAATGCAAATGCCTTTGTTTATGATGTTACATTATAGTATTCATATTGTTGTATAGTATATCATATATTGTATTTTATACCTATAGAGTAAAGATGGGAAGCTTGAATCATGCATCAAATAATAAATAGCATCCACCTTCTACCTCACCTTTATTTTCTAGGTGGGCAGTCCTACACAGAGTTATATACATTAAAGTTATCTCAAAGCAATAGGAATGTGGGTGACTGATAGCAAGGCCTGTGTATGAAAGAGTTGCAGTACCCTGACAACAGTAAATGGAAAAGTACTCCTGCAGTGATTAGAGCATCCATGAACATCCCAATTGGCAAAGGACGACACTCAATAGTGACATATCTTTTATTAGGAAATATGCAATATCATTAGTTCTAGTAATAGCCTTCTGTAGCCTACCTTATGTTATGGACTGAAGCTCAGCTATTTCCCACTTTTCACAGCCCACTCACTTTCAAGCACTTAGATATTTTTTTCCACAGTCCTAACTCCAGTGACGTAGAACTAAAGACGCTACCACCCATGCCTTCCCATTAATACTTACAAGAGCCAACAAAGCCTTCTGAAGGCAGATCCAGGCGTTCCCTGCCTGCCCTCTGAGTTGGCCAGATGCTACATATTTGCTTGTGCAAGCCCAAGGTAATAAACTTTGCCACTCAGCAGAGCTTAAAATTTTGAGCACTTTGGCATGGCAACCACTGCAATGTGACTTCCAGGTTAGATCTAGATTACAGATTATTGGTTTGAAGACAGAGCACAGAAAGCAGATTCACTACAACCAATTTTTGCCATGCAAAATGTATATATTGCAAGCTAGTTATCTATGATGTCTAAAGGGAATGGAGAGAAAGGGAGGAACTCCACAATGCCTGTGAGCCCAGCCTCTAACAGATGTGTGTTTGAACTGCTGATAGGTAACCCTGTAAACTGCTTCTGTTTTCCACTGACAATAGGAGTCCAAACAACTAGCACAAAGCAGACATTTACCTTTTGGAATTCTGTCAGTTTGCTAGATGTCAGCTGCACACACTGGTTAGAAATTTGATCGTGCCCTAAAATTTACTAGGGAATAGAATAGAATAGAATAGAATAGAATAGAATAGAATAGAATAGAATAGAATAGAATAGAATAGAATAGAATAGAACAGAACAGGATAGGATAGGATAGGATAGGATAGGATAGAATAGAATAGAATAGAATAGAATAGAATAGAATAGAATAGAATAGAATAGAAT
>VYZW01036728.1:0-30241 GCA_013401315.1 Balaeniceps rex | reverse complement strand
GGAGAGTGGCTTGGCAAGCTCCTCCACCAGCTCCCTCAGTACTCTCGGGTGGATCCCATCCGGCCCCATAGACTCGTGAGTGTCCAGGTAGCGTAGCAGGTCGTTAACAGCTTCCTCCTGGATTATGGGGATTTTATTCTGCTCTCCGTCCCTGTCTTCCAGCTCAGAGGGCTGAATACCCTGGGGATAACTGGTCTGACTATTAAAGACTGAGGCAAAGAAGGCATTAAGTACCTCAGCCTTTTCCTCATCCTTGGTGACAACTTTCCCCGCCCCCTGCATCCAATAAAGGATGGAATTTCTCCTTGGCTCTCTTTTTGTTGTTAGTGTATTTGTAAAAAAAAAAAAGGTGATATTCATCTTCCTAAGTGAATGATTAGCATTCCACAAAAGCTTTGTTCAGCCACTGAAGAAGGTAAGATTTCACCAGCACAATTCCTTAAAAGGTTGTTGCAAATTTCAAGATTAGATGGCTTGATCTCTCTCCTCCACTAATTGTAGTGACTCCATGTTCATCAGTGCTACACAACTAGCTCTATAGACACCTGTGTTGTAGCACCTAAAGGTGCATTATATGAATCTCACTTTTGGACCAAATGTTGCTTCATTTATGTTCTATGAAAATCCTAACTTGACAGGGTTCCCAGAATTTGTCTACTATATAATGAGTTCTAAAAAAAGCACAACATGCATAGAAAATTCCATCTAGAAAACGGCAACCCATGTTTCATAAAATAAAATTAGTAGTTGATCAATTCACCCAAGGAATGTGAAGTTATACATAATCCAAGTCCTCAGTCTGATCTGTGCTGACTATCCTCAGCCTTTCCATTATCCTAAAGATCAGGCTTAAAGTGACTTATTTAACATTATTGTCTTCTCTTTAGCTGATACTATTACAATGAAGAAAGACAATGAAAATCAATGGTATTTAGAGAAAGAAAATGCACATGAGACAGAGTGTCAAGTCTTTCACGTCAGTGACATGAGTGTTCATCTAGCAAGGGGAAATTCTGTTCCCTTTTGAACACTGCCCATGCATTTTACCACACAAACTACGTAACAGAGTTCAGGCAAAGAAGGAACCAAGGTCTTCAATTCCCTGATCAAGTCCTTCAGCTGCCAGACTGATACTTAAGTTTTCCAGAGGTCACAATGGGTGAAGAAAATATTTAAGTGAACTGATCATCTAAATTGAAACATGTAATATAAATGCTCAAGATGAGAGGAAAGGGAACTGAACCCAGTGTTATACAGATACCCTGCTGAATACTACAGGGATGCCCCACCAGAGATGTGAGATATAGGTTATATTGGTCTCAGCAGACCCCACTCAACTTCACTCCCTGCGTGTAGTGCACTGGGAACATGGATGACAAACCTAGGTTATGAATTCTGGCAAGTCATCATGTGGAAGTCAAATATAATAAAATAGAATGTTCTAAAACCTACATGTCTTTTATGGATGTCTCTTTTTGGACCTAGTTCTTGTTTACATCACATCCTCCTTTCACAGCTCTATAATTTAAGCATTATAAAATGAAAGAAAACTCAGTTTTGTTTCACTTTGAGAAATGTGCACGCTACCAGGACATGGAAGGGGGCCGAGAGAGACAGATTTTTCATCTTTATCCACTACCAAGAATTTCTTTTTAGCATTACAGATGATCTGATTTCCATTTCACACCTTCCTGAATGTTGATGGATGGGGGTCATAAAACATTAAGGGTTCTGGACCCTCACAAATCTGCCTGCCACAGACCTCTTACCTCAGTTATCAAATAGTAGGTTTTTGTTGTGGTTTAACCCCAGTCGGCAACTAAGCACCACACAGCCACTCACTCACCCTCCCCTGCCCCCAGTGAGATGGGGGAAAGAATCGGAAAAAAAAGTAAAACCTACAGGTTGAGATAAAGGCAATTTAATAGGACAGCAGAGGAAGAGAAAGTAATAGTAATAACAATGATAAAGGAATGTACAAGGCAAGTGATGCACAATGCAATTGCTCACCACCCACTGACCAATGCCCAGCCAGTCCCCGAGCAGCGATCACTGCCCCCCAGCCAACTCGCCCCCAGTTTATGTACTGAGCATGATGTCATATGGTATGGAATATCCCTTTGGTTACTTTGGGTCAGCTGTCCTGGCTGTGCTCCCTCCCAGGTTCTTGTGCACCTGGCAGAGCATGGGAAGCTAAAAAGTCCTTGACTGGTATAAACACTGCTTAGCAACAACTAAAACACCAGTGTGTTATCAGCATTATTTTCATACTAAATCCAAAACACAGCACTATGCCAGCTACTAGGAAGAAAATTAACTCTATCCCAACTGAAACCAGGACAATTTTCAACTCTAAAATACAATTTCTTGAGCAGAAATATTGCAACAATTTCCCTAAGTACAGTTGACCTTTCCATGGCTTTCACTCAAGAGTGGCCAAGCAGGTATAAGTCAACTCAGAAACTTTACTCAGCTACCACCTCAGCTACCCTTACTCTATGAAAAGAGGCTCCCAGCATCCAGCGATGTCCTTCTGGTGTCTGTCCTCTTTGATCTCACATCTCTCCCCATCCTTCCAAGTTGTCTCTTATAATCAGGGGACTGCAGTTTTCACCTCTCCTCTTTTTGGATAAGCCACCAATGAGGGGGCTGAGTGGACATTTTGAGGATCTCCCTCACCTTAGTAGGGGTCAAGGAGACTGACAAGCCCTCTCCTTGTCAGAGACTCTGTAAAAATAGCTGCATAGCAAATGAAAAGGAGGATTTAAAAAGCATGCATGCGCAATTAAAAAAAAAATCCCTCTATTTATTTTAAACAGAACAGTAGACAATACACAGAATAGCTAAGGCACCAAAAGTCAACAAAAATAAAGAGAAGACCAATGAAGAAAAGATTTCCATGCTTTTTTTGACATTAGTGTCTCATTTTTCTAGAGTACTATAATAAACAAGTAAGTATCTGTGAAGCTGTTAAAACACAGTAAAACTCCAGTCAGTTCAAGATACAATAACAAGGGAGAAAAAGTTTATACTTTTACCCTTTTCCTTTCTAAATATAATGTTCTCTAATTTGAACTTTGCTCCAGAAAGTAGAGTTCTTTTGACAGTAAATGATACAGAGGTGCAGCAGGTTATGCCAACAACTTCAGAGATCTATTTTAAACCTGAAGAGACAGGAACAATTAAATTTTTTCTCTCCAGACCATTTTAATGACAGAAAACAAGACTGTCTGCTTCCGGAAGGATGATATGTTTCTCACTCAGGAAAACATCAGGCTCCAGGATTTTATCCTTTACAAACTCTGAAAAACAGGAAAAAGGATTTCAGTTCCTGATGTGCTAGCAATTTGTGTTAATTCGCAATCGTGCACCAATGACCGGCTCATTTGGGAAACATTTTTTTCAGGGTTGAGAGCTGCTTGTTGGATAAAAGCAGTAAGGAAGTGAAAGAAAAATGCCAGTTCATACCACTGATCAAGCTTTTCTCTGTTTCTTTTTCTTATGTCTTTCTTCCACTGATGAAAGACCAAACTACATTTTGGGCGTATGTAAATGACGGTATTATCAGGCAATGCTGAAGTGCAATTAATGCATTTTACCCCAGGCTACTGTGGTTGCTACAGCTTTTCCAAAAGCTGTAGTTGATGCCCATGGCAGTTTTGGAATCATTAAATTGATGTTTTGAGACACATGAACCTACAGGATACACTTCAATGAGAAATGAGGCATTGCTATTTGGTAAGTGTCACAGAGAGACTTGAGTGACAAATCCTGCTCACATTAGGGCCATTAAACTTTCCACTCCTGCTCATCGCTAGTTTAATATGTTTTCAAAATTATTTTTTCTCAAATTTGTGCTTTGCCCTCAAAAGTTTACTTGCAGCTTCCCCTCCCTTCCCAAAGTGTGATTTACCCAAATAAACACTGATGCTTTTGTGACTTAACAGACCCTCACAACTGCAGAAGGCAGCCTTTTTAGAATTTATACGCAGATAAGTATAGGCAGACAGTTGCAATCTCAAACATACTAGGTCTGACCTGGCAGGACTGCCCTCCCCAGGGGTTAGATGCAGTTCAATCCCGTAATACCTCCTCTAAAGTCAATATACCTGTTGTGGCAAAAGCTGTGTAAAGATCTCATGGACCAGAGTTTTTTTGCTCTCTTGCAGTCAGCTATGAATATGAAATTAAAAGTTCTTGGTGCCTTTACACAGTCCTTTGGTCTCTTTTGAGAGGTGTTTTATTCTTAAAGGTGGGTAAAGAAAGCTGAACACTTTCCCTGGGTAATTTGCTGTTGCACGTCAGTAACTTCACTCGCTACAGCCCAATTATGCAGTGTATGGCCTCTGCCTGTGGAAAGTCTATAGGGAAATCCTGTAGAATTTGCTATGGCCTGCAGGCACTGCAGCACAATCCTTTAGGTAATTGTCCTAAAGCTGTGACACCGCAAGAAAATAAATAATTTAATAAAAAAGGCCAGCATCCTGCAAAACAGCTGGTAAACCATTCTTTGGGTCATTTCACAGGATATATTCAGTAAATATGTAACCAGTCCTCTTCTTCCTATATTCATTTAAGTACATGGAAAAGCTTCTATTGACATCAAGGCCTGTTGAAACAAGCCATACACATCAATGGTGTCAAACCCTGCTGTGTGCAAGAAGGATATGTAAAAGGAACACAATGTTTATACCAAAGCCTGCATCCTGTACAGCAAAGCAAAATTCTCATTTCTGGCTTTCCATTCTGCCAAGCCATAAACAGTTTTTGTACAGAAATCTTCACTGCTTGAATAATGCTTTCAGATATAATTAGATAAAATAAGAACTATATTAGCATTGGAATTACATTCAGTTAATTAATTTATTACTAGAGTATTTTATATTTTGTAATCGTGTAGCTGTACAAATGGGCACTTTTAAGTAGCTATGCAATTGTGAAACTTCATTTAATATAAAAAATGTCTCTTACTCTCATACTTGTGTAGATAAAAGTGAGGCAGGGCTTAGATCTGTAGAAAACCTGAATGGTTCAGAGAAGCTGCTGCTGTATGTTTGAAAAGACAACTGCTTTTGAAATATACCAATGACAACGGAATTGTCAGAATTCTTCATCATTTCATTTTAGAAGAAATCTTACTCTGCTACACTTATTAATCATCACTGGACATAGCAACAGCAAAATACTAGAGAGGGGAAAAATTTCATAGACATGTCAAGAATATGGGGGACAAGGCATTTGAAACCTGATATTTTGAATTGCCTTTCCTTTTCACCTAAACAAAGCAAAGAAAAATGCCATTCAAACTCAAAAATAATACACAAACTGTTAAATGTCTTCTGGATATTAAAATCTCAGCTGTTTATCGAATATTCTTAAATATCATAGTTTTTTTGTTAGCAAGGAGTTGAAAATCTCCTGCATTTCCTCAAAGAGTTTACTACCTCTGAAGTTATATTTTCAACACTTTAAATCCCTGTGGTTCACTGGGAAGGTTGAGTGTACAGAACAGAATAAACATTTCACAGTTGCATAATGTGGTTAGCTCTTCAAATTTTGAATTTAACCAATTTTTTTTTTACGTTCGCTATAAAGTATCTTTGAAATTTTTAACTTTGCCATATATTTCTAAGACCAGCTGTAGTACAGTACTGCTCCCTACTAATGTGGAAGGAGGTCTTGCATAAAATGGTAACACTCCATGGAACAGAAAGGTTTTTCTCACATGGGAAAAATTTTTCGAACTGGTAGCTGAGGGATATAAGTATTCCAAACAAAGCTCCTCTTCTACACACATTCAAAGTATACAAGGAAGAAAAAAAATATTATATAAATGAAGGAACAGATCAAAATGAAAGAAATTAGCCTTTATGGTCAGGCATGGCCTTGGTACCTCACCTTTTCCTCTCATGGACACGACTGACATCCTTAAGAGACATTCTTCTTCCCCTCCATATATGCAGGTTAAGCACGTTATGTATTTAACTATATTAGAGAGAAAGGCAGGTCTGACAGCTTTCATCACATGAATCAGGATCTGTCTGTAGCTTAAGTCATGGATCTTTTACACAAAGCATTGGCCAAATGTCCTGCTCAGGACCCAAGACTTAAATTCTCACCAATGAGTTTTGCAGCAGGATTAAATGTACCTTTAAACATACAGTCGCTGAAGCTGACTTCATGACCTTACTCCTCAAGACTTTAAGAAATACCTGAATGGATTTTTCTTGTGTAATTCTGGGAGACAGAATACTTATGACCTTCTTTGGTTTCACATAAAATACAACTAGTGCTATAGTTTGGCGGGAATGTGCAAGTCCTTCACTGAGCCAGTTGAAATCCTAATATTTTTTTTTACACTGCTGTTCCTTTTATTCTTTTTATGACAGTGTGTCCTCTGTCTTTCTTAGTTTACACATGAAGTAGCTTGCTTTATGCTCCAGACTCCAGTGGGTGATAGTTGTTTGGAATTAAGATATAAGCAAATCAAAGCAATTCTCATTTGTCCTTCATTTTAAATTTAAAAATTTCAAAACATCTAACTACATTTAGATGAATTAAAATGAAATCTAAATTAATAATCTCTCTCTCCCTCTCTCTCTCTTATTTGGTCTCTGTATTCCTCTCATATAATTTAACTAAAATTATGTAATCTTCTACAATTTGAACAGACCAATTAGAAAAGGGCATGAATAAATGCATAGTGCAGATGATGTGTACTGAACCATCCTTATTAAATCAAGGGATGAATCTGTTTTTGCTATTTTCATTGACAGCCCTCTTCCAGCTCACAGCCAGCTGGCAATTAATGGAATCAGATTTAAAACAGGCAATGGGGAGAAATCAGCTTCTGTGTAGTCATTCTTACACCAGACATATGTGTGTCTGCTTTACGTATGCCTGCATTGTGTGTACATTTGTATTTGTATTGTATGTACAAGGATTTTTTTTTTCCCCCTGTGGGCCAGTTCAATGAAATGCAATATATTTCCTAATACTTAGCCTTCCCCAAATATTAGGACATACTCTCAATTTTTGCTAAACCGATTTTAATCCTGATTTCAGTATAGACAGTCAGATTGCTACTAAATAGATATGTTAGATAGCTTATTAATATTTAATCCTATGTTTCTAAAGGAAAAAAAAACAACAACACAAGCATGAAAATAGAGATGTACAGATGTACACCTGAGATGTACAGTAAGCTGTACTCAGAATAGTTAGGAGTTAATAGAAGTCAGAAAAAAAAAATTAAACAGTGCTAGTCTGATGGATTTGATGCATTTTATTTTAAAAGTTGTCTGGGGAGGGGATCCAGTGGATGGATTTTTTTCTTTTTGGAATATTATTCATAGATAAATACAATTTAGAGCCAGGATTTTTTTCTGGTGTTTCAGCTAAAATTTCCTCATCAGCATTTCATACCAGTTCAGTTATTTTTCTTGATAGGTTCCCAGTTACTGGAATGGGATGCGAGTGAAATACCTGTATTTCCTATATAGTGTATAAGTTAGATACCTCAGAATGGGATGCGCATGCACAGAACACTAAACAAGGGACACAGTCATTAGAATGCTAACGAAAAAGATGTGTATCTCAGATTTCCCCCATCTATCCACCTGTAGCCCTGGATTAGACAAGTCTATGGAAATTAAAATGTAAGCCCCAAGGCCCTCTTTTCCTTTCACATCCCTATTGGAAAAAGCAGAAATCAACTTTTTGCTCCTGGGATACAACTGCAAGGCAGGGAAGAGAACGCAAGTGAGAGCACAGAAAGGAGCCTGAGCACGTACATCAGTGATGAGGCACTCCTCCAGAAAGCCTGAACTCTAGTCCTTGTCCTCAGCAGCTTCCATATCTTATCTAAGACTCTTTAATGAAAATGGCATAAGCAATGTTCAGATCAGAACCCCAAATGATTCTTATTTTCCTCAAACTTCTTCCCAGTGAATGTTCTCATCAATAAGCTACAACATGAAGCTGTATTTTGTGCCCAGTCTTCCCCAGCTCACAAGTCCTTTCTTCTCTCTGTACACTGGTGTGATTCCAGCAATGGGATGGGTCCTCTCATCCTTTCCCCTTTTCCCTCCCCTAGCCTATAGCATTCTGTATGGAGATGGGCTGTGCCCATTTGCACCCCATCAGGCTGAAGATCGCCTCCCAACTGCTGGAAATCTGTCCTAGCTTTTAGCTATTGTATTACAGAAGACACATTCTCCTGTATTTCTGAATGAAAATGTTGTTTTGTGTTCTTGTGGTTACTGAGCATTAAATTGGGCCTGTCAGAGAATTTCAGAGAGAAATCTTAAAGACTGCCTACAGGAAAGCCTAATTGTGAATCCCAAATATTTAACTTGGGAAGACACCATGCTGTTGAGGTCTTCCACAATGGTACTAGCTTGGGTATATGAAGAAAGAATGAATAACTTCCCACTGCAGAACACTGTAAGACACAATGAAAAAATTGTGCTGAAACATTCTTATTACAATCCTAGTATTTTAATCACCTAATTTACAATCCACTTGACATACAAAATCTGTAAAGAACTTGACTTTAGAGATCTGGACTATTTGTGAATCCTAATTCCATTACACCTACATTGCCAATGATTTTTTTTCCCCTCTAAATAGTTGTTCCGTTATTTTACCAACGATAAAAGTGAAATGTAAACCAGCAATTTCTGGGAACAATATGCTTTGTAGTATTTATGTTTATTTATTTATTTTTCAGAAAACTGCTCTGCAGCACCATCTAGTGAGACTGAGAAGGACCAGTTCTACTGTTTCCATGTTTGGAGAACCTCCCTGTATTTGCAGCCCGCATAGCTTCCTGTAGTCTTAATGTAAGCAAGAGAAGGAAAGTCAAGTCTCCATGCAGAGAGAGTGTATGTGTAGATGCTCTGTCATGTCAGCCATGTTGAACAGAAAACCTACCCCAGAATGGAAGGCTTTGTTACGGAAAGACATATAGAGTCTTTGGACAAGGTGCATTATTTTCCATCCTTTATTGGATGCGGGGGGCGGGGAAAGTTGTCACCAAGGATGAGGAAAAGGCTGAGGTACTTAATGCCTTCTTTGCCTCAGTCTTTAATAGTCAGACCAGTTATCCCCAGGGTATTCAGCCCTCTGAGCTGGAAGACAGGGACGGAGAGCAGAATAAAATCCCCATAATCCAGGAGGAAGCTGTTAACGACCTGCTACGCTACCTGGACACTCACGAGTCTATGGGGCCGGATGGGATCCACCCGAGAGTACTGAGGGAGCTGGTGGAGGAGCTTGCCAAGCCACTCTCCATCAGTTATCAGCAGTCCTGGTTAACAGGGGAGGTCCCAGATGACTGGAGGCTTCCCAATGTGATGCCCATCTACAAGAAGGGCTGGAAGGAGGACCTGGGGAACTACAGGCCTGTCAGCCTGACCTCCGTACTGGGGAAGATTATAGAGCAGTTCATCTTGAGTGCGCTCAACAGGCATGTGCAGGTCAACCAGCAGATCAGGCCCAGTCAGCATGGGTTCATGAAAGGCAAGTCCCGTTTGACCAACCTGATCTCCTTCTATGACCAGGTGACCCGCCTAGTGGATGAGGGAAAGGCTGTGGATGTTGTCTACCTAGACTTTAATAAAGCTTTTGACACCATTTCCCACAGCATTCTCCTAGAGAAGCTGGTGGCTCGTGGCTTAGGCAGGTGTACTCACTGGGTAAAAAACTGGCTGGATGGCCGAGCCCAGAGAGTTGTAGTGAACGGAGTTAAATCCAGTTGGCAACCGGTCACAAGCAGTGTTCCCCAGGGCTCACTATTGGCGCCAGCCTTGTTTAATATCTTTATCAATGATCTGGATGAGGGGTTTGAGTGTGCCCTCAGTAAGTTTGCAGATGACACCAAATTGGGCAAGAGTGTTGATCTGCTTGAGGGTAGGAAGGCTCTACAGAGGGATCTGGACAGGCTGGATCAATGGGCCAAGGCCAACTGTATGAGGTTTAACAAGGCCAAGTGCCGGGTCCTGCACTTGGGCCACAACAACCCCATGCAACGCTACAGGTTTGGGGATGAGTGGCTGGAAAGCTGCCTGGCGGAAAAGGACCTGGGGATGCTGGTTGACAGCTGGCTGAACATGACCCAGCAGTGTGCGCAGGTGGCCAAGAAGGCCAACAGCCTTGCATCAGGAATAGTGTGGTTGGCAGGACTAGGGAAGTGATGGTACCCCTGTACTCAGCACTGGTGAGGCCACAGCTCGAATACTGTGTTCAGTTTTGGGCCCCTTACTACAAGAAAGACATTGAGGCGCTGGAGCGTGTCCAAAGAAGGGCAACAAAGTTGATGAAGGGTCTAGAGCAAAAGTCTTATGAGGAGCAGCTGAGGGACCTGGGGTTGTTTAGCCTGGAGAAGAGGAGGCTGAGGGGAGACCTTATCACTCTCTACAAACTACTTGAAAGGAGGTTGTAGCGAGATGGGTGTTGGTCTCTTCTCCCAAGTAACTAGCTATAGGACAAGAGGAAATGGCCTCAGGTTGCATCAGGGGAGGCTTAGGTTGGATATTAGGAAAAACTTCTTCACGGAGGGGGTTGTCAAATATTGGAACAGGCTGCCCAGGGAAGTGGTCGAGTCCCCATCCCTGGAGGTATTTAAAAAACGGGTAGACGAGGTGCTTAGGGACATGGTTTAGTAGTGGACAGGTACGGTTGGACTCGATGATCTTAAAGGTCTTTTCCAACCAGATGATTCTATGATTCTATGATTCTATGGTTATGGACAGAAGACAAAATATGCCTTGACTATAAAATATTCTTCACTTTAGAACCAAAGTTCCCAAGTTTTCATTGTGCTGAACCAAGCAGATCATTAGCAGTTAGCAATCTGTGTTGCTAATGATGGTGTAATTGAGAACAGAATTTATTCCAGTAACTGATATGGTCACCTAGTGCTCAAAGCAGTGAAGAAAATCCTAAGCAGTAAGTATTATGACTGGAGACACAGACCCTCGTGAGTGTTAAGGTTTTGCCTGATTAAGGGCATTTTTCTATGCAAATCTTTCCTTTGAAGGTGGAAAAGGGCTTACCTCACTTCTGAGGAAACAAAAATCTATTCATAACTATCTATGTGGGTGGTTATATAAATAAATAAAAAAACTAAACTAAATACTCCATCACCACATACTATAGTAACTACTATAACACTGCATCATACCTGAGTTGACTTCTAGCTCCACTAGTTATCTTAAAGACTGATATAGCAACTCTCACTGTGATCATGGCAGCCATACGTCCATTTCATCCAGTGTCAGCTGTGTAAGACATGTGCAGAGAAATACAATTCCTCTCTTGCAAAGAATGAGAAAATTCCCATCTTTTTAATGTCAAAGGAAGTCAGATTACTTTGGGTCTAATAGTCTCAATCATAGGCTAAGTGGCATTCATATTTTGTTCTCCTGGTTTTAGAATGCTGATAAAAACACAGGCCTTAGAAATGAGCGTGATGTTGCTTCTTTTAAAAGAAAAGCAAGTACATTTGTACAAATACAAAATGTCTGTTAAGAGATAATTCTTGAGTCTTGCAGACAATCATTTACTCAGAATTCCACTGAAGTATAAAATGATTACTGAAGTGTAAAATGATTATTAGAACATCCAGAGTTTTCTGATTCTCCAGATACAACTGGCTAAATGGAAGTAATTGGCCAGTAGAATATCAGACCACCTTTCTCCAGCCTTTTCTCTGTCAGTCTATTCAGACTCAATCCTCAAATTCAGTTAGAGCCTGCAGATATCAATGAATGTTAATGGAACTGAGACTGAAATGATATGTTCTTCAGTACAGCAGAGTCTGTGGTTCTGTCTCTGTAGAACATCAAGCATTTGTCTTAACAGGTAATTAGACCATCTGTAATAAAAATAATAATAACAATAACAATAATAATTTACAATTAACTGTAAAGTACTGTATCCAGCTTAACAAAGTCACAGAACAGAAGCTTCATGATGAAACAGAAGCTGTCATGATAAAAACACTAAGCTTTAAACTTCTTGAATTTAGAAATGAACTGTGGATTTGTAGATGAAGACATCGGATAAATAGGTAGTTTTAAATACTGAAAAAACCTTGAACATGCAACGTAATCCAAGACACTGATTTATCAAGTCTTCCTAGTGTTTAGCTGAAACATTTTTTTTTATGTAGCAGCAGCCAGTATCACCAGCAGGTGCTTTTACATTCTACTAGGGAGGATGGATATATTCACAAATAAAGTTAATATTCAAAGCTGGATAGAGAAGGCCTTTTGTATTTTGAAAAATCTTGTGAGAAAAAAAATAGATGTATGCTAAATTATAATGCATAAAATCACAAACAACTTCTGAATAAGTCAAAATTTGCTGTTCATCCTATATTCCATTATACTACCATCAGAATGCAATACCATGCAAGCCAAATATGCTATTAAGGCCTGCTGAACTTGAATTTTATTGGTTTCTTATACCATTACACATGCTAAAATCAATCTGCATGCCGAGTCATTGTAAAAATTCTTAATGTTGCATAAGTCTTCTTCAGACCTTCCTTATGCAAGAGAAAAGTAGGTAAAAGGTAGCTTAATTATTAAATAATGGATTGTGCAATAAAGCAAAGAGATAAAACCATAAAAATGTTTTTCACCTTTGTTTTGTCACTTAGTATGAACTGTGAAGTGACTGATACAGGAACAACAAGCACACTAATGATATTTGGATCTAGTTCTGAAGAAAGAAAAGAAAAATAGGGAAGAATGGTCCCACAGTACCCAGTAGTTGACTCAAAGCCCAAGTTTAGATCTATTTCTACTTAAAAATTTACTTGCTGTTCTTTATAGGCGGTGTTTAAATATGAAGTATTTATAAAGAGGGAGCAAAATTAATGGAAAGAGTGAAAGATAACCACAAATGAGCAGACAGTTCCATGTTTCATTAGAAACAAACAGTGAATTTTTTTAAAAAGGACTTTCCATTCTGCGTGCTCAAATAGGGTGATTAGTTGCTGAGGTGTAGCCAACAGACTAATATCTATTACTACTTTATGGTCTTTGTTCTCATCAGTGCAGACACTCACCTCATTCCTGTCCACAAAGCCATCAGAGGAACTCTGCTGATACAGTTTATTTCAATGAAGGAGAGGACACCGGGGTTAGGTGAGGGCTAGGCACCAGAGAGTGAACAGCTTCCAGCACTGTTATAGGGGATGCAGAGAGCTTCCAGTCAGCATCCCAGCGGGATGTGGTGTAGCTGGATAATTGTCACAAAGGTGATGTAGCACTCAAATTTGTTAATCCTACCATTCCCAAAGCAACTTGTTTTTTCATCAAAGACAGAAATTGTGGAAATTTATTTGTATGATACTGAGAACCAAAAAGTATTTTTCATGTTTAAATATTAAAGTTTTAAGGTGACAGATTCATTAAGATTTTACACCTAAGCACAAGTATTTCAGCTACTTAAAATTAGATATTACTGAAATTTGATCATGCTTTGCAATAAATTGTGCATTTTATTAGCACAATAAATGTGAGGACTTGAAATTCAAACAATTGAGCTGCTAGAGAGGTCTACTATGCTTGCAACTGACATTTTGTTGACAAAGTAGTTATTTGAATGCTTAACTCATGAATCACAATGGTTTCTATAAACATCTCATTTGATAAAGGTCCATGAACTTGAAACAATGTCAGCAAGAAATGTTATTTTCATATAGTCTCCTGTTCTATAACTAACGTAGCAGAGAAAGGAAAGCCTGGAGAAGAGAAGGCTGCAGGGAGACCTTATTGAGGCCTTGCAGTACTTAAAGGGGGCCTATAGGAAAGATGGGGACAGTCTTTTTAGCAAGGCCTGTTGTGACAAGGCAAGGACTAATGGTTTTAAACTAAAGGAGGGTAGATTTAGGCTAGATATAAGGAAGACATTTTTTACAGTGAGGGTGGTAAAGCACTGGAACCAGTTGCCCAGAGAGGTAGTGGAGGCCCCATCCCTGGAAACATCCAAGGTCAGGTTGGACAGGGCTCTGAGCAACCTGATCTAGTTGAAGATGTCCCTGCTCACAGCAGGGGGGTTGGACTAGATGATCTCTAAAGGTCCCTTCCAACCCAAAGCATTCTGTGATTCTATGATTCTATGATATTGAAGATAAATATTAAAAAAATATGCCTGCAAAAAATCATATGAAAATTGTGCTCAATGTGTCATGTACCTACCACAAAAATAAAATCAGAGCGAACATGGAAACACACACTTTAGTATCATTCCCGTACATAATGTGTATTATATATTGCATACTGGGACTACTGCAATACAAAGATGAGGTAAACATTAAGTACTAGGCTGCTGTCAGAGACCTGGGGGCACCATTAAGCCTTACTGTCCCTGCTGATTGCCCAGGACCACACTTCAGCCCATCCCAGGGCTGTTGGTTCCTGCCCTGGTGTTGCTGTACGATGCCAGTCTCCAGCCCTGTTCCTGGCTCCGTCTGCTTTGCTCCCAGCTCAGCTCCCTGGATGGCCCCTGGACCTGACTTGTCACTTGCCTCACCTGGGGCTGTCGATGAACCCTGATACCAGTGACCGGCTCTGCACGCCATGGCCAGCCCCTGGGTCACCCTTGGCTCCCAGCTCCACATCCCCTGCAAAGCACCCCTGCTCACACTGCTTCCTTGGTGTATTGTCATTTCTGTGCTTTCACCATTTGGGCATATATTCAGTAAGCAGCATGCATCACACTGGATGGTTCCAAAAGAGATATGAGACAAAAGAAATATTTGGATGAAGAGTAATATTAAATTATAAGAGGAAATATTTTCAAAAGGGAGATATGTCTTAGGCTTAAATTAATCACTTACATGAATGACGAGAAATTTCAATGTGTGTAAGGCATTGAAAATAAGACTGGATCAGTTTTAGGAAAACTACAGATTGAAGTGTCCTGCAAACATAGTAGATGGAAAAAGATCATATGTCATATATTTTCCATTTACACTGTGGATGCAAGTGTAATAGGAACACTGTATATTTAACAAGATACTTAGCTAGAAGGTCAATCACAAAGCATAACTGGGATGTTATCAAATTAACAGGAAGCCTTGGTACTAGAGACCATTTTACATTCAGTGTCATTGAAGATTTTCATTTAAAACTGGAAATGACAAATCAGACAATATGCTAAACATAGAAGAAGTCAGGAACAGGGGCAATAACTATTACAGAAGACCACTGGAATAAAATGACATCCAACATAGACAGATGCACTATGTATAAAGGAGGAAGAAATAATCAAGTGTCAGATCCTGCCAGGAAGTGCGATGAACTTCATTGGAGATGCAGGTTCTTTGTGCCTCTCAGGATCAGTCCATAAATGAACATAGAGGAAAACACTGACTCAGTTGGAAACAGATGAATGGTAGGTTACAGTCTGTGACAGACTGAGCATAAGCGAAGAATACAATGCTATCAATGAAAAGGTACAGTGGGTTTAAAATTAGGAGTGCCCTGAGTAACACAAGCTGTGTAATTACTCTGCTCTGGTCACATCTAATTTGGCTTTAGGTAGACTCTAGTGCAGGGCATCGTATTTCAAAACACAGCTACATGAAAGAGGGTTGATAAGAAATACCAGCACATATATTGTTTCTGCCACTCTTATCATAATCAGCAACACCTTCCGAGCCCAGCCCCACACATGTGAGCAGAATTATACTCAAGCATTAAACACTCTTCTAAGCAGATGTGGATGGTAAAATTTGTAAATCAGAAAACTGTAGTTATGAGGGATGGCTGGATGAACCATTCTGAAGATAAGGGAATCCCGTGACATGGTAACAGCTGTATGGTCAAGAAGAAGGAAAAATATCTAACAAATAGTCTATTATAGTCTATATTGATACTGTACCCAGGGCTTTTTTTTTTTTTTTTTTTTTTAAGCTTCTGTATGTTACCTGGATTCACTTTACTCCTGTAAGAAAACCCCTAGATTGAAAAGTGTGTTTAGTAAAGAGCTATTGAGGCTGTAGGCTGTGCTGCCAGGCATGGTATGTTCTCTAGATCATATAATGGAGGAAGCAGGTCAAGAGCAGCACAGGCTCCATCTATACCAGTGTTGCCTGTAGTTCTGCTGTCAGTATCACTGAGGAGTCTTCATTTTCCTTTAATTTCTTCATTCCCTTACATTATTTGTGCTATATATACATATGCTTCACACAGAGGCATTAGACTATATTTTGAATGTAAAAATTATCTTGATTTGTAGCTATCTTTAAAAATAGAGCAAAATTCTTTTTTTTTATCCAAACAGTTTAGGTAGTTGTTACATATCCAAAGTGTGAAATTTGAATCTATTTCTAAGATTAGATGATATATTAATGTAGAATTAATGCATTAATTCTGTATATTAGAATTAAATGAGCAGAGTTTTAGAAATGGTTACCTAAATTTAGACTTAAAAGCTGCAATCAAAATGTTCAGAACCCTTTCCTTGGTAATTTCTGGAAATCCTGCCTAGAAATTCTGAGCAGAAGACAAAACCATAACAACAGAATAGCTTAAAAGATAAAGGACACAGAAGAGTGACAGTGATATCAAGCAATAAGGTAGATACCCTACAGGGTAGGGTATTTTCCCTACAGGGGAAAAAAATCTGAGATTTTTCATTAAAATTTTATTTTTCCTCAACATTCAGAGGATGAGTGATCTCTGGCCCGTGTTCAATAAGCAGGTGATCTGCTTGCAGCTCTGAGAAACCCAAAGGAAAAAAAGCTGCCAAGTAGAGTTTCAAATATTAGAAAGCAGCCAAGAAAAGTGGGAGGTGGAGAAAGAGAAGACAATGAAATATTTGCTTAGAGAACATATCAATACACAGTTTAGTTTCAATGACAAAAAACCCAACTCTTTCCTGTAAGTAGTGTATTTTTAGAGAAGGGACCAGACAATGTACGTTTAACAACCCAGAAATTTTGCTTCGTGGTGGTATTTAAGAACTCTGTCTCACAGACATGTCAAAGTTGTGCCCAGGAAGGTGGGGTGTTCGAAGTTAAGCAGGATCCCAGCCAGAACTGCTGAGAAGGGAGGAGAGGAGTTCTGGGACTTTCTTTCTGAAAGGGCAGGGAAAAAACTTAGCATGGATGAAATCTAACTAAGAAAGGTAACAAATGGCAAGTGCAGCTCTCCAAAAGGTCCAATACAGGCACCAATACTTTCTCGCCTTGCCAAATTCAGCATCATCTGTTCAAGAAAAAAAATCTTCAAAAAAGGAACATAGTTCTTTTTTAAGGGAGGGTGGGGGGTGAGAGGCAAAAGCTAAAGTTAATAGCTTGCAACACCTGCAGCTGTAAACCCTCTCTTGCCTTGGTGAGATTGAAAGTCGTTATGCATATGACTTTCAGTGCTTTACCAAACATGTGGGTGATTATATTTAATATACACTAAAAAGAAAATATTCTGTATTACCACAGTAAGCTCAGTGGTACAAGGAATGAGAGAAACATCACTGGTATTAAATAAGTAAGAAAGCGATATTAATGGTATCAACTGCTGGATTAAACCTCAATGAAAGAAAGAAAAGGAATGCTTCCAGGATAGAGCTTTATTTTTAATTGAAACTGGTATTTTAAACTCCAGCTTAGAGAATGTACTAATAGGCTGGCGGAATTAATGCATCAAAATCCTGAATATTTGTTTTCTGCAAGAGAAAAATGTGTCATCTAGATAAAAAAAAAAGGATCCTGAATATTAACAATAATTCTTGACTTAATCAGTGTTCAAAGATAAATATTTTTTAATATTTACAGAAACTCCCAAAATTCTAGAGATGTTTTGCTGTTCAGATTTATAAGGGGTAGTTTAACAAAACAAGCAGATACTGTTTTCAAAATATGGTAACATGTATACATCAAAGTACCCACGATAACCATTCTTCAGGGACACCAACTAACAAAATACTGCATACTTTCAGTTTGTTTTCCCTACTTCATTCATTCTAAATGCTGTGTATTCACAACCTATGAAATGACCTGTTTATTTCCTATATCCTTCAAACTAGACACTGTCTAGTCAGCTACACATTCCCGATTGAAAAATAATAATAATAATGTTATGGTTTGTTTCATGATAAGCCCTGAAGATAATTAGTATAGCAGACTTGTTACCTTATTTTCAAATTCCTGAAATGTTTTGGATGGATTTGGATTTGCCATTTTCCTTCCATATTACTGTAGAGAAACAACACAGAAAGTGAAGGTAATAGTCACTAAAACGACCATGTGGGAAACTGGGGTAGTTCACTTCCCTGATCTGGTCTTCCCTGTAAACCAAGGCAAATATTTGGGGGCAAGAATTAGGACCATCTGCTTTAGGACCTAAGACAGCACTTGGAAGAAATTTAGCCTTTTAAGTCCAAGAACCCTCCTCTCACATGCTGCCTGGCTGGTGAGGTGTCTGTATTCAACTGGCACTTTCATTTAAGATTGCAAAGAATGTTTGATAGGAAGTGTGCATGTGAATGTCCTACGAAGGGGAAAATAGAGGTTTGAACCCTTTAATTGAGAAGGATGGTGAACTTGGATCTCTCTGTTTAGGAATGAGTAGATTGGACACCTGACTACTATGGAAAAGTTTGGCACTATTTCAAATTCCTTCTCTTTCTCAGGTTGTATTTTAAGTTGGAACTTTTTTTTTCAAGTCAGAAACTAACCTCAGAAGAGGGTTGTTGCTTCTGATATCCAAGTTAGATGGAAATGACCAGTGTACAGCTCTGAATCCGCACATAAACTTCAGGCAAGCAGAAGCTGAGGTGCTTCCCCTGTGCCTGTCATCAGTTGCTGTGTATGTATGAGCAGATGTCCAGTCAATGTATTGGATTGGCTTTTAGGTATAGCTTACACCTAACCAGCTAGATCTGTAGTAACAGCCTTGCTTTATTCTAACCAGTAAGCTACACAAACTGTGAAACATCCTAGTATTGCCTTGGTGTCCCTTCTGGCCTGCTTGGCACAAGCTGAAAAACTCTGAATACGAGAAGACCAACTCCCTAGAGTGATCTTGCAACAGCTCTCATAGAGGCAGTACTGAGAACAAGCCACGTGATACTCCAATAAACTCACAGTTGAAGACAAGAATAAAACAGCTACTTAAAATACTTCTACTATTTCTCTATTCCAGTCTGGACTGATGAAAGAAGCTCTTCTAGTCCACTGGGACATGGTTTAAAGCATTTTTTCTTTTTGCTTCCTCAGCTACCTCCCTGCTAAGATACAATGCTTGAGTGTATCCTAATTTATGTATGCAAGAAGTCACGTTGCTGGTGGCACCACTGGCTGTGCCATAGGAACGTGGAGGGCTGTGGATCACCCTGTTGGGAGTAGTGCATATTTGTCAGGTGTTGCAACCTGTGTGCAGCACAGCCAGCTTCAGGATATGGTTGCAGGGACAAGTCCCACAGCAATGTCTAATTAAGCTGCTGCAACATACCCTCTACTCCCATTTTGCCAGATCAGAGGCTTGTGTGGTCACACAGTGAACTTAACCTGCCACAACTGGAAAGCAGTACTATTTTGTATTGATATTGATCAGTTCAATCAATTCCTTGAGTTCACAGATATGACAGCCTTAAAAATATAATGCAAGGAAAGGCATAGTGATGATGAGATGAACAGAGGAAGACGAAGAGCAGGGGGTGGAGGGAGAAGTTCACTCTGACCTAAATTGTGCTCCTGTTGAGTGTGGCTGAAGTCAGCCAGATAGTCAGTTTGTTATAGTCAGTTTGTTAGAAAGATAGCTTGAGCAAATTTAACAGGGTTTTTTCCCTCCTCGTTTTTGACTAAACTCTTTCTCTTCTCTCCTGCACTGGCTGTGACTTGCACTTCCCTCTATGGGCCAGCTGAACTCATGAATGGAAGAGAAAGCTAACGCAGAAAAAAAAAAAGTGTCTAATGAACACCAGAGCCAGAAAGACAGAAGGTAGAACTACATAAAGAGGAGGAGCTACGCTGCTAGAGGAGAGGCTGGAAACAGTAAGGATTTGAACAGCTCTGTGGTGAGCTGTCGTGTCAGCAGAGGTAACGTACCTGCTCCAAGAGCCAGTTCCTTGCCTGATACTGAGGCGATTATAACACCTTCTTAGTGGCATGTTGTGACAACGAAAATAAAAATCTTGTTCTTCCTCAAAGACCAGCATATATAGGCCACATATATACTGGAAACAAATAGGACGTGAACAATAATTTGAAGGGCAACTTGACCATATCTTACAAAATTTTGCAAGAGTTTACTTATTTCCACTGACATAAAGAACTCTCTTACCTATCACCTTCTGTCAACCAGTTGCAAGGCCTAGAAGTAACCATTCACCTGGGTACAAAACAAGTCATCACGTATGGGAGCTGTGCCCACTCTCCAATTTTCTCGTAGTCCTCAACCTGCCCAGGAGGAAAATGTCCCTTGTATTCTTCTGTGCCTGTAGAGTGTCCTGGGGATTTGAGTTTCGTTTTATTTTTACTGAGAGAGATATTTTTCCCAGTTTGCTGAACATGCATTCTCTCCTCTTGTACCGGCATTTTGGAACGGAAATGCTAACACAGCTTGCACAAAATTCACTACAAACAATGACAAATAAACTGAGAGACCTGACTCTAAAATCATCTTTCAATTAAATATTTATTCTCTTTCCTAGTAGTACAACTGAACCTAACAAAACTAAAACAGACAATAGACATTACCATTCACAAAGCACATATTTAACCTTCATTCCTAATAATAGCAATAATTAAGGGATGTTGACAAGCACTCATTTGACAGTGAGACTGGGGAGGCATGTCTTTCCTGACACACTGGGATATAGCATTAGATTGTAACAATGCTGGCAGCCTCCCAAAGGATGGAGTCAAGGCAGGTGGTAATCCAGTCCAGCAGCAATGGAAAATAGGTGACTGCACATTGGCTTTAAATTACAGTGCACAGTCTGTATTAAGAATAGAGGATAATTTATGTGATATATGTAGTGTAACACTCGAAGTCCCCTCATTTGTTTTCTTCATCAAAATGTGTGGCAATTGTTTCTCTGGGATCTTTTTTTCCTAGAAAGAAAGAAGGCCTATAACAAGTAACATGTTAATTAGGCACATTCACAGCACTAAATTACTAACTTTCATTTACCTGGAGACTAAACATAGAGTGCTGTAAATGGAATTTTCAGTGGAAATTATGGTAATGGAATTAGAAAACCACTGTTGGCAACAATAAATCATTAGCTATCTAGTCAGAACATTTTATGCTTTCACAGAGTGTAAGCTGTGTTTGCAGCTGAAATGGGATCTCTAAACCCAGCACCCCACAGATGTAAAAACTCCAGAAATAAGTATACCTATGGCAAACACTCCACCTTCAGGGCAAAACAGAGATGAAGTACTGTGCAAGCTTTAATAGCCTGTGAGAGAAGAAAAAAAAAGGAGGTAGTTGCAGGAAAAGTGGTTGAAGAAATAGCAGTGAAAACTCCCAATTGATTTACTGGTTGCCTCGTTGCATTCACTGAGTGCTAGATGGGATATTGTACTCATAGCTAACCTGAGCAAGAGTGGAGAGGACAAAACTAAGATCTCTCATTCTGTCAATTATAGCTTTCCTGTAAGTATAGTTTATTCTAAAACATTTCATCATCTGACTTTGAGAAACTGCTGTGATAGTGACCAGAAAAGCCTCCAAATGATTTTGAAATTTGTATTGTTACCCCTTGTGGTCTCTACTACAGACTCCATGTGGGCGTGCACATTGAGTGTACTTAGCTATGTAAGCACACTTTGTTTTCCAAAGGTGCCACGTGATACATGGATACATTACATTTTACTCTATCATAATAAAGTCAATCTAATTTGTTTAGAATTACTGGTGTCATACTGTCAAAAAAGCATCTGGTCCCATAAAAATCTTCACTTTTGTCATTACAGCACTTAATGGCAAGAAAATTTTCACCTAAAACATTTGGAGCAGATTTTGAAAGACATTTAATTTTAAAGGATGTGATTTTATGTATGTGGAAGAAAAACTTGGCTATACAAATGAGTATCAGGAGTTTAAATTGTATTTTCATTGTGGTCTTTTCCTCACATGCAAGTATGGCCCAGGATTTAGGTGAGTGAAGTGCAGTAGGGAAGAAGGTAGCTTGGTATGACAAGCATTTTTTGGATCACATTTTACAGATGGTCTCAACTTGTAACCTAGTTTATCTCTATAGCTCACACATTCTTTATCTTGTATGCTTTCTTCCCAGAAAAGCATGCTGCTGTTGCTTCTGCTGCTTGAAGAGACCTGTGCTGCTTAAGAGCTCAAAAGATTTGGCTAGTACGTTGCATTAAATCAAGCATGCCTGCAAGGCTTCCTTAAAGTGCTTCTTGGACAGCCACACTTCCTTTTCCTGTGCACCAGTTCACTATATAGGAGTTACTTAGGTATTCAGACATCGTCTCTGCTATTTTCAGCTGTATACTGCTTGAAAAACAAAACAAAATGAAAAGATGCATTGCTTGTAATGCATACATTCTGACTTCTGGGAATTAATGTTCTGCCAGTAAGTGGGTACAGTGTATCCTGTCTGTCAAATTTCAATTCCCTTTGTCCCCAGAGAACAATAAATCAGCCACATGTTAGCCACTTGAGCCATCTCACTGAACTTGTGGCTCATATGCTAAGTTAATCTTTCAGAATCCAATCAGGGAGTAAATGCCTGCATATATCTCTGGTTTAAAATTTAATGAACATGATCACCTTTGATGTGTTTTGGGCTTTTGTTTGTTCATTTTTCAGTAAGACAAAAAGACATAGTGACTATAGGAAATTAAATAAAAATGACTCCAATTTTTTCTCCTTTCAGTCTGCAGAAATGAAAACTAGTGTCTTTCTTGGAGTTCTATAAAAATTATCTGTGCGTGATTAATTTATTGTTATCAAACGTCATTTTCATGAACAGTTACATAAAAAATGTCTTTACTCACAAATCACACCTCAAAAGCTCCCAGTATGGAAAAAAAACCCCACAACCCTTACATTTCGTCATTGAAGCTTCTACCCAGAGAGAAGTCCTTACTATGTTCTAGGTGAAGTCATGCACATCATTTAAAGGTAAATGTTGATTTGCTATGTGCCTACACATTGGTGGACTCAGTCACTGAACACTCATATGGTACGCAGACTGCTACTGCATTCAGAGAGATACTGTAGGCTCAAATCTGACCCAACTCACATGGATGAACAAAAGAAGCAGCCACATTGAAGCTAATGATTATACTGGCACAAAACTGGTGCAGTTAAGATAAGTGTTAAGAACTAGATTTCCTTTTTACCCTGTTAAAGTTTTATGGGTCTGTATATAGGTCTGTAGCTGTTTGTTTTCTCCTCATTTTTGTGGATCACCTCTCAGTCATTGTGCCTGGGCTATTTTAACAGCCATAACATTTTGTAGTTGCTTCTGGATAATGTATCCTATTTCAAGTGACCATTTGCTGCCTGGATCAATGTTACTTGTGCAACATAATCTCTCACATGGATAGCAACAAGAAATTTTTTGCAGTTGAAGATCGCCAAATTCTTGTGCCTGTAAAATATAGATGGATCCAATGGACATTTAGCCTGAGTAAGAATTTTCTGTAAATGATACTGATGAAATGGAAAAATTCAGTGCTAAACAAAGTTTTATGTGCTTCCAAAACTTGCTATTTAATTTACTATTTCATAATAAGATTTATATAGCATTTTGTTGGGACTTCCCTTTGTTTTTGAACAATGCATGAGGTTATGTTATTGTAGTTTCAACATTCAATGACAAGCAGTTCCTGAAAAATATTGTGCCATTGAAACATCTCATACACACTTGTTGTTACCTTTTTAACAGGGCAATTTACAACTCATTTGTGAGTAATTTTAATATTTGCCCAGCATCCTGAATTCCATTTTCCTCTTCTGACTCACAGCACTGATGACCTGTATAAGGAGAAATTGTTTGCATAGTCCATTCTTTGCATGCTTTCTTTCTTTCTTCAGTGTTGACATGCACAGAATCTGTTAAAAAAACAAATAACAGGAAAGAAAACTCTTCCTTTCTCTGCATAACAGCTGCAGGAGACAACAGAAAACAAACACCTGAGATATATCTAGCTCATTTTTCAGGTGACCTCATTATGAAAAACAGGAAAGACCCAGACTTCTGTGTTTGCTTTATAAAATGTTGTTTGCCTTCACTGGCTCTGTTGGGATTTAGGGACTAACTATATGACAGGAAGCTCAGGGAAGCAGTCTACATTGTCTGATGCCATTGTTTTTCTTCTGAGTTCACTAAGTTCATTTCCACTATACTGTTTTTCTACCAGCATGTTTTTGAGTCAGTTTAACTGACTGGAACTGAGTGTCTTAAAATAATCTGACAGCAGATATGGTGGTGATTTTAGCCCATCTTTTCCTTTTTTTTTTTTTTTTTTTCAATCCATAGCCGGTGATCTGAGGTAAAGCTTTGACTGAGGAGCACTTAAAGGGAATTTAAGGGTTTTAGCTCATTTCTGCTGAATAATAGCCAGTTTCAGCAAACCACAGAGCACAGACAGTCTCTCTAGCAGCATGATCAGAGAAGAGTGAGTGCCCCACCAGAAAAGAGAAGTTGAGCTGATCCTCTCATCTGAGCCAAAAGGAATCAATGCTAGCTTTCTATTTTTACAATAATTCTTTTTTTTTCTTTTCTTTTTTTTTTTCTCTTTACTTGTGGATTCAGGCATTAATTAGATGTTCAACATTTGATTCTCCATTATTTGCAACCACATTTTCAGGGCAGCAGACTGATTTGGCCAGTCTGTTTGACCCTTGGCATGAACCGCCATGCATTGAAGAGACTCACAAATAAGGCTTAACCTAGAAATAACACCGGAAAAATAAATAAATCATGTCATGAGCCAGTCGGAAATTCACTTTCTATGATGGGCAGGGAATGAGAAAAGCATGAAACATGAGGTAATCTTCAGATAAGATCAAGATAAGTGCCAAATATATTATTTTGTCATAGAGGACACTTTGGGGTGGTCTGCTTTAGGCTGTTTTGGCTACACCTAGACCACAGAATACAGAAGCATTTTTTCATTGAGTCTGGTGGCACACCTTAATGAATTTTTATTCCATATACAGGCAGGACACATATAGTTACCTATACAAGGAACCTAGATACACCAATAACGTAGAAACTGTAGTGTACTCCACCAGCCACTCCTGAGATCCAGCTATGTGGAGGACCAGAAGCCAAGACATGCCCTAGAGAGCACCAACAGGTAACTACAGATGTCACCTCTTGATTTTTATCTTACATGCTGTCTTAGTTTCATCTGGGATAGAGTTAATTTTCTTCCTAGTAGCTGGCATAGTGCTGTGTTTTGGATTTAGCATGAGAATAATGTTGATAACACACTGATGTTTTAGTTGTTGCTAAGTAGTGCTTACACTACTCAAGGACTTTTCAGCTTCTCATGCCCTGCCAGCGAGAAGCTGGGAGGGAGCACAGCCAGGACAGCTGACCCAAACTGGCCAAAGTGCTATTCCATGCCATGTGATGTCATGCTCAGTATATAAACTGCGGGTAGTTGGCTGGGGGGCAGCAATCGCTGCACGGGGACTGGCTGGGCATCATCTGGCAGGTGGTGAGCAATTGCATTATGCTTTGTATATTATTATTATTATTATTATTATTATTATTATTACTACTACTACTATTTTACTTAATTTTATTTCAATTGTTAAACTGTTCTTATCTCAATCCACAATTTTTCTCACTTTTACTCTTCTGATTCTCTCCCTCATCCCACCAGGGCAGGGGGAGTGAGTGAGCGGCTGTGTGGTGCTTAGTTGCTGGCTAGGGTTAAACCATGACAGTCCTTTTTGGTGCCCAACGTGGGGCGCAAAGGTTTTGAGATAACAGATTAACCAGAGCATGTTAAGGACTCTGTTAACAGTTGCCGGTCACAATATTGATTCAATCTGTTCTCGATATTCGTTCATCTGATGTGCACCATGCTCCTTTTTTTGCTGTACATGTTAAAGATTGGTGTTGGTTTTTGCCGTTTGCTGTGCTCTGCAGTGATTAGTGATGTTTTGCCTGGGAGATTTGTTATTAAAACACTGACCTTGAGCTTTATCTGGTATTTGGGTTTTGTACTGAAGCTATTACCGTACTTCGGGTACTACCTCATGGAGACAATTAGCAATTATAACTCTTCCTCTGAGAGGCTTTTTATGGAGGAAATACAGAATGGCACCTTTGCTAACTTCTTCTATGATGCTTCCTCCTTCATTACAATAACTTTTCAGTATCTTGAACATCCTTGGGTAGTTAAGATGTATCTATTGGTATTTCTTGGGAATATTGTTTTGGCTTTGTCTGAGGTTAAGAAGCAATTTAACAATATCATCCAGAGATCTGCCCCAAGGCTGGATAGTTATGAGTGGCAGGGTATTTTGGATAGTATAGGCAAGTACCTAGGACGGCGGGCACCTCCAATGTTTTGGAACTTTNAGATTTGTTATTAAAACACTGACCTTGAGCTTTATCTGGTATTTGGGTTTTGTACTGAAGCTATTACCGTACTTCGGGTACTACCTCATGGAGACAATTAGCAATTATAACTCTTCCTCTGAGAGGCTTTTTATGGAGGAAATACAGAATGGCACCTTTGCTAACTTCTTCTATGATGCTTCCTCCTTCATTACAATAACTTTTCAGTATCTTGAACATCCTTGGGTAGTTAAGATGTATCTATTGGTATTTCTTGGGAATATTGTTTTGGCTTTGTCTGAGGTTAAGAAGCAATTTAACAATATCATCCAGAGATCTGCCCCAAGGCTGGATAGTTATGAGTGGCAGGGTATTTTGGATAGTATAGGCAAGTACCTAGGACGGCGGGCACCTCCAATGTTTTGGAACTTTACCCCTGAGCAAGTGCAGAATCCTGAAAAACTAGTAAAGTATTTGGAAAAAGTATGCTGTCACCCTGGCAACTCCAGAGAGACACAAATCACCGCAACACGTTGGGGCCTGGCCCATGCCTACCGAGCCCTGTTCAACACCATTCAGAACCCTCAAGGGAAAAAGAAGGTCTCTGGATCTGATGACAAAACGACAGGCACTGCGGCTATTCCAACCCCCACCCAAAGCACTGCAGCTACTCCAACCCCTGCGACAGGCACTGCGGCTACTCCAGGCCCCACCACAGGCACTGTGGCTACTTCAACCCTGGCTACAGGCACAGTGGCTAAACCAGAGAACCAACCTGTGCCAGTATCAGTCGTCCCTATACACAAGAAGAAATACACAAGAAAATCAGCTCATTTAGTAAGGGATGAAGATGAACCAGGGCCATCATGAGAACAGGAGGAAGAGGAAGAACTCGTAAACGAGACAGAAACCACCCGATCTTTATCCTTGAGTGAGCTGCGAAGTATGCGAAAAGACTTCAGTCGTCGTGCAGGCGAGCACATTGTCACCTGGCTGCTCCGATGCTGGGACAACGGGGCCAGTAGTCTGGACTTAGAGGGTAAGGAAGCCAAACAGCTGGGATCCCTTTCTAGGGAAGGGGGCATTGACAAAGCTATTGGAAAGGGAACACAAACCCTTAGCCTCTGGAGGTGACTCCTGTCAGCTATGAAGGAAAGATATCCCTTCAAGGAAGATGTTATATATCGCCCAGGCAAGTGGACCACTATGGAGAGAGGTATCCAGTACCTGAGAGAATTAGCCATGCTGGAGTTGATTTATGGTGACCTGGACAATGAGGAGTTATCCAAAGATCCAGATGAAGTCAAGTGCACACGACCCATGTGGCAGAAGTTTGTACAGAGTGCACCATCATCGCATGCCAATTCATTGGGAGTAATGACATGGAAAGACGGAGAGGAAAAAAGGGTGGATGAATTGGCTGGCCAACTCGGTCAATACAAAGAAAGTCTCTCTTCTTCCCTGTGGGCCTGCATCTCAGCTGTGGAAAAACTGTCCCGAAAGTTCCAGCAACTAAAAGAGGATACGTCCCACTCCCCACCTGTACGGACCAGTATCTCAGCCATTAGGAGTAATCATCCCTCTGCTCGAGAGAGAGGATATAGTGGATGCACATCACGGGGCACCCTGTGGTTTTACCTGTGTGACCATGGAGAGGACACGAGGAAGTGGGATGGAAAATCTACCTCAACCCTAGAGGCATGGGTACGTGAGTTGCAAGGAAGAACAATCACAAAAGGGGGTTCTTCCAGGAAAATTTCCACTCCAGTTTCCAGTGGGCAGTTCCCCAGACAGAGTAAAAGGTCTGATCTTACTTCCGATCTTAATAAAGGGACTTTTGATTCTCATTTACAAGAAGTGAATAACAAATACTATGACCAGGGCCCTGCCTCCAGCCAAGTGGAGGAAAGGGACAACCAGACAATACTGGACTGTGTGGATTTGATGGCCTGGCACATCAGACCCACAGGTGTATAAGTCTCTAGTGGACACCGGTGCACAGTGTACCCTAATGCCATCAAGCTATAAAGGGGCAGAACCCATCTGTATTTCTGGAGTGACAGGGGGATCCCAACAGCTCACTGTATTGGAGGCTGAAGTGAGCCTAACCGGGAATGAGTGGCAAAGGCACCCCATTGTGACTGGCCCAGAGGCCCCGTGCATCCTTGGCATAGACTACCTCAAGAGAGGGTATTTCAAGGACCCAAAAGGGCACTGGTGGGCTTTTGGTATAGCTGCCTTGGAGATGGAGGAAATTAAACAGCTGTCTACCTTGCCTGGTCTCTCAAAGCACCCTTCCATTGTGGGATTGCTGAGGGTCAAAGAACAAGTGCCCACTGTTACCACAACGGTGCACCGGCGGCAATATCGCACCAACCGAGACTCCCTGATTCCGATCCACAAGCTGTTTTGTTGACTGGAGAGTGATAAGCAAGACTCGCTCACCCTTTAACAGTCCCATATGGCCAGTGCGAAAGTCTAATGGAGAGTGGAGATTAACAGTAGACTACCATGGCCTGAATGAAGTCACGCCGCCACTGAGTGCTGCCATGCCAGACACGCTAGAACTTCAATATGAATCGGAGTCAAAGGCAACCAAGTGGTATGCCACTATTGATATTGCTAATGCATTTTTCTCAATCCCTTTGGCAGCAGAGTAAGCCACCATTTGCTTTCACTTGGAGGCTCGTCCAGTACACCTGGAACCGACTGCCCCAGGGGTGGAAACACAGCCCCACCATTTGCCATGGACTGATCCAGAATGCACTGGAACAGGGTGAAGCTCCGGAACACCTGCAATACATTGATGATAACATCGTATGGGGCAACACAGCAGAGGAAGTTTTTGAGAATGGGAAGAAAATAGTCCAAATCCTCCTGAAGGCCAGTTTTGCCATCAAACAAAGTAAGGTCAAGGGACCTGCACAGGAGATCCAGTTTTTAGGAATAAAATGGCAAGATGGACATCTTCAGATCCCAATGGATGTGACCAATAAAATAATAGCTATGTCTCCACCAACTAGCAAAAAGAAAACACAAACTTTCTTGGGCATTTTGGGTTTTTGGAGAATGCATATTCCAAATTACAGTCAGATTGTGAGTCCTCTCTATCAAGTGACCCGGAAGAACGATTTCAAATGGGGCCCTGAGCAACAACAAGCCTTTGAACAAATTAAACGGGAGATAGTTCATGCAGTAGCCCTTGGGCCAGTCCAGGCAGGGCAAGATGTAAAGAATGTGCTCTACACCTCAGCCAGGGAGAATGGCCCTACCTGGAGCCTCTGGGAGAAAGCACCAGGAGAGACTCGAGGTCAACCCCTAGGGTTCTGGAGTTGGGGATACAGAAGATCTGAGACCCACTATACTCCAACTGAAAAAGAGATATTGGCAGCATATGAAAGGGTTTGAGGTGCTTCAGAAGTGGTTGGTACTGAAGCACCAACCTGGCACCCCGACTGCCGGTGCTGGGTTCCCTCTACACATCATGCAACTGATGCTACATGGAGTAAGTGGGTTGCACTGATCACACAACGGGCTTGAATAGGAAACCCCAGTTACCCAGGAATCTTGGAAGTGATCATGGACTGGCCAGAAGGCAAAGATTTTGCAATATCACCAGAGGAGGAGGTGATGCATGCTGAAGAGCCCCACTGTACAATAAACTACCATAAAATGAGAAGCAATGTGCTCTGTTCACTGATGGGTCCTGTCGTATTGTGGGAAA
>VYZW01036727.1:20608-31949 GCA_013401315.1 Balaeniceps rex | reverse complement strand
ATCAGCCTGATAGAGCATATGTAATTGTATAATTCATCTTATTCTTTCAATAATTTCTTTACGGGTTTAGTTGGATAGTTTCCCTCTCTACCTACAGCTAAAATTCAGTATTTGGAGCAGTTATTTTTATACAGAGCAGTAAATATTTTAGTGCCCTCGCATAACATCCATCTGAATGAGTTATTTCTAATCAGGTTTAAAATGTAAAAGCATTTCAGGCTGAATTTTTCAAAAGTCTCTAGATGCTAGATGTATGTGCCAAGCATAATGCAACTGTACTCCAGCCTGGAGTAGGGCTTCTTATGAGCCTGTGAAATGCTAATATTGAAGACAAAAACACAAGTATGGCTATACTGATTCAGACCATAGGTTCAGGTAGTCCAGTAGTCTCCAAAACTGGATGGGCAGACCTAGTGTCTATGACAGTAGCTACCAGGTAGCTGTGTGAGGTGTGCCCTTTGGAGGAGACTAAATGGGGTCTTCAGCACCTGGATGCTTTTCTATACTGCTCTGGTTTATGCTAGTAGGTAGTGGTGCCCTAGAGTCTATTTGTCTGCTGGACCATAATGTGGCTGGCTATTTCCCTCTTCTTTATTTATTCCTAGCCCTGGCTCCAGGACTTTTTTGGAGGTAGACAGAGTAGCAGCCCTTCTTGGTGCTGAATCCCTCTTGTCCCTCACCATGAAAATCTCTAATAGGGGTAATTCCTTGGTATTTGCTCCTTTTGCCCTGCTAAGAGGCAGAGACAAGGAACATGGTTTTGTGTGTATCTTCTCAAACAATGGGTTCAGTTGAAATTGGAAATTCTTACAAATTTTCAAACAATCTTGTCTTTACATATTCCCATTTTCTATTGTCAGAATACTTTTTGAAAACCACATGGAAAGTGAAAATGGGTTTTGGAATGCATTTAGACACTTGTGTTGTTTGAATATCATACTCACCTTGGACCAAGTTTGATCAATTTTTTGAAGTATGGGTGACAGGACCCATATATAGATTCATGAATATCTGAGCAAAGCACTGGTAAAGTTACTAGGCATCAATAAAAGGTAGATGTTATCACTGTTCAAAGTATTTTCTGAAGGGTTGAACACTCACTAAACCCCACCAAAAAATTAATGGGTAACACTGCAGCCAAAACTTTTCTGAATATCAGGTCACTTATTAGAATATCAGTGTATGTTTTGGAAATCTTGGCTTAGAATGCAGGGAATACAAACTGAGCTTACTGGCTCAGAAATGAAGCCTACTCCGGTCTTTTACTTTTAGAATAAAAACTTCTCTGGGCTATAAATCTCCCTTCCCTGTTGCAACAAAACATGTTACAGTCCTTCTGGAAAGGTTGTAGACAATTCACTGGTGTTAATGGCTATTTTTCCTGAGCAAGGACTTCCAAATCTGGATATAGTATATATTCCTGAGTAGTATCTCTGGCAAAATGTGTAGGGTTTAATCCATTCTCACTCTAAGCAGAAGTTTATTGCCTTTCCCATTCCCAAGAGAGATATATTAAAAAATTAAGACTTATATTAAAAATTTTTCTTTTTTTCCGATGGCATTCAGGACTTCCATGGCAAAGTGTTTCTTGCAGTGCTGCCTGTCCCAGTATCAGCCATACCATTCCCTTCTCAGGACAGGGAGAGGCAGACAGAGCTGGCAGGAGGGTCAGGGGATGCTTCTTTTTTGCTCTAAGTCTTCCATCAGTGCCATGTGCAATCAGACTGGTGGCATGTCATTTCAATCTGTCAGCATCCCCTGAGCGCTACTCAGTCAGCTGTAAGGAAATACCTTGTGTGTTGGCAGAGGATGTCCTTTAACAACACCCAGTCGCTCAGTCAAGCAGCCTAAATAGGGCAGCAGACAGCACCTTCACACCAGTGTATGTTAACTGAGCTCTCTGTCAATGTGTCTTGACCTCATAAGAAGACACAGCAAAAAGGCCAGGGTGAAGAGCAGAGAAAGGCTAACCTTGCCTTGTCTGCTAAAAATGACAGCTTCCTTTACTCCACTCAGTCAGAAACAAACATATTTTATACATGTGTGTGTATATAAAAATAAAACTACACACACGATTTTCTTTTTGCAGTATGGGAATGTAACCACTAGATGACACCAAGAGATAGTTCCTATAGACCTGATATTTTATTCTTTATTCATCTGCCTGTTCAAAAGGTGACATTCTTGCTGAGATTGTGATTAAGATTACAGAGGTACGCAGATTAAGTGATCTGGCAAGTATTAATAGTTACCTTACTTTAATATTACCAATTACTGTCCTAGAGTGCAAAGAGCTTGGAATTTACGATCGTTTGGACAGTGGATCTCAAACATTACCTCTCCTTCCCTGCTGAGCGTACCTTTAATTGGCTATTACCAAAGCATCACTTGTATTGCCATGGCCGAGAGTCTGCCGGTGCTTGTACAGCAAACTTCCCAGTTGCGATGGCTTATAATTCATCTCTGAGAATCCACACAAGGTGAAAACTTGGTATCATCAAGCCTTGGTGCAAGATCACGTATTATACCAAGCCAGAATTATCTGTTTCGCCTTTCTCTGCTACTTTAATCGTTCTCTCAAAATGAGATAAAGCTACAGGGTTTGATAATAAGAATGAAGAAATGCTTTTCCTTGCTCGAAAGAATGTCAAAATTGATAATTTGGTATGAATTTCTGAGATTCAGGTTTTGGTAATGGAAAAGGAGAAGCAAGTTTGAAATTATCCTCTTATATTATTTTAATAATTGACAGTAACGCTACCGTTTCCACAAAAAAATGTATAAGTATCCAAGGCTGACAGGTCTGCATGGACGTTACATTAACACAAAATGGCCTAAATTTCTAAGTGGTGGACAGAAATTTAGTCCCATGTGTCCGTGTAGAAATTCATAAAAGCAACATAGTATGACTAGTGTCACCCATTAATGTCAATTAGAGACATAGAGCCTGCTTGATAATACAGAGTTGGTTTGGTCATGCAAAAATATGCAAGTCTTAGAGAAACAACGTTCTTCAAATCTTTTTAGCAACTCCTTCTACCTCTTCCCCCCACCTCCAAGTACTAATATAACTAAACAATAACCTTTCACTGAAAGCAACCATTCATGAAGATTTACTGGATTACAACAACAACAACAACAAAAAAGGAGTAGTTTTTCTCTTATGAGTGTGTTTCAAGTATGCCCATGCATTTCATACACCTCAATATTATTACTGAGAAATTTGAACTAAGGGTGATTGTCATTAAAACTTTAGTAGTTCCCCACTGTGTCTATTGTGGTCGTCACGGCAGTGATAATAACAGGAAGACAGTACTTATGAAGATCTTACTGGTGAACTCTACATATGTAAGCAACAACAGAGTATACAATGTAAAATTCTATTGAGCGCAGTAACGGTAATTGGGATTTTTAACAGTAATTGGGATTTTTAAGTCTTTTTGCAATGAGGCAACAAATTTCAATCTCACTGACACAACCTCTCATTCACAGCTTTCCTGAGTGGCTCAAAGTGGTTGCTGTCATCCCTGCTCTGTGGCCAGGTCTGAGCTGGGAGAGGTACAAGCATCCACCCAGTGCCTGTCCCTGCACAGGAGACAGCTGCCATGCAGGCAGCCCCAAGAGCTGGGTGCTGGAGAGGAACCCACCACCTGACCCAGACCAGGAGCTACAGGGAGACACTGCTCCCTGTGGGTGCATGGTCCTACAGAAATCCCGGTGCCAACCATGCCACGGGTGTAGGTGCTGGTGTGAGGTGAGCAGCCTGTCCAGTTGGCTGCTGTAGTGGGGTCACCAGGGCTAATACGAGGGTAAGTGGAAATAATAAATCAATGAGTGTATGAAAAGGAGAGAAAGAATACCAAGTCATTGTGCAAGGAAATTATAACGTTTATAAGGAGGGATCACATTGTTCTTGGATGTGATTGAAGAAATAAAGTCCTATTGCCCAGCATGAACTCCTCCTGTAAGACAAGGAGCTTACTTTGGGACCATGATTTCTAGGAACACATGAAACACACCATCAGCTTTGGTGCTACACCTAAGAAAGGCTTTCTTTTCCAATGACTTTATGAAAGTGTGGCTTATAAAGTGTCTTAAGATTCTTCACAATAAAGTGGAGAATGCACATGAAATATAATTTCTATGTGATTGCTATAGCTATGATTACAGGGACTCTGCAACTATTTAGTTTGTGAGTACTTGAATAGAAAAATTGACACTTTCTTCATGTCTTATAGATAAGACAGACTCGACATGAACTTTACTTTTTTTCTTGCAAAAACCACATTGAAATATTTCCTGGAAAAAAGTCCTGGAGATCATGATTTTCATACAAATAAAATAAATGTCATACTTGTTTGATGTTTGATTTTGTTTTCACTTGTGGAAATCAGGTCCCATTTTTATATGGAACAATGACAATTGTCAGTGAAAGCACCACATATTCTGCTTGACTCCGAGTGGTTAAAAATCCAACTAGTTTTGCCCCCATCAGTTTTACAGGCAGTTCAAATTGCCTCATAAAACTCTAATGGTTTTCCTCATACACAAAATGTATTGTGTGGCAGGCACAGAAAACACAGTTTCTGCTAGGTAAAATGTATATCTAATCAGATCGTTGTTCCACCTGTAACAATTTTTTACTGTAAAAAAGTTGTGAGCAATACACTATCGGGTAAGACCCACTTGTTAATTGTTGCCTTTTTAAAGTAAAATACAGAAATTATTTTAGACTTAAAGCTTTCTTTTTTCTAGGGAATACACATGATGTGTATTAAAACTTTTTTAACTTCTATAACATTTTTAGATATATGAAAATTTCAACGACCTGAGAAAATCACAAAAGATTTTTTTTTTAAATTGTCAGAGGTCTAATTTTGGTAAGGAAATAAAGGTCAGTATTTTGGGGGGATTTAGACATAAGCACCAGCATTAACAGTCTTCTTTTGGTGTGCTATTATTTGTATTCAGGAAGGACGCATAGGCCATGACATTTTCTAACACCTTGCAATAGATGTAGGAGAGATGCATAGATGAGAATTCTCCCAGTCACATTCATTTGCTTTCTAAGTACGATAAATAAATACTGGTATCAACAATCTAAACTGCTCCAAATCTGAAAGTTATTTCTCAGAAATCAGGGCATCTGCTAAGAAGTCATGCAGTTTCTGGTGGCGTTGTTTAAATTATCATATTTGCCACATTCTTCTCATCTGCTGTCTACATTCTTCATTTTAAAGGACACTCATTTGTCAGTTTCAATATTTTTGCAGAACTGTGCAGTTTAAGCATCTACATGTTTTTAAATCTTGAGTTTTTATCAAAACTTATCAGTCCAGTAGTTATGACTGTTAAATGTGTAATCTAAAATACAAATTCCTGACAAAAGTACAAGAGTTAACTCACTGTAGTGAAAAGCATTTTCAGAAGTTTGTGTGTGAGCTGAGACATCTGGGGTAGGATTAATCAGTGTTAGAAGGTTGAGGGGGTTTTAGTCTAGTTTTGTGTTTTAGTTCTGTTAAATTGCCTTGATGTGCTGCAGAGTTGTTCACTCACATCAGTTCCATCCCACCTGGGGTTGGCTGCTCCCTTTCCTTGTCTAAGAAAAAAACTACAACTATGAATATACAGTTGCTTGTACAAACTACATAGCTCTAAAACTGACACTTCATGCTCATCCCAGGCCCATATATTTAATCAGAGTCAGCTGCCTAAAACCATGTAACATCCATTCTACTATTCAGCTAAATGTTATCAGGTGTAGTTGTAGCATTAATTATGTTAGAGATTATCATTAATAATTATTATTTTCCTTAAATAGCTGCTGATAGTCTAAGAATATAAACAATGTAAGATTAATGGGGAGAAATATTATCTTTTTTATGAGCCAGCTAATACAGTTGGAAAAAATAAACCAGGACTCACGAGCCTTTATTACACCTGAAATAGAAGCAACAAACTTCAAAGCCAACCTGAGTTTATTTTGACCGTATTTTGTATTAGCACCTACAGACAGGCATAGTGGAGATCCATTGAGCAAAACACTGTACAAACAGAAAATAAGAGACAGCTCTTGCTCCACTGAGTTCACAAGCCAAACACTGAGCGGAGGAAGAGCAGGAGAGCAAACAGGCACACAAAGGTGGAGCTTTAACAGCTAATAACAGAACCAGAGAGGAACTCACATCTCCTGGTCTGCAATCCAGGCCCAAATTGCCTAGACCACATTTGAAACGCAAACAGCAAGTTGCATTTCCTCCCTCATAACACATAACAGCAGAGACTTACATGTATGAAGGTCAAGGTGGACCCTACGTATGTCATTGCAGATCACTTGTCCAAGCTGCAAAATTACTCCCCTGTAAACTCATGGAAATCCACAAGTGGAAATCCACTGGTGGAAACACAGCAAGCCCCATGGAAAAGAAACAACTGATGGGATGAAGCCCTTAATCTGGAGCTCCTCATTTTGACTTGTTTCATAAACACATATCATAGTTCTGAAAGCTACTTAGACAGCATTTTTACTTGTTTATTATTAATAGATCATTTAAAATCAGCAATTTGAGGGACTTGATATATCATAAAATAGGTTAAAAATAATGTAATCATCTAATTTCCTTTTTTCCCCATTTTCTGATAGAGATATTTCTTTATTTTTTTTTCCATTTACAGGTGCAGAATTAAAGAACGTGTTCACTCACTATATTATTGATGCACTTAAGTGGAGTGTTCCAAAGCATATAATTACCATGTAGGCTTATGGCCCTGAAGTAGATTGGGATAGTGGTGCTGCATATCCATGATTTGAAGGACATACAGTGATGATTATAGAGGCAGTACTCTACATCCATTCCAGCCCTTTTGTGTTTAGCTGGTTGCCATGGCAAATAATTGGATAGAATTTAAGCCACTTTCTTCCAAGTGGGAAATTCATAATTTTACCCTTCACCTAATTTTGAACATACTTTTNAGTGATAATTTTACCTACTCCAATTTTCCAAATTTATTTAGCCCAACCCTTTTTTAACCTTTGAAAATATTTATCATGTTTTGTTATGTTTCATGGTAATCACCTAACACATCCCTTTTTTAGTTTTTTTTTTTTTCTGAAGACATGGATAAACTTTCCAAAAGATCATCTGTGATTTCACATCAGTGCCCAATATATATAGTTCTAGCTCAGTTAGGGATTTATTATCTTATAGACCGCGCTCCCTCAACTGTAAAGCCTCAGCAAGCATTGCACAACACATGGCAATCCAATCAAAGCTCCTCTGCTCACTGTAATATTTTGTAGTGGGGAATCTCTGGAGGAACACAGAATACAAGAAGTGGGTCTTGTCCCATTATACTACTTCTGAGACCAGCAGGAGCCATCATTGCCTTCTTGCCTTTAAAGCAAGCAGGACTCTAATGGGGCAAGAAAGTGCACCTATCCCTATAACATGTACATAAGGAAGGCCATGGCTTGGATTCACACCATTTTCCTTAGTCAGTTAATTTGTGCTGACTTTTTTAAAGAAGCATCACTCTTAAAATAAACAATTACTTGGACATTAAAGAAGTAGATTAATTTGATCCCTCTGGAGAGGGTCATATCTGCCTACATTTTCCATGCCTAAAACAAACAGACAGGATAGCTCCAGAGGTCTTCAGAATGGCACCTACATCTTCATTGGTTAGATAGGAAATGTAAGGTCTTCTTTACTTTGTTATATATTTAAACCTGGAACATAACCATTTTCCTTAGCGGTACTGAGTGAGCTGGACTGTAATTATGCTTGTGATGTGGGGGGCCAGGACAATATGCCTGACCTTTCTGTCTTTCTAATTCTTATCACCTTTCATAATAACTGTGTCTTGTCTTCACAAAAATTAGAGAATTGCTTTCGTGCTTTTGATTTGTACTACTACATTTCAAACTTCCTAACAAACTAGATTGTGGTTTTGTTACTCCTTTGACAGAAGTATTAAATCCAAGATTAGAAAATTAAACTTTGACACTGACACTGAGTAAGCCTGGTTAATTTAGGAATTAAGTCAATTGAAGGATTTAAGATTTAAGGCTAGTTCTGATCAGCAAGGTTATTTCTTTAATTTTCTTTTTACAATCTTCATTCTGCACGTACAGTGTTGAAACTCAATCCCAGAGTTGTTTTTTTTTTTTGATTCCCCGATACTGAACACCTACAACAGGATATAAAAATGGATATATAATTTTCAAATAAAAAGTGTTCCAAATGTGTTTGCCATTACTTTTTCTTTTTTTCTGATTTTTACCATGTTTTATCTGAAAGGTTTATCCTTTACTGAAAGATTCAGCATTGAATCACTGAGTTGTTAGCAATGTCTTAGTATTTACAACTAGTTAACAGCAGGCATAATTCTTCAGTCTGGAACTTAGGAATAAATTCTATTTTTAAAATGATGGGCTGCCTAGAATCTAAAATAAGGGGAGCTTCTAGCTGACTTGTGAACTAATCAACTTTGGGGCATCTTCTTTGAGTTTCTTGTGTGTGCTGGAGTCAATCCACATTTTCCTTTCTTCTACCCAGCCCAGAGTAAGTGGCAACAAATTTGTTGTACCTCTATGTCTTTGATAGGGACACTTCACTGCTTTTAAATTTGCTATGTGGAGAAATCAAAAGGGCGTATGTGGAGTACCCTTTGGCTTCTTAGTAAAAAAAATTCAAAATTTCTTTTTTAACGAGTTTGGAATTAGTACATTGCTGCCTTTCTGAAGATGTGTTTCAGTTTCACTGGGGAAGAGGCCATTGGTAGCCATCTTTTGTTGAGCAGGAGAATTTTAGATAGCGGGAGAGACAGAAGACTAACATACTGAAAAGGGAAAGCACGTACAGGATGAGAGGGAGAAAAGAAAATATAAATACTAAACTACACTATCTCCTCTGTGAATGACAAAGGCCAAGGCGTGGGATGGATAAGACAACTGACTAGCAGTGCCTCATCATATTATGCATCTCTCTTTCTCGTGAGTGTGTAAGGAAAGGTCATTTCATTTCTTACCTCTTGAGCCAGCCTCTGCATTGAATGCTGCCACAGATTAAGAGAAAAGGCCAAAGGAGGGCAGCTGTGTCCATGCCACAGAAAACTAATCTAAATGTTCCCAGTATTTTCAGTACCATCATAACAAGAAAATAATTGCAATNTCTACCTAATGGACAGCTTCAGATTTAAACTAGAAGCTGGATGTAGACTGGAGAAGGAATTGCTGAAGAAAGTCACTGAGTTTCCTAGCAGCATAAAACTGTAAGTGCAAAACATGCTGGTGATTCTCCCCTGTCAAAGTTTAGAAAAAATGATGACATTGGGTCATAGTGACATCTTAGGTCAGTGAAGTGTTTTATTCCATGTGCCCCAGCAAACAATGGCTGCACTGATTGGAAACAGCTCTCTTCTCCCCACCCACTTCAACAATAGCCAAATAGCTTCTCTTGCTGCAGCTTTCTGTCTTCCTTCCTGTTTTAAGTCCGGACAGACCTCACCTACTCTTTCTTTTGTTTTTTTCTTTTTTTTAAAATGAGGAATCAGTGTGATATTCCAGTCCTTTAATACCCAAACCAGATACAGGTGACCTTAATTTCCTCTCAGACACCTCTTGCTTAGGTTTTATTCCCCAGGACTGTTACATTGCAGCTTGTGAGACCCGGAAATTTTGACCACTGTATCTATTTAGCAAAGATTAGAAAAATACTTAGGTATATGTGGACTTAAAGTTTGAATAATTAGAGTTTGAAATGCCCAGTATGGGAACCATTTACTGTCCCTCTTTTCGCCAGGATTTCTTCAAATTGGAGGGATTATATAATTTTTTCAGTGTAAATTAGTCTCCATAAATCACAAGGAACCATTATAAAATCTTCCTTTTCTTCAGAAGTGATTACATTTGGCATGTGAGCTGGGAGTCCTTCGTAGGCTCAGTAGTCTCTAATATCGGTTTATTTCAAGGTAATAACTTGGCATTAGATTTTCTGATTTTTTTAAAATAAAAATTTGATTCAAAATAAAAAGATCTTTTACTTTACACAGTAAAATGATATTTTATCACATTTACTTAACAAAAAAGATTCTATTAATTGAGCTATTGTTTTTATACATAAATTATTTTAAGGGGTTTGGGATGACATTGTGTTTTCTTATGACAGTCAAAATCTACAGAGGCTTCAGCACTTGGTTGAATATATCTGAGCTACCTGTTAGAGCAAGCCTGGAAATGAATGGATTGCCGGTGTTGTCTCAAAGCACACTGAAAAAAACCTTCTCATTTCACACAACATTTACAGCTTACAGCAATATGCCTCTATTTCTGTTGGCAACCTCAGTACAAAGCAAAACAAAATACAAAGCAAAACCAACCCAGTACTCAGTGGAAGTGGGCACGACTTTTGTTGTACAACACGAGTCCCAGTGGACAGCAGCAAAGTTGCATCTACTACAATGAATGCAAGGCCAACAGGAGGAGATTTTTTGTGTCTTCACATTCCAAATTGCTTCTTATGGAAGAAGGTCTCTCAATGAACACATCTATTAGACCACTGGCTGCTCTTAATAAAAGTCACTCCAGACTTACAAGTATCCATTGACCAGGTTAGTCTACACAGGCTGGTAAGGCTTGGTTGGCAAACACGCCGCAGAACAAAGAGGTGGATTGCACCTACATATATTGCATACTTATCCTCACCTGTGTTAGATGGAGTCTGAGAGGTGGCATAAAGACAGAAAAAGTGCTGGCCCGAGGTCCTGGAGACTCCATCCAGTTTCCACAGCCACAAAGTTACTGATATGAAACTTTCTTTGGATAAAAATAATATGTATCCTCAGAGTCAATAATTTTCCCTGAGTGTAATTCAGACTTCTGAAAGAGCCCTGTCCTGCTCCTGGACAGTATGTCACATTTAGGCCAGACACCCCATGGCTCTGGGGCGACAAATCCTGGGCAGACACCCCGTACTATCTCAGGGGTCAGTGTAGACCAGTGGGGAATGGATATGCTTGGCTTGGGCTCCACAGATCAAACCTGAGTGTCCTCAACGACACTACCAGCTTTGTGGAAACACAGGCTGAAAGCCCTTATGCAGCCTGTAAATGTGAATTAATCTACACATTGATGCAAGGAGCGTGTTGTGCTTCAGAAGTGCCATGTTTTTGTGGCTTCATATATATATTCTTTTCCACAATTTCATGTAGATTGAGAATTCTGCTATTTAGCCTCTGCAAATGTAAGAGAGAGATTTTCATTAGTTTCCAAGAGGTGCTCACAGAGGCAGTCTCTGAGGAAAATTGTCTCCTGAGACTCCTCCTGGGGCAGCGTAACTAG
>VYZW01036726.1:52490-127597 GCA_013401315.1 Balaeniceps rex | reverse complement strand
AATATGGTGGTTGGAATGGCATTTGGAAGCGCTCCTTAACAATAGCCCCTCGCCGTCCTCATATCTGTGCTGGCTGTAGTAGAGACAGACTGTTATTTACCCCCGCATTGTTGTATAGCAACCCATGGACGTTAGAGGCATAACTGCGTGCATTGCTTAGCATTGGCAGCCAGGCTAGAGAGCAGCAGCAGTGGGGACACTCTTAAGTATGTTATGCAAAGCCATGGACAGGGACACTTGTTGAGCCGGGGGTCTGATGGAGAGAGGAGGCAGAAGGACTGGCCAGAACAGCTGCGTTCTCCCACATGGTGCAACCAGAGGAGAAGGAAGGGGACAAAACTGCTCTCTCAGAAGCTCCATCTCTCCTAGGTGTGGGCCTGTGCCTAAATGATTTCATTCAGCCCTGAACTTGTAATGGAAAATCTTGCATGATTACAACTTAATATACCATAGTCTGTATTTATGGCTGAGTTGGCTTGAGTTAACAGTACCTTTGGAGATACACTGCTTGCAAAACATGCACCACTAGCCAAAGCATGCCTTTTATCAAGATGGGTTAGGAATATCCAGTGCTTCCCTACAGGCAAGTTGCTACCTGTAGCTGAATTTAATAACATGTATATTACTAGATTATTGTAGTGCGGTTTATACTGGCTTTTTTCTTCATTCTTTTGAATCTGTTTATTTACTTAATTTTCCTACCATCAAGAAAAAAATCCCTATGAATACTTGCAAAAGCAGGGTCATGTGGCGAGACTGGATTGAAAGAAGATATTTAGGTTCTTAGGATGATGCTCAAAAGAGCTCAGCCGTACTACACAGCCAAGTACACTGTAGAGATCCCTGAGCTAATGCCATGATCGGAAGCTCTGTTAGTGGTGTTGTGTTCTCCCTGGGCTAATTAACAGGGGTGCCTCTCAGCATACCTAATTAGCTCCATTCCTGCAGCATCCTTGGGGGCAAGGCTAATTAGCGTGGGTGCTTTGCTATACAGACACAGCTATATTGCCTCTGGGATCTAAGCTAGCATCCGTGCATGGCATTGCAATGTACCATGTAGACAAGCCAGTTTCCTCAAAGCTACCTCAGGATCTCTAACAGCTTTTGCTGTGTAGACTTGCCCGGTGCGTTAATGAGACCCCAAAAGCTTACGCGGGGAGAAGAATAGCAACTCGGGATGTGGGCCAGAGGGTAACATTTTGGGAGACAGATGTTTTAGGGTGAGTCCCAGATTCATTTGCATTTACTTTACCTCTGCATCTACTTGTTACCTTTGGATTAAAGACAGTATTAAAAGTAAGCACCAGCTACAGTGAGGCAAAAAAATAGACCTATATTGAGGTGTATGAAGTCTGAACCTGCTACCTTGCAGCTTGCTGGTTTTTGCTTTTAGGTTCTCAGCTAGACTTATAGCTACTAAAAGATAGTCATGAACTAATGAACTGAAGCATTTTTAAAGCATATTTCCCTATTGCTGTGGTCAAATAATAAGGATAATGAAGTATTCTTTATGGTTTTACAGACCCTGCTCTCTCTGATCTTGAAGTGCTTTGCAAGCATGAGTAAGCACAGCTTCACATGAGCCCTGTGGTGAGGCAATTCAACAATTCCCATAGTACGAGTAGTAAATCTGAGATGCAAAGACCAGCCAAAAGTAACTTGCATTTATTAGAAAGAACATGTCCTCTCTGGTTTAACTTATTCTTGCACTGTGCTCCTCAGAATTTTCTTGTACTGACATTTTTCTTATCAGGACTATTTTAACTCACTGATATCAGGTGATTGCAGATTCAGTTTAGCTGAGCTGACCTGAAAATGTTGCACTGCACTGTACAAGAGCTGCAGAAAGGTGGCTTATTATTCACAAAGGGCTGTACACTGCAGAGAGCTGATAAACAAAAGATCCACTGTTTCTGTCTTCTGCTTACAGTATCAGTAGCAACAGGCTGCACTGATACCTTCCCTGATAGCTCAGCCTTGCACAGAAAAACAGTGCCATTTGTGGTTGCAAATTCCAGCTTCTGCATGGAGTCCTCAGGGGCTCAGCACCTCCCAGGAGCGCAGTGGGAAACTCTTCCTGACAAGTGGAAAAGATCTGTCAGAGATGGCCCAATACACCTCTTAATCTTGTTTCACTTTATTCTCATCATTCTAACAACTCCAAAGATACATAACACACAGCTATCCAATTTTCTCTCCTTCCCACAAGGAAAGCCTGTGGCTACACCTGCATCATATCTGAACTGATCTTGGGAGTGGTCTGAAGCCTGCAGTGCTCATCACATCTTTGCTGCACAGAGTTCAGATTGCCTATGAGCTTTACCTCCTCTGGCAAATGATGGTGATGCCCATTTGTGAAAGACCCTTTCTTTACTGGGAGGACAGACTGGATACATGGAAGTGACCTGGTCAGGCAAGGGGAGGTGGCTACTGGAGTCCCTCTGCAGCTAGGTATGGCCTCTTGACATGCACAGATCAGCCCAGAATGCATACCAGCAGGTAAAAAATCTAGACAGTCCCTAACTATGTCCTTAAGTTCAGCCTCAAGGATGAACATCACCTAAAATAGAGACCGGAGGTAGCCTCTGCTTCTCTCATTTCCAACAGGGAGAAGTACTGTGAGCGACATTGAGCTTTGCAGCATTTCTCTAGTGATGCAGGCAGGAGAGGAGTCTCTTGCAGCCAAATCACCCTGTGGCTGGTTCCATATCAACCTGCCAAAAGCAGCAACCTACCAAACCCTACTGTGGTGCAAAAGGGGCCCATCTTCCCTACCTTACTGCTTTGATCAGGGACAGCAGGTGAGCTTTCAAACAAGAGGTGAGCAAGACCTTCTAGTTAGAGCTCTTTACAATACCCTCTTCATAGAAATGGCTTCTGGTTTTAACAGGTGATCATGTGCAGTTAGGAAACAGCATTGTCTACATGTATGGATCCCCCTGCATTGAAATCCCAGAAACATTCTTGCTTGAACTGTGTGCAAAAGAAATCTGGGATTGAAAAAAGGCCTTGTGAGCAAAGGGGAACAAGAGACAATAAGAGATGTGTGTCTCAGCAAGACTTCCACAGAGAAGTCTCAACATGTGTGCAAGGTGAAAAAGAATAACAGGATGACTTCAGCATTGGCTTGCGATGGGCAAGGGAGGGCCCTTTTCATCACAGTCTGGCAGAGAAATGTATAGCTTCAGAAGAGGGAGGAAGTACAGATCCTTACTTCAGAAATATAAATCCTTTTTTAATAAGTGACTGAAACTAGGAGTTCCTAAAGACCATCAGCTTTCCTGATCCTCATATCTTTAACTCTTTCCCTGCCTGATGGAATGCTGCTTTGCTGCTTTGCTCAATCTCCTGTGTGTTTTGGGGAGAGAGTGAGTGAGCAGTGTTACCTTACACAGAGGCCTCCAAAAGGTCAAAAATCAATACCAAGACCTGCACCAGGAATAGCTGGAAGCCAGGGCACTGCAGAGTTCCCAATGGCCACATGATCCCAGTCTGAGACATCAGCAGGGTAGGGCTACTGCTTNTTTTTTTTTTTTTTTTTTTTTTTCTGAGGATTAGGGTCCAGTAACAGATTCATCTTGCCTATCTTGAGCAATGCATCTAGTCACCTAAGCCCTGTTTATAGTCAGTGAGGCTAAATAAGCATGTCCAGAGGGCAGTTCATCCCACCTGTGTTAATTTGGGGAGGTAGGGGTGGTGATGGTGGAAATAAGTGCCCCTGGGAAGGGCCTGCCTACTCCAGCTGACCACACAGGGAGGGCCAGGCAACTTTCTGGGGCTGTTTTTTGTCCATGGCAAAAGTCTGAGTAATGCAGTGCTGCCTATGTTTTTGATTTGGCTGAAGCAAGGAAGTACTGGAAAATACATGAAAGCAGCTGTTACCTTGCTGTTCTCCAGCTGAAGCCCTGCATATTAACCAGGCATCACAAAAGTGTAAGTAAGGGTCCACACCTTGAATAAAGCGTGCAGATAAGAAGACCACTTGTAATTTAAATGTGCTTGTACTTGAACAATTGCTAGCAGGATCTGAGCACCAAACATGAAGTCAGTATTTGCATGCTGGTTTTCGTCTGTTACTGTTGAAGTTGTGATCAGGTTTAGAAGCTATAATAATTTCAGAGAATATGATACCCTTGAAAATGATTTTGCAGCTCAGATAAAACATAATGAATCGCCTAGTGCCATAATGCAAAATTTTCCACTCCTCTCCTTATGTTCTATTCTGATATCTGCAATCCACCAGTTTAAACAAAACAAATGTTTTTGTATTTACTTTGTGCAACAAAAGTCAAGGCTAATTTTCACAGAAATATGTAATTTTAATATTGAGATAAGTGACCAACCCAGATTCTGACAGACAATTTTATCAGTGCAGTCCAATGTATAACTCTTGATGCAACGACACTTGCCCTGAATAAAAAGCAGGTATGCTAGCTGAGATGAGAGATTTCCCAGCTTAATGCATCCCAGGTGATTCCAGTCTGGCCATATTGCATATCTGTGCAATCTGAGTGAGGCTGGCCACTGCGTCTTGCTCTCCACTGCTAGGTTTCTGCTTCTTTTGTTGGAGCCAGTGACCAGCCAAGGCGCTCAGCACCCAGCAAGGTTGAGCCTGCTGGGCTCCAGGATGGTGCAGAATTCTGCTGAGAACAAAAAGACTCATGAGAACAACTTGTTTGTGCACTTTTCCATCAGTGGATTTCTCTGCTGATTTTAGCAAAACTGTCCTTAGCATCTATGTGTTGAGGGCGGACAGTTCCTCTTTAAATTACCTTCCTTTGCGTAAAGCCAAACCCAGAGCAGTGACTTCTCTCTCCCTTCCCTCTTTTCAAATTTCTGGAACCTCACCGAGGAAAAAATAAATACTTAAAGAAATCTGGGGTTTATGTAAAGGAGCAAATTTAAATGGGAAGCAAGTTAGCAAAAAGTTTCTTGTTGAAACTTGAAACTATACTGAAACATTAAGTCTAATGTACCAGAACTGTTCTCCTGCCGTTCTCTTCGTGACCTGATTTATGAATTTTCATGTGCTTAACAGGTATAATCCTGGCCTGGGACGTATATTTTGGTTCAGGCTGCAAATCCTTCCTGTGCCCTCTCCCCGCTTCTCCTGCTCCCCATGCCAGCAGAAAAATTAGGACATGTTTGTAAAGGTTCTGTTTTCTTCCTTGGCCTGTCGTGCTGGCTGGATGACTCATAAGCCAAACATTGATAATATCAGCTGGCAGTTATTTAAACCTGAGGTTTCAGGTTAAGGAGTAACAATGAATGTAAATCTAGCTGGTGAGAGACTGTAATGCATGCACGTGTGTTAGAGCTTGAAAAATTTTAAGGATTGTTACTACAAAGCCCTATAACACAAAATTATAAGATGCTATATAGGGAGTCCATTCCAGGGTTTCTGTCCGTTTTGATGATGTGGAGGTGTACCTGCTTCTCTGGTAACCCACAAAAAACTGCAACTTGTCCCTGGGCTCAAGCAAGAGGACACCTATCGTTTTCCTTGTAAACACCACTTGTTAATAACAGAGGATTGATGGTCATTTGTGACTGCCTCGTGAAAGAGGAAGGTATTGTATGGTAGTTTAAACAGACATTAGTGTTGCATAAGTACCAATAATTAGTTAAGCTCTGCCTGGGAATGTTCCTGTGTGCTGGGAACTGAGATGTGGTCATCTCTGCCTGTGACCCATTAGAGCACTCCCTGGAGATAGGGCATCCCAGAGACCATCCTAATAGGCACGATGCACGCAGCCGCTCACTTCCACAGGCTAAGAGAGGTTGCTAACACAGACATGGGCCATTTGCAGGACAGTTGACCACAGTCCTCAGAAATGTCTGCAGCAAGATTTCATGGTCTCATTCTTTCAACACAGCAGTATCAACTATGATGCTGTCAGAAACATTTCGATTTAGAAAATGTCCTGCTTATTCTGTTAGGGGAAAAAATGGCCACTTCCCCACCTCCCCTGATTTTTTTGCTGTGGATGGACAGGTGGCTTGATATTTTCTGGCACCTCACTCTTTTCCACAGCTTCTCTCCTGTACTGCTGAAAGAACTACATTGCTATTGCTGATTTATCTCTTTGTGGTGTTCCTGGTAATAACTGATACAGACTCCTGAGTGAGAAAGCTCTCACTGAGTCCTAGGCCGAAGCAGTGAAACACCAGTGAATATACAAAGTAAGCCAGGAGCAGACAGGAACCGTCTTAATTCTTGTCCTTTCCTACAGTGGCAACAGGAAATGGAAGAGCCTCTGGGATACATCCTTACTCTTCCTCTTCTTACCTTTAGGGCAAAGTCTGTGTTTCTGTTTCCAACAGTTGTCCAACCCCCACCCCTTCCTTGCCCCCAGGAGTTTAGATATGCATCTTTTTTTCCTAGGGAAACCTGAGAGATTATAGCCTAGACTTTATTAATATAGGCAGTAAGACTGCTTAGTTTAAATATTGAAATACTTTTCTTTGACATTTGGTGTGTGTTTTTTTCCCCTAGAAAATCAATCCATAATACTTATGTTAATAACGTTACTGTGGACAAGAAAAAAGGAAGAGACCTCATATGAAGTGAGATTTTGCTTAGACAGTCTGGTAGGTGTGTTAATGATAGATGGATGACTGCATTCATGTCACCCTCTTCTAATGATTTTTGACTAATTTTTGTTTTATTTTGGGCAAAAGGTTTTTTTGTTTGTTTGGGTTTTTTTTTGTTTTGGAAATTCTAGTCAGAATTGTGGGATGACGTTGAGAGGAATGGCTTGGTCTTCTACCTGTAGGCCTTCTCCTGGGTTTGTGATTTGTTGGCCTATATCACTTTACAGAACTTATTTCATTGTGTTAGTTATATTGCACTGAGTTGTATATTCATTCAGAAAGAGAGAGACTTTGATCACATCGACCTTTGTGCTTAGTCTTTACTGCAGTATTAAATTCAACTACTTAAAATCCTGGAAACATTTGTGAACAAGGCATATAAACACATTAAAACATCCTAGAACAATTTACAAATAGCTTAATTAGTGTTTAGAGTAGCTTGCCTTTAGCACATTTAATAGCCAATTCAACATTTGAAACCGAGGTAGTTAAGTGCCAAAATGGACATAGGAATTAATTTTAATCACCTAATCTCCCATTATATCCTCACAGTTCATCAGAGGCCTCATGAAAGATTCATAATTGCTAGGAATAGGAAATTTTTAGAAAAAGCTGCAGATGAATATTGGAAATTGTAGGACAAAACTTAAACTTCAGCATATCTTGTTTATACAAGTCCAGTTCAGCTGATTCAATTACAAACCATTCGTTCCTGTTGTATAAGCATGACCCAACTGAGATACGAAAGTGGAGTTATTTTTCTGAAACCCCATCCCACTGTACCTCACAGCTGTGTCTTTTTATCTTCCGGTGTGGTTTTGGACAACCATAAATAGAAACCATGTAGACCTCCATCTCTAGTTGCTAGTTGTAACCTAGCAAAGTCTGTAAAGTGGTGCAGAATCCTGTGTGCAGCTGAATCTCCTGAGTTCCTCTATGTTACCTACTTTATATTATGTATTCACAGCATTTTCAGGTGTTTTTCCAGAAACTGATACTACTAGTGTTACCTTGCAGAAAAAAAAGCCACAACACTTGAAAGCAGACAAAGTTTCTCATGAAAGTTCACTGCACCTTCTTTGAAAATGAAATACTTTGGCTGTTTATGACACTTGTGAGGAAAGCCCCTTTTCAAGAACTTCATAAAAATTTTCAGTCTGCATAATGGTAGGTAGAAGGGGGAAATGCTTTAATGACCCGGAGGTCATCAAAGTTACTTATCCAAATAAAGATCAGTTGGCTGAGTTCTGTTACATGGAATAAGTGATAAGAATAAGGTGTTCCACCCAGGTGCTGTGAACAAGTTAAATTATGCCTTCTTCCCCCTGCAGCATCACATAGTTATGCTGTAACCGTTGCTTCCTCTTCCAAAGCATTTTGTTCTGGTTTTATGCACTGTGCAATTGGTAGGGCATTCTGTCTCAGTGGTGGGAAGGGAATTTTTTTGTATAACCCATGTTTACTTCACAGGAGTTAAGGTTGTGTGGAAGGTTAGTTTCAGTCTGTTCTGTGAGACAGTGGCAGCAGCATAAAGTATCAGTAGTATATTCATACTGGATTTTAGTGATGCTGTGTAAATGTGTCCAGGTAAGAAAAGGATTTCCGCAAACTGGGATACACTTTTTCCCAAGATTTGTAAACATATAGTAATAGTTTTCTATTCATGTAGAGCCTAGCATTCAAATCCAGGAAAAGAAGAGGAGGAGGAATCAAGATACAGTGAGAGAGTTTGGTGGTTATGTCTGGCTTGACAGATACTATGTGCTTTTGTAAGCCTGATTTCTAAACCAAAGGAAACTGCAGATATTTGGATAAACAACTGATGATATCTAAAGTTTCATTAATCTTGTTCATTAATCTCTGTTTCTGTGCCTCTGTTGCAACTACCTTTGCATGCTCTTCTAAAACATGTCTACTGTCTCCTCTTCAAGAGCTCCTTCTAAGAGAAATGCCCTTAAGAAGTGAGTCAGTAAAATATTTACCAAAACACCCCTAAATACCTGCTATCTCATGGTGTTTAAATACTATTGCTTAATGTCCATGCAATGTTACTGATGATAACTTGCTTTATTTCATTATTTCAAACCTTTTTCTTGGCCTTTTATTGCAATTTCTTGGGAATCAGATTATAAAACCTTTCTAGCAAGCTCCTCATGTGAGTTCCCTGTGCAATCAGTAATGAATGGTGATATCTGAAGCAAAGCTTTGAGGTTCTTCAGTGTTTTCTAATCATATTTAGTACTAATTTTTTAGTTGTTTTTCCTGCAAGTAAGGCGCTGTCTTTTCTTGCATTTACTACTGCATGTCACGAATCACACAGAGCTTGGATCCGTTCACCAGCAAATAATATTGCCGCAAGGACTGTTCTTTTTCGTTATTGCAGTTCTTGGACGGGAAGAGTCTTTCTGTGTGGTTTTGAGCCTCTTAAGTCATTTTTGTTTTCTTCGTTGAAGGCCACTCCTGGAAAGCTTTCTGTTTGTTCTCCTGCCCTGGCTAGTGGGGATGCTGAAATAGGGATGCAGCTGTTCATATGTTTAAATGGGCAAAAAAAGTTTCATTTTGAATAAAGCTAAACCCCCTTAAAGACTGCTACTTCTCTGCTGAGCTGATGTGTTACGTGAGCAGCAGACTTTCCCCAGAGATGGTTAGGACTTTCAAGTTAACGGTAGGGCTGTCCTGGTATTGTGGGACCAGATTCGTAGCACTCTCTGGACAGGCTCTTGCTGGCCCCAGTGGGACCAGCTCCTTTTTTGGCTTGTGGAGTGGGGGGCAGGGATGAGGAGGAGAAGAAAAGGGCATGGGATCAAGGAGAAAACAGGAGGAGCTGAGTAGCACATGACAGAAATGAACTTGGCCCGGTAACAGAAATGTGAACCAGAAGACTCTCCTAAACACTCTGCCAATGTTGTTTACAGAGGTGGGAGCTCAGGTGCAGGCACGGTGGCCATGCTCTACAAGGGGCTAGTGTACATTTGCCTATAATAGTTAAAATAGAAAGGGAAGTGTAGCTTGCCCAAATCAGTGCTAAAAGAATTCTGCAAGCGAGAAGTCAGGTGGGCAAAGATGACCGGGATGAAAAACGGACTGGTTATTGATTGGGACGTATGTATTGGGACACCAGTAAAGCAGAATGTTACATAGGACAGTGAATGCCGCCAAAAGCACAGGAAAGAGCGCAGTTTTAATAACAGAATACAACTGCATTGTGTTTAGCAGATGTCTGCTATAGTATTTATCCTACCACCTGCACGATTTGCCACCAACATAAAATCTGAGAAGAGATGAAAAGGTGGTGCCAGTAAGTGCTCTTTTTAGGAAAGTAAGACTAATACTGATTTATTTACCTCTATTTAATGCAGTCCAAAATGTATTGTGTGTCTTGCAAGGAGATCTGAGACAAAAGAATAAACCCAGCCTTTGAGCCTGAGAGATTAAAATCCTGTTGCTTCTGACCTTTTCTCACTCTACTCCACATGTTACACTGCTGAGCACTGGGATTTCACCAAATCCTATTCGTGTCAGCGGGATGACTTCTGTTGACTTGAATAAGGTTTCAATAGGAATGCACCTCCTCATATTGTCTCATAACATTTAATGTTAGCTTTTAAGGTCAGCCTCAGTAGCATTGCTTGACCAATGACAGGAATCAAGGCCTTATCCACCAATTTTTAAATATTCAGGTATCAACACTGAATTTTGACCATTGTTTCTGTCCTCTCATATCACCTACAGTAAGGCCAAGTGACTACCGTGTGCCCTGTCTGCAAGTGCTGTAGTTTGCTCCTAATGGTTCTTCTAGGCTATGAAATGATTTATTACGATATGATCCATATCAGAGAGATTACAGATCAGAAGTAGTCTGATAAAAATATTTGGCAGGCCATGTTTGCTTGAAGATATGTTAAGAGACTAAAAGAATGATCTAGAAAAAAACAAGTTACTGTAATGAGTAAAATATTTTTCTTCTTAACTGTTTCTAAGAACTTTTTCTAAATTATCCATTTTGCTTCTTCAAAGATTTAAGGAATTACATAAACTCCTGGATACTTTCCCTTACAGCAAATCCTGCAGTACTGCCAAATGAATTTCCAAATAAATCCTTCCTGTTTTTCTATATCTCATTGTGTATCAAGGTGATAGCTAGCACGCGATAATCCAGATCATTGCTTCAACCAGACAGTTTGCTCTCTGGCTAGCTTACCTCTAAAAGACATGCTGATATGAAATTAAAACTGTGGCAAAAACTTATAAACTAGATGCAAAATACTGGTCTTTGAAAAATTATTGCAGTTGCTAATAACTTAGTCTGTATCTTTTTTCAGGTCTCACAAACCCACCTAAATTTAGGTAGCAAGAAGGCCACCTAAATTATAAAGGGCTCTGAGTTATCTCAAGTTATTTATACAAGTGCAGGTAAACTTGCATTCCCTAGATTCATTGCAACAAAACTTGGAGCGTGTGGTCACAATTTAAAAGACTTCTGCAGTTCATCAAGAAGCCGAGGCTTTGGCCATGTGTGCTCAGGTGATTGATTAGGTAATATTTGTACACTTCTACAGAAAAATAACAGGTATTATGGTTATTAATTACGTTTTCCTGACTGATGTAATCTGTTAACTTGTTAAACTTATTTAGCAGGCGTTCCCTTGTTGGGGTCCCCTCTTCCACAGTGTCTGAGGACCTCACACTTCTTTAAAAGATGCTGTGACACAGGAACATGGTACTGTCCTCATTTAATAGGAAGAACTGAGACTCGATGTTGCACCAAGACTTCACTCTTCACCCCACATGAGCGAGCGTGTGTGCTGACCCTGGTGCAGCACCATGCTGTGCGGTGCTGTGCTGTGGGCTGCAGGGTGGGTGCCTGGAGCTGTCCTGGGGTCCCTGCGCTATGCCCTACCATGCAGCATGGCTGGGTGGTAGACGAACTGCTCATGGTCACATGGGGGACACTGGGTTTTCTAATACTTGTGGGGAAGCTTTGGCCCATCCATCTTCTTTCCTAAGGCACTGCGTGGAGTGAACCCAGAATTAATCCGGGCATCCACCATGCCTGGGGGAGAGTCTGCCATGTCATGTAAGGCTTAGAAAATTGAGTTTCTTTCATGCTTGTAGCAAGCTTGGGACAGTGCAGGGCTTTGTGGGCTGCCTGGCCCCACGGGTTGAGAGGGGCAGGGGTGTCTGCTGGCCGATGTGCCTCCTCCCCCAGCTGCCAGTGGCTTTCCGGAGAGTGACACTCCTGCCGGTGCCACTCTCATGCCCTCACCTTGCCCTGGGCTGGCTTCCTCGGGAAGGCAGCACTGTGCTGTCGGCAGTCATCGCGGCCTGCCTCCTGAAACAAGGCATTTCTTCTTCATCTCAGCAGACCTTGGTTTAATTTGGGTGGCGAGTGTTTACAGATTATACCCTCTACTTAATAATGCTTCTGTGGCAGCTGTTTTGTCCAGCTATCATCATGATGTAAATGTTTTCACCCAAAGATCCTTGGATATGTACTAATATGGTACACTTTTTCATGTGTTTGCTAATTGCTATTTATTTGCCCGAGAAACTTGCTGAATTCATAATGTATATTTTTTTCTGCTCTACTTCTGCTTCAGGGTAATGTTTAATCCACTACTTGAAACGGCTTTTTCATTCTCTTCACTATAATAAATTACTAAACTGAAAGAAATGGAACTAAGCTTCTTTAGCTTAGATTCGCCGAGCTTTTGTTTTGAGGTTTAACAGTGAATCTTAGAAAGCTTGTTTTTCATTTGTCCTGAAACCTTGCCCCTCCTGCCTCCCTCTTTTCATGCCAATAAAAGGTAACCAGAGACAGCTGGGGGCTCTCTTTCTACCTCCCTTGAATGGGAGCGTCTTCTGAATGCCTCTTTCATGTACCTGCAAAGACCCCGCTCTGCTAACCGCTACGGCCAAAGTTCTCAAAGGTTGAATAGGTTTTCATTGCCTGCATTTCTGGTCTGAAGCAGACTGAGAGAAATGAGTGTTAAGTAAACGCGGAGGCAGGCCTGCCAGCGTCAGCATTCCAGCCCACAGTGTTGCTCCGGACCGGGACACCGCTGGCATGGGCTTCTGCACATCCAGCTGTCGGGGGGTTGTTTTACTTGTTAGCAGTTGAAAAGAAGAGGGATGCGAGGCAAAGCAAAGAGTGGCGAGCCTAGTTTTTATGAGGCTGTTTATTCCTTCTATAACAAGTGTGTGGTGCCTTATTGATGTTGAATGGGAATTTAATACAGTGATAAAGTAAAACTGTAAAGTTACCAAGTCTGTTTTCAGCTGCCTTTGTTCTGTACCTCTAAGCATCTGCAGAAAACGTGTTCAACAGCACTCAAATGCTTGCGTGGAATAATATGTGATCTTATTCAGCACCTTCTGCAGAGAACTGATCATCCTGCTGCAGCTGATTGAAGTCAATAGATAATGAAGGTGTGTGTCTGTCTTTCCACACCAGGCCTTTCACATGTGAAGTCAGCGTTTGCAGGCTTTTAAGTGAAACCAGTTTTATTTTCAGCTTTTTATCATGAGCATTTTACAAATGTTCTGTTGTTGTTTAAAGATCAAGATTTAGGAAACGCAGATATTTGATAATAGAGGTTTTTGTATTTGGTGTTTTTATTAGGGCAAACTCCAAACACCCTAATGCCCAGCTTACAGTGGAAGTTACACGTGGAAGGATTGTGCTATTCATAACGTGCTAATAACAACGTCAGAGTATTGTCTGTTGCAGCAGGCGAAAGAACCTGAACTGCATGAATTAGGGCTTTGTTTCCACAAACACCTAGGCATTGTGTAGACAGGAAAGTTTCCCCCTTCTACCAAAATAACCCTATTCCTTACCACACGTAGGCACTCTTATACCAGTTCAAGACCTTCCCAAGTGAAGGCAGTTTTATTCAGGAATGAGAGCGTGCGCTCAAGAAGTTATCTTGTTGTGAATGCAACATGGCTTATGCAGATCCTTCTACCTTGCTTTCTCCCAGTTGCTGCTCCATGAGCTAGAGAGGTTACTCCTGTCCCAGCTGCTTGTTCAAGATCTCTCTCTGGGTGATACCATTCCCTTGGCTCTGCCATGTAGCTGACTTGGACGATACTCCCCTTCACTCCCTTCACTCCCACTGAGCTGGTGGCTGGAGCCGCATTGAGGGCATCTTGAGACACGTCAGCATTATCTAGTTAAGGTACCTAACATGGATGTACTAATGATGGCCAGAGTAACGCTGTGGTGTTAGTATTGGTTTCTCGGCCTAATATGTGTGATGTTAGGAAGAAAATGACAAGTAAAAAGGCTTGTGGCTGGACCATCAGTGCAGATGTAGCTGTAGAAAAGGGAGCTGGGAAGAGTTACTAACATATTGCATATATTGTTCTACAGCAGTCCTGTGCCACCCGTGACCTGTGGCAGACATTGCAGAAAGGCCCTGCACTGGAGATGGGCAGGAGGTCTGGCTGAGCAGAGAGCCAGCAGGTGGGCTGCCACCAGCCTCACCAAACCGGACCAGTGCATCTCCATTGTGCCCTGCAGCACCACTGCTTCTGGGACCCAGAGCCCAGCTCCATGACAGTGGGCTTCTGGATGCTCAGAAACGTGAGCTAGAGTAACTCGCCCTAATAATTTTCAAGTATGAATTCCCACAGCATCTGAAGTCATGTTTACAAAAATGCATGTGTAGAGCTGCTAGTCTTCCGTAGTTGGTCCCAGAGGAAAATTCACATGTTGACTTAAGAGTGAATACTGATGAAGAATGCTTCAACTTCTTGGAAACTAGATGTAAAACATCTTCTGAAAGGCGGTTTTACTGTGTGCTCAGAACCAGGCCTGATGCACCTTAGGTTTAAGGTAACAAGAGTCACAAGTTCTTGAAAATGAAGACCCTTTTCCGCTCTCTCTCCCCTTTTTTTATTGTTGCAAGTACATGTTACTATGTCATTAGGATTTTTTTTTTACTCCTAATTGATTGTGCTGTGTTATTTGAATAGTAATTATTTTCAGTTTTGTACGTAGCTGTTTGTCGGTTTATTGAAAGGAACTGCCATCCTGATCAAACCAAAGAGCATGAAATCCCACGTGTTGCACTTTTGAGAGCATCAACAATGAAGCTAACCTTTCACCCTTGACTTTCTTTTAACCCTAATTTTGAAAGACAGTAGCAAACAATTCAGCTAACTTCTTAAGTGAAAGAATATTCAAACTAGCTCGATTGTAATGCAGTGTCCTTTTCAAGTGAATGGAAGATCTCAGAGTAATGCATACAAATGCAGAGGCTGGGTAAGTTCATTACTTTGGAGTTCTGGTGTGGCAATAGCAGTGAAATGGTTAAAAGGTTGGCTTTAAAGTGGTCACATTTAGGCTTCAAAGTTAACACCCCACCCCACTGAGATGAATGGGAGCAGTTGACATTTCTTAGAGCTATTGTTTCAGTCTGGCTTGCTATAGCTTCTAAAATAAGACAACAGTACATCTGTTTACATTCTGCTTCCGCAAACCCAGATGGGCTAGAAACTTCATTGTTTTTTAAGTGGAAGCTTAGATTCTGGAGAATACAGCAATATCCACGGGGTATCTGTAGGAAGAAGAGCTGAAAGCCGCCTTAATCACAGACATCTCCCCCTTCCCTGTAAACTTCTATTGTCCCAGGACAAATCTGTAAACCACTGGGGGGAAAAATGAAGTCATGTATATTTGAAGTACTTTTTACTTACTACATGACATGCACACAATAGCTTCTCAACAAGTCCCTAGCGTGCAAATCTTCACAAATGGATGTGGGGTTTTGAACTTTTTCTCTTTTAGTAAGTAGCGTGTGCTGTAAAAGAAGGTAAAGGTCCTGCTTTTACTGAATGTGGTAGCTTCTCTTAGCCTCTCCTAACAGAAAAACTTCTGTCTCTAGAGAAGCCAGAGTTTCACCCAGGAGTGTTTGAGACCAGGTGTTACTTTCTGTGTTCACAGGAGTAGAATCCTTTAATTTACCTCTGAGAGTGATATAAGAAGAAATAAGATTCTTCAGGGGTATGGCTTGCATTTTTCTGATACTTTAATGGGGCTACATTAACTGCAGTAAGATTTTAGGAGCTGAAATGGATTAATAAAGGTGCAAGTAGGGCCAGAATTTGCAGCAGATGGTCTCTATTACCCCATGCCTCAGTTTGTGAAGGGAGTACACAGTGTCCTCTCTGACTTTTGTTGAGGGGTCTGCACAGTGGCAAACTGCCCTCAGTAGCAGCCAGAACCCTATGAGAGCTTCTCTGATAAAGGCGGCCCATTAGATATGCTTAGGCTGTAGATTGAAACCAGCTGCGAATCTGTCGGAAAGATTTTCCTCATTGTGCTTTCAGCAGGGTGGAAAGTTTGTGGCTCGTTCTGCATATATATATATTTTGGGCTTCATTGCTCTGACTTTGCAAGTCCTAGAGTCTGCCAGTGATAAGAGCTCTCAGGCATACAGGCTCCTTTTGTACGCTGGCACCCAGAGACCCTGCTTGCCTTTTGCCCCTGGACAATACAGCTTGTGCTTCGGAAGTGACATTGTGGGCTCTTCCAAATGGTGTCTCCCAGATTTCAACCCCTGGTGAATTGTACGGTGAAGGCAAGCATGCCATCTGTGGTTTGGGCTCGTGAAGCTTGTTTCCTGCCCAGCTTCAAGCAGCATTTTCACCCAAATACAGAATAAAGCATCCCTCAGCCTAGACAGGCCTCCAGGTTGTCTGAGACAACCGTGGGCATTTCAAGAGTGTAAGCTGTCTCCTGTCTTGTCCTTCTCTGCAGTTCCTGTGTTAAGTGGGGGACTGCAGCAATCTGGTCTGTATGAAGAAAATACCTGAGAAAACCCAAGAAGAGTATTTATTTTGAAAACTTCTCTCATGAGTTTGTTTTATCTACTTAAAAAATTGCTTTTAAAATAAAATAATGTTAAATCATGCTGGAGAAAAGCAATTCCAATGTGACAGAACTCCTACAGTGTGCAGCAAGAAGCACTCAATACAGCTACAGGAGGAAGAGCATGTTATTTAATCAAACAGAGGGTTAGATAACAGCATCAAATATGCGTTTGTTATATTTGTTTCCACTTTCCATTTCCCTAGTCCATTTCTGACTGTGGCTCTCTATAGTATTGCATAGACCTGACTTAAGTCTTAACGCACCTTGTGGAAGAAAATAGATATCTATTAGACCTTTCAAATATAGTCAAAATGACTTCTGCAAGGCTACAGTAGGGCAGTGGCAGAGCTTGGAAAAGAAGTTAGGAGGCGTGTTGGCCAGTTCTGTATGTTTTAACTAGCAAACTGACCAGCTTCCCTGTATTACAATAGCATTGCGATACCTACATGTTCAGAAGCCTAAGCTTTGTATTCTCCCCTAACATGGAGAGTTTCCTGAATAGACCTGAAGAAAATACTACTGTAGCTTCTCTACCACTTATGCCCTAACCTGCTTTTTGCCTCATATTCAAAGGTGATTTTGATAACAGAATTATCTTTTAGGGAATATGAAATACCGGGGATTCAAAGGGACAAATCCGGACAGGGCAGGAATCCGCCAGCATGATGACTTTTATAACGCAACTTCTCAAAAATTAACATGTTATGAGGAAAAAAAAGAATCTTTTAATTTTTTAACTTTGCACTGCTTTATTTTTCTTTCAGAAAAGAAATTGGAGCCTTCCATTTTGAGGATATTTAGTTTTGAGTAAATTCTGCATTTCCCTTTTGTGGTGTATTTCTTTTGTCAATTTATAGCTTGCATGCCTACTGCTCCCAGTCTCTTTCCTGGTCTGAGCTTGCTTGTCAACTGGTATTGCCACTGAGCAGCAGAATCCTAGTTCTCTTTGAGCAGTTTGGTACATTATGGCAGTCATTATCCCGTAGAAGAGGATGAGGGATGCAGATGGTCACTCCTGTAGCTCTCATGAGAAATGCAATAGGAAAAGAGTCCAGCAAATTGAAACAAAATTTTTCAATTCATGAATACTAAAAATTGGAACTTCTTCCCCAAATAACCCCGAAGTTTTCTTTCTTATTGGAAATTCTTTTTTTAAAAAATTGAAAAAAAAATGATATTTACTTATTCATCCCAGTTTAGGAAAAAAACGTTGAATACCGAAGTATTTTATAGGATTAAATTCCCATCTTTTTTTCAGCTCTAATTATGATAATGATGTACAAGGATTTTTTTTTTTTCTTTCTTTCTCTCTTTCCTTTTTCCATGCTAGACAATGAAAATAATCTAATTTAACAGCTTTTACATTGTGGTCTGTGGACCAGAGCTGGCTTGTAAACTTTTTCTTTCAGTGGTTTTATTGTTCAAGAACTGATGCTTCCTGTTACTTCTGGCCATGCGTTTTGATTTTGTGAATGAGTACGCTTAGACAAAAGAAGAAGAATACTAATCAAGTATATACCTTTTGTACAGTTTTACTTTCTTATTAAATCAAAAATGACACCAGAACTGCAGAGGTAACAATTCCTCTGAAAGATGGAGTCAACTGAAAAAAGACAGAAATGGCAGCAGTCAGTAAGAGAAATCTGGGATTTCTTCACTTCAGGCATTCAGTAAGGAAGAGGAAACAGCACAGGTAAAACAATGCAGAGTATTGGCTCTGACTGCATATCTTTTAAACTTGATGGCACAGGAACTGTATTTTGGGTTGCTTTTCATAGAACAGAAAGTCAATGGGGTTCTGGTTCATGGCAAGGACTAACAAACCAAGTAGAGATCAATTATTATTTAAATAGATAAGTGAGAGCTACACGATCTTAGCTGCTGCATCATACTGAGTTTTTTGTTTCCATATTACTTGTTGTGGTTTTACTGTTCTAATGCTTAATTTTTGTGTAGTTTGAAGGTGGTTGTGTACGTGACTAGATTCACTCCCTACTGGGATATAGGCCAAGATTTTCAAAGTGATTGTTTATTTTGAGCGCCTCCATTTTTAAGGGTCCAAAACTGAGAAATTTTAGAGAAGGGTGGCTTTAAAGGAGGGCAGAGCATGCATCTTCTAAAACTTATTTGTGTTTGGAGTGTGTCAATATGGCACAGAAAAATGAAAGAATTAAAAAAGGATGCAGTCAAAATCCTTGTTCACTCTTCATCATTTCAGTGTTTGATCTTTGGTTTGCTGAGTTGAGGTGAGCAGATTTGGGTACTGCTGTGCTGGAACCCGGAATGCGTACCCTGCTGTGGTCCAGGCTAAAGGAAGCAAAGCTGAGCAGTGTGACAGCACCCTGACTCTGCACTTCTCTTCTGTAACCTCCTAATTGCTCTAGGGTTTTATCTAGGATTTAGATGTGGTCTTCTGCTAAGATGGTGGTGAGATCAGTGCTGACTCTACCATATGGGGAATGGATGTAATAGCTACAGAATGTATATTATAATGCATATATAACCTGTGTATTCCATCTTTCTGTCTACTGTGTGGGTGAATCTAGCCAATGCAGGGGCAGCAAGAGGACAGGCTTTTTAGAAGGACAGCATGAGCATGGGTGCTGTCAGGATAGTTGGCTTAGGGTTAACTTTTCCCTCAAATTCTTTCTTGCTAATACAGAGCAGTACTGTTCGGGTTGCAGAAGAAAGTTCATTTAAAAGAAATACTGGCATTGAGTTAAAAAAAAAAAGTCCTGGAAACATTTCTATAGGTTTTAGCTTTTTGAATGCCTATTTTTAGGACTAGATGTCAGCTGACATAGCTCCTTTAAAAATGCGCTTTCGATTCAAGGAAAGAAAATAATGAAGTGTAAGCTGTGAAGTCTTAATTGTTAGAAGTGCAACAATAGCTTAAAAACAGGCTGCAAAGCCTGCTCTCACAGCTGGAGGAAGGGTTACTTTATTAATAGTTGCAAGAACGGCTGGATAGGGCCTGAAAGAGGCAGTGGAGGATATAAAAAGAAGCCTTGTAACATGAAACCATTGCCAAAACCCCGTACTGAACAATTTGTGAAAGAGCCTGCATCACCTAAGCATCAAGATAATACAGGATGAACACGATATAACAGCTTCTGACGGATATGCCTCACTGAAAGTTAAGGTGCACCAGCGCTGCACTCCAGCTCTGCTGTGGTAAATAGTTTGGTGGGCTGGAGATGAGCACACGTGGCTCACTAGTCAACAGCCTCTGCTTTCATGACTCAAAGTTTCTGGCTGGTAAGCCACAGATGATGTTTGTGGTGACTGGAGAGGGCACTTGCTGAATAATCATCACACTTCAGTATTTTATAATCTGATAAGTCCCCCAAATGTCCTTGCAACTGATAGCCAAGCTGCTCTGCTAGTATGACCTGGGACAAATAACTCTCGTTTCGTGGGGGAGCTGGCAGGGAAGATCCTTCTCTACAGAGATTTAATGTAACTGCAATCTCCCCAAATTAAATCCCTGATTTAAGCACAAGTGCATGTTTTCTGTGGCCAGGAGCTGACTGCATGGGAGATAAGGGGACCGCAAAATCCCCCTCATCGCTCCAGCCCCAGCAGCAGGGCCTCTGGGCTCCCAGACCTCCTGGGTGCCCAGCAGTGCAGTGTCCCCAGGCTGTGACTGGTTGTTTATGACAGATCCAGACTATTGTAAGTTTCCAGTTATTCCTCAAAATAAGTCTTTAGGAAACTGCCAATAACCCCCAGAAGCTGGGAAAGCCTTGGGAGCAGAAGGGCTGCAGTGCTAGGGAAGTTTTGATTTCATTTGAAAGCATATATCCATAAAATCGCTTTAGTGCAGACTCCCCGTCTCATGCCGTGCTGACTCTGTGTGAGATCTGACATTGTTCTCCACTCTTTAATCACGAGAGCTCTGGGGGGGGAGGGAGAGGAAATATAAGCAAAAATCTGAGCCCGATTTTTACCATCATACAGATTTAATCCAAGTTGCCTGTGCCAATCATAATCCCTCCTTTCAGGTTTGTCCTTTCCATGTGGGTCAATGGCAACTCAATGCCTGATGCATCAAATCCAGAAACTTGCTGAGACTGTCAATATCCCTGGCAGCATCACAGGGTGCAGATGACACTTATTTTGACTGTGGTACATGGCAAATGTATTCTCAGGGCCAGTCTTTGCTGTGGGCATGGTATCAGTGTGGCTTCCCTGCTTCTCTGCTGCTCCCCTCTGTTGTCGGTGCATTGGACCGATAAGAAGCTTTATTTGTCCTCACCTTAGTTTTAACCATGTTATTGGGTTTGTTGTTTTGTTGTTTTGCTTTTCCTAAAAGGATGTTTTCCTTTTTCACTATGATCTTAGCCAGTTTCACTGGAGCTGATGGGAATCTCTGCTCCTGCTACTCTGCAGCAGATGTCCTTTCTAAAATATTTTGGTTTCTTTCTGTATGCTGTACAAAGCAGGTATACCCTTTAATAGCTACTGTTTGTTTGCCAGAGGAATTGACAAGGTAGGTATTTCCTTGCAGCTTTTCCTTCACAATGTTTTTTTTCTCCATCCTTATTGCCCTCTCTGGGTAGCACCAGTAAAGGGAGCAGCGGAGCTGCCAGACCAGCTGCCACGTTGTTCAGATTTGCTTTGGGTGCTATAAGCAATCAGCTAGTTAGAAGAGCAGCCCTGCATTCGTGTTGTTATTTCTGCGGTTATAAGTGAAGTAAAAATGCAAAGGTAGATGCTGCTTGTGGCACTGCTGAGGAGAATTGGTGTTGCTGAGATGGGAAAGGAATTGCATTTCCATGAGATGTTTGGGATTTTGTCTGCTGGATTATTTTCTTTTCCTTTACCATGCAAGAGAAATGTTTAAGGGGCTACCGTTTTACATACTGTGTAGGAACTTGTCCAGTCTAGTAATAAAAAGAGGGTGATTGCGACTGTATTCATTAATAACTTCCAGGTTGAGAATCTGTTATGGTGGACTTTGTAGAACGTGATCAGAAGGAGAGGCAAAGACAAATGCTCTTTGTTGCAACCACTGATAAGACAGATGTATACCCATGGTTTTCTTATTAAAGCCATGCTGGCATGTGACAGAGAACACTACTCCTCATCCTGTCCAAAGGTGTATATATTTATTATTTCTGTTGGCACAGCCTGAAGGCTGGTTGGATTGGCTCCCTCTGCTCAGGTATGCTTTTGGTGAGAAAGGGCTCCCTTTCTTTCATACATTCTACCCATGAATGCTAAATCATGGTTTGATTCTGTGTTTCAGCTGCTCCATACTGAAATATGTCCACCAGAATTTCCAGTTTGGTCCTAGGGAGGCCTTCCTTACAGTTTTCTAAATGATGAAAAGTTGATGTTAGAAATACTGCTAGCCATGCATCTGATCCACAGAAAATATCACTTACGTTAAAGGAAATAATTCAACCTCCTTTGTTCTTTTTACTCAGTTTGTGTTTAAAGTGTATTGAGCATCCTAGCTATACCAGAACATGTTAATTGCCACCATACATTATTACTGTTATATTCCAGGAGAAACACAGCCTTTCAGGACCTACTCCTTATTTCTTAGATTAGGAAAAAAAAATATAAAAGATGTCACATGAGGCTGAAACTGTAGCCCATCTGTTGGGAGACTTCTTGCTGCTATAGGAGAGGCGTGGTGATGCCGTGCTTCTTTAAACAGCAGGACTATTACTTTCAGTGACTGAGGCATGTTCCCAGAGAGCAGGGGCCCACACCCTGATTTTTGTGAGGTAGGCAACTCTGAAAGTAAGGTTATCTCCCTGCCTTTCCTTTACTGGCCTTTTTACTACTTTTAGGCATCCGTTGCCTTCATGGGTCTTTTTTATAATTATAGTTACTAAAAAAGGCGACTGGTTTGGGTTCCCCACCTAAATAGCTTGACTGAGAACCTATGATACTTGCCATTCTCCCTCTTCTTCAAAGCTAGACTACGATTAATAAAAACTTGCAAGCGGTTTGTTTAATACTTTATTATTTTTTTGAGATTTTATTATTTTTTTGAGATTTTTCTTCTCTGTCTCAGCATTGCAACCTGTGCAGCTTCCTTGTACTTTGTTTTTTTAAACATTATTCAGAGTAAAAAATAATTTTGCTCCTTACTTGGACTTTGAACCCTTTGAAATGAAATCAAGTGAGTTTGCCTGTACTCAGCTGGTTAGGATCGTTAAGAGCTTCTACTGTTTTTCTGTGTAGGAAGTGCCATAGCTGATAAAAATAGATTTGATCTTTTGTCTGATCCTCCAGATCAGCAGGTTAATTTGTGATTTTTGATCTACAGCAGTATCACAAAGTTGTAAGGTATCACTGCAGTCTGACGCTTCCATAGGAAAAAATGTAATGACACTGGGTTTAGCCAGGGTTTGTAAATCATAGTGATTCATACAAAATATATCTGAAGTTCGGGTCTATGAGTGCAACTAGGCTATTGAGTCTCCTCAGTTCTACAGGAATGGAGAAGATAGAAAAATACAAAGTACTGATGATTCCACCACTGTCTCCAAAACCAAGACTAAACCTGATGATATAAACACAAATATATATATATATGACTATATACTCATATTTATAAAATATATATGTATATATGCAAATCTGTACATGTTCTCCATCAGCTCTGGCCTCAATTCATTGTTACTAATATGTGTGCCTTATACTACATATCTATACATGTGATGAACATATGATAAAAATTAGACACAGGCAAAAATACCTTGCAGAATTTGTGGTCCAAATGACAAGATTTATCCCATATGGATGCCTGCAGTGTGGTAATTTAAGTTCATTCCTCTGCTGTCCTAGTAAGTGGTAGCTGCTCTCTAAGCTTTCCATAACCAGACGTGCCACTAGTAATCTTTCCAAAATGTGATGTCAGTGGATCTGCAGCTGGTTAAAGGGCTACGCAGGGCAAAAAGTGGTATTAGTGGCTAATAAAGGCTAATTCTTTTGCAAGCAAAATTAGCTTGCTTCACTAGCTTGTTATGCCTTGAAGCGTCTGGCCATTGAACTATGCATCTGGCTCATTTGTTGCTCTCAAAGAGATCGCACCCTGACTGACAGCTGTAGTGGACTGGAAAAAAGTAGCCCAAATGAGTAAGACCAAGAGGACTTCAGTTTGTGTGACTTTAGGACAGTAGCAATCCATGCAAATAGCCCTAATAAGGAAAAGAGGTGAACACAACAAAGAATGTGTGTGATATTGGTCCTGGCTTAAGGCACTAATTTTCCTTAAATAACTGGTTCCTAATGCAGAACTTTGTCGCCCACAGATGCTGCCTCCCGCTCGTGGTATACACGACTACCTAAGAGACACAAATGTCCAGTAACTGGTTGCAGCAACCCTAAATAACCGCTAGAAGCCTAATTTCCAGCATGTCCCAGATCTTCTTGTGATGCTCTAAAGTGATTTAAGCTGCACCAGAATAGCCTAAGCTCTGTGGATGTGTATTTATTTTTACTCACTGATGTTTTGGGGTAAATGCCACATCAGAGTGTTTTTATTATCGAGTTCCTGTTCCTGCACAATGCAGCTGTACCTATTCTAAACTCCATCAAAGGGGGCCATTTCCTTTTTTTCTTAATCTCAGATCAGTTTATTGAGAGCAGTTGTCCCTGACTTCCTTAAGCTTGCGCTGCATAAAAGCTTTTTTAAAGTCCTCCCTGCATCCTTTCTTTCCTTAGCACATAGAAATGTGTGTGTATACATATAAACGCACACGCACACACGTGCCCATTCATATTTTAATCAGTTTCTGCTTCAGTCCTGCAGCCTTGTGCATGGTCAGACTGGCAAAGGACTCATGGAAAAGGTTACTGCTAGAGAGCAATGAAGCACACGCTTCCTCGTGTACTTTGGGTGCTTCCAAATGGTTTTAATGCCTTCTTTATTTATGAGATGGTTCAAATTTCTGGACTCTGTCATAATACCGCGCACACAAATGTGCACTAAGGTCAGGACTGATTACTTTTTCACTGTGGTATTGTTTTTGCAGGTGATTTGAGACTCAGTGTTAATACAGGTCATCAAGAGTGAGAGGTTGGTGATGTTGCCTTTTGTGCAATTAAACCCTTGAATGTTGTTTCTGGATTGAGCGTTTATAGAAACCACATGGAAATATTGGTTTATGTTGTTAAGTAAATTCTGGGTCCCAAACATTTTTTCATTACCAAACAGTACTTGAGTTAAAAGGAGACCTTGGGCTAATGAATGAGTTTGGCTTCTGTAGCATGCCTGTGACATTGCTTTCTTTGCACCACAGACCCCTGTGAATTGGCGCCACCAGCATTTTGGTAGAGGGTGGAACAGGAAAGGAAAATCTCCCAAGAGAAGACCCATAGGTCCAACTCATCACCCCAGAAATGACAAAGGAGAGAACTACTAACTTATATAGAAATATGATGCTTGAAATTGGGCTTTTGCATCTGTATTGTTTTGTTCCTTGTGAAATTTTTTTCAGATTAGCCATGGTTGGGTACAGCCTGGATGCTCAGCCCTGTGAGAGGCTGAGAGATGGTTAGAGACTGTAGTATAAATGCCCTTTGCTTACTGAGGATCTCAGGAAATCGTGCAAGATGAAACTCCCAGTATTTTCTTTTCTCACCAAAAGGGATTTTCTCTCACAGAAAAAAAATAAAGGCTCTTTGATCCAGTGGTAGGCATAAAGATATACTTAAGAATTGTGTAGAAGGGAGTCTAACTTATGGTGTTTAGTAAATGATAACTTTACACATTGAAAAGACAATGAGAAATTACAGAAGAGAGATCTTGTAACAACCAGGATGGTAGGGAGGAGAATTGGAGCTAACATTGGACCCAGAACAAAACTAGCCAACCAGGAAAGCATTTGTGGAGATTAAGTTGCTTGCCAGGGTACACGAGAGATTGGTGCTGAAGAGCCCCCCTCTGTTTAGATGCTGCCACAGTTAGAATGGCAGAAATATGTCAACACGGCTGACCATGCTCAGGCTGCAGGTGACAGCCACTTCTCCTCCGAATCTCAAGTATAGAAGTATTAGTACCATGTATTACCAGCAAAGACTGGTAGAAAACTTCTAAAAATATCTTGACCTGACTGAGAAGTCAAAATAGTCTGTTTCTTGCTGGATCAGACAATTTCTCTGTAAGGAAGCAAAGTAGTACTGAAATGACATAGGATGTGACATCTTCCCGCTCTCATTAGTTTTTAGCATTGTACTTCCTCTCTGTTTGTGTTCCCTAGTACAATAAATCTCAATTTTGAGTCCGATACAGGGAGTGGTAGGCTGGGATCCTTTTAATCTTTTTCTCATTATGGGCTACACTATGGCCAGTGTTGTTACCTTTCCCGCTCCTCTGCCTGCTGAACAAATTCAGCTCTATATGGATATTCTTGATTGTGTTCTGCTGTTATCACTGTGCCTCCATGATTTCAGTTCTTCTTGGTACCTTCTTATCAAAGGCAAAAGTGCTGCTCAAACCTTTTTTTGCTTCTACAATCTCCCTGGTTTCTCCTGCTGTAACTCTACATCTGAAGTTTTTTCCCCTGCTTTTCCGTCTTTAGTCTGTGAAGCTGGTTTTGTGCAAAAAATAACACTATGCTACAGCAACAGTCAGCAACGGTGCAGTCGACCCAGTGCTAAGCTGATAATGCAGACAGTGCTGAAGCATTTCTACTTTTGTGCTTTGAACTCCTTCTCGGAGCTGGTTTCCTGATTTGTCTCGTTAGCACTGATTTGCTTTGTACTCTGAGTGCAATTGCTCTGTTGGTAAGAGTTACAGCAACTAGATCTCCATTTTTCCCCAGCATAGGCAAAGCAGCAGTGATGACTGCCTCTCCCTGGTTTTTCCTTGGCAAACTTCCCAGAAAGATGTGTACTTAATTGTAATTTGCTCTCTGTGGTCAGCAGCAATATCTCAGCTTTTAGTATCTCAACAGTGTCTCTATATTTAACTCTGTATGTGTCTAAGGCCTCACCTGCTCTCATACGGAGTAACTCTGTATCACAATTAAGTTGAATATATGCAGCAGAAATGATGGCGCTTATTGTATATACAGTTAATTCCCCTTTCATTTGCTGNTTGGAAAAATAATATCACTTTCTGGGGAAGGCTTCCTCTGCGCATCTAGTGTATCATACTAAAGCTGTTATTGAGTTTTAGGCAGAGAAGCAATTGTCTGTTAAAATGCTTCAGAAGAAACCATGAAATGATCAGGCCATAAATCCAGGAGCAGCACAAGAGTGGGAATATGAGCCCTGCAATATGTAACATGAGTCTTTTAGTCTAACCTCCCCTGTTTCCACTCTGGTGCTAAATATACTGCTGATGTCCTTGCAAGAAAACAAATGCACTGAGCTTGGACATCAGTGTTTTTGGAAGGGCAACGGGCACCGTTAGTTTAGGGTTAGTTTCATTTCTGTAAATTTCCTAGATGATACATGAAAAAGAGAGGCCAAATTCTTGTAATTGTATTTGTGACTGTGCTGGTGAAGTTTGGCAAGTATCAGATCATCTTAATTGCATGTTTAATTTTAAATCTAGCATTTCAATTTTAAAAGATTTTTAATATAAATAAACCTGGCAACTTTCAATCCAGATACATACCATGCTCTTCAGGAACTCCTATTCTGGAGTAAGAAAAGTAAAATTTGCATTTGAAGTGCATTAATAACTGTTGTAAGGCAAGAATGTTATTTCAAAATGTTTAACTTGCTTGCAGCATTTGCACCAGATAAGTCAGCAGTACTTTGCTAGCCACTGTTGTATTTTATGCAGGAGACAGATAACTATCCCTGTGCAACCTGGAATAAGCCTTTTCCCTACTGTTGGACAGATGGTAGTTTGTTTTTTCTTACCTCTAACCTCAGAGAATGTAAGGAAAAGTGATATTGTTGAAAAAATCCAAACAAACAGATTCAGGTTAACTTTAAATTAAATTAAAAACTCAACTCAATTTTTTGTGTGTGTGTAAAAACAGTATGTCGATTTTGAAACATAATTACTCAGCTTTTCCAGATTTCATGTTTTTCACCCATCACCATCTTTCCTGCCCAGTTTTATAATCATGCTTGGTCATCCCCAAACTGAATTTTTGGGGAAACGTGTGATCTGCCACTTCGTACCCTTAGCACTGTTGATGGGGAACAGAAAGCCCATCCAGTGTTGTAAATGGCACCCCTTCAGGATTTTGCAGCTTCTTCTGAAATATTCTGCGTGAATGATAGCAACTCTTGTTTTGAACTTTTATATGTAACTCTGCTTTGTTTTATAATAGCTAACTAGGAATGGTTTCTCTTAAAAACATTGATATAGCTTTGCAGCAAGCTTTTCAAGATCTTTCAGAATCTCTTTCTGTCACAATTCAATGAATAGTTCAAGTCTCTCTTTATAGCTTTTATCTCAGAATTTTCTAGTTACTCCATTGTTAAATGAAGTGTTTAATGGGTTTTAAAATATTAAGTATTGGATACAAGTTGCTTGTGAAATCAGGTATGTTTTGTTAATGTGATTTATTTCAATGTGTTTTGTATAAACAGTAAGTTTCACTAAATAATTATGAATGTCCCACAGATGACTAATACTTTTTATAGATTTTTTTATAAAAGACTTAATGTGCCACCCCAATGCATGTGGATTCCTAACATCTGAATCTGATGCAAATCACAGGGGTAAGGACTGGCATGTGCCATGTCAGACATGGTGGGTCATGGCTTGTGTGCGGGAGCACCCACATCAGGTTGTGCCTCGCTGTGCCCCATTTTCTCTCCAGGGGCACAGTCTCAAGCGGCAGCGGAAGGACCACGGCATCAGCTTTCCAGTGGAGCATCCCTCTCCCTGGCCTCTGTGGGGACAGTCGCCCCTCTTCAGTGATCCACCCCAGAGGCTGTAGTCTCTAAGGGGATTACAGAGCTGTGTCTGGCGGGTTGGGATCACAACTTCAGAGTGAGGAAGCAATGCTGCCCCGGAGATGCATGAGAGCAGCATTGCTTTGGTGCAAATTAGAGGGAGGCAATGAGAAGCGTAAATCTTTTATGAGACCAGATAGGCTTTGTAAAGTTTGGGAAGTGCTGCTTTTTGCTGATTTTTCCATTCTAGGCCCTACAGCAAGCTTACCACTGGCTGACTCCAGAGAGTCACCTTGTGTTTCTGAGTTGCGTTTTCTCCATCTACAAAATCAGGGGTAAGGATCAAAGTATCTTGGGGTAGTGGGATGAAAAGAACCATGGTTATTATGATTATACTGCTTGCTGTTAATATCAGAAAGAGAGATACTGTGTTCTCACATTCGGAAAGAATCAAATGCTGTGAAACTAGTGGAATTGTAACAATAGCATGAGGAATGCTGGTAAAATACCAGCATGACATGGCTTGAGTTAGAAATATTATATTTTTTGCCACATGTTAGGAACCACTAACCCTGGTGGCTACTGTAACTGATTAAGAATTGTATGGGAATCTGTTTCCAATATCTGTGATTTAAAAATATCTTGGAATGTAACACTGGAAAAGAAAATATATTTCCTGAAATCTGCCTCAATGCCATTTTGTCACTGTCTAATTTCTGTTTGTTGTTTTTTTCTTTCCCAATTATTATTTTAAACACCTTTTCTTCATTTTCCCAAAGAACTGACATTTCTCAGAGGTCACATGCTGAAAATCAGCTGTGTAGTTATACATGCTCTTTTTTTTTCAGGGGAACGTAACCATTTCGGGGAGAAGAATCTATTTGTCTTCCTGATTTCTATAAGACAAAATAGGAAGGAAACTTGAAACGTTTTCTGTATGCTTCTGTCATGTCTATTGATTTTTTTTTTTTTCCTTAAAAATTTAACCATGACAGGTGAAAGGATGTGATAAAACATGTTAGGTTTCTTACAGTTCCTATGGTCTCTACTTAAACTGCATTAAGCACTTAAACTCAGCCTGACTAAGCTGGAATGGATGCTTTAAAGTAAGAATTATCTTCCGTTTTGTAATATGGAAATGAAAACTGTAAGAGCTACAAGTATCATCATGGCCACTTTTCTTCATGAACAACTCAAACAGCTGTAACTCACTGATAGTATCGTTTCTGCCCTGTGGACTTAAAGCTCAGTGAGAAGACTTTCCCATGCCACAGAGAAGAACGGGATATCAATAGTTCTGAGTCCAATTTCTAGCTCTGACACAGATTTCTTCTGTGGCTTAGAGCAAATTATTTCTTCCTCATATGTTTTAGCTTACTCACCAGCTATATAAACCCTCTGAGGTGTATGTGCTTGCAAAATGCTTTAAAGCAGTGAGGTGAAACTGTAAAAATTCTTTAAAAAAGTTTCCATGAAGCCTCAGCCTGCTTCTGCAGTTGTCAGTGGAAGTTTGAGGCTTAAATGGTCAGAGTTAGGTTTAGACTAAGTTCTCTGAAAATCGCAGCTATAAAGAGCTTTGTAAATTTAAAGTACTGCTGTCAGTAATTGCTTTCATTTAAATTAGTGACTTTATGTAGGTATTCATATTAACAAGGTTTCTAGTCTCCCTGACACTTCATTCAGATTAGAACTGGATTCTCCTGAGCTGTACTAGGAAGTATTCAGGCAATTAATTTAGTTGGCCCTATTCTTCTCGTTTCATCCCCCTAAAAACATACCTTCCATCATCCTCAAAGGCATATCAAAAAAGCAGCTCATGCCTGAAATGTCACCATGTTTAACTGGTTTAGTCTGGACATGGCAAGGTCCAGTGTCCCTGAACCTCAAAAAGCACTGACAGTGTTTGCTTTGTTTAATAAGGGATTCTGGCTTTAAAACCCTCACTGCCCTTAAACATGATATGGAAGTAGAAGCAAGTTCAGATACCAGACCACAGGCTATAAGTGACTCAGTAGGATCAGAAGATTGGCTATCTCAGCTCAAGAGCACTGTAAGCCTCCCAGCAAGATGTCCTGGTAAGTAAGCAAGGAACAGCATGGTGTACTAGTACCCATGTCTGTTGCTGAAATTGACACTGCCAGGTTGTCCCAGGATCTGACAGGTTCAGCGTCTACGTATCTGTCTATGGACCAGTGGTGAGCTGATTATCTCCTCCTGCTAATTGATCTTGCATCTCCCATGCATCTATTGGCTTCCTAAGGTGTGTAGTAGGTACCTTGTTGCTTTGGAAGGCTCATGTGGGTACCTAGTATGGCCAGAGGGTTGGCCACAGCTATGCAGATAGTCCCCAGTTGCTTCCTCAAGGTCACCGTGCTCAACTTTTGTTGTCATTGAACTCTGGTGAGCTTGCTCTGGCCCATGCTTCAGTGTTCTGCTACTGGCTGAAGCAGGTAGGACCTGAATGATAACTGGCATCAGCAGCAGCCCAAGAGTGTGAGGTCTCCTGTTGCCTTGCTAGGTATCCTAATGGACGTGCAAACATTTTGTACAGGAATGTTTTCAAAGTGGCATTCCTCTAGACTTCACATCAATGGGAACGGTTCCATCAGAGAGCAGGACTGTCTGCCTACTTCTATCAAAGACTGCAGTTGCAGGCTTCAGACAGTGAACTAGGTATGTGGCATCCTACACCACGCCAGTGGAATATGCAAATCTAAATGCAAAAATAGGTATTCCAGCAAGGCTTTTCTCAATGTCAGACTAAATCTAGTGGTTCTTCAACCTGGAAGCAATGCTGCCAAATGGTTTGTATACAGTACTAATGCTTGGCAGCAAATTATTGAGCAGGCAGATGGAGGCACAACAAATTCTTATAGTCTCAAGAAAACTTTCAAGTGCAGTATTCGGATTTAGGGAATTTTGTCCTCAGTGTCAGGAAAACAATTCCCCTAGATGGACTTGGTTGCTTAGAAGCTCTGTGATTTTAATAAGGTTATTTTGGACATCAGAACCTCAAAAGCTGAAACGATGTAAGGTGTTGGAATAAATATGTATGCAGCGTTCGGTCTTCATGGCTTTACAAAATTACTCAGACTTCCTTTATTTAAAAAAGGAACCACATTTCCCACGTCCTAAAAGCGACAGTCCTACAGTGAAAAGAAGAACTTGGTAATCCTCAGCTTGATGATAGGGGTCAGTGAGATGCAGAAATAAGTGTTCTTTGAACACACTGATGCAGATGTGCATGCAGGGGTTAAAGGCTTCACAGCTCAGAGGAAATGGTATAGTGGCTAAAAGCTACCTGGCAAACAAGGTCAGCTCTGAGGCTATTGTGAGTCTTCTACTCAGTGGCCATAACACTCCTACTCTAAAACAACTTATTTAATTGTCACTACAAGCGATGAAAGCCCAGATGAAGCAGTTCTTTTATAATTGGAATTGGCTGAGTTACTTTTCATGGTTGGAACTGAACTAGAGAAATGGTCAAAAATATTTGAATGGTCTTGGCATGTTTGGTACTGTGTAACTACTGACAAAATGTAAATGATTACATGGCAACTAGAAAGATGCATGCCAGGTTAGTAGTGTGAGAATGCCTTGGGAAATTAGATTAATGACTGCATGGGAAACACTCTGGTGCAGCTCCCGTTAGTCATATGAGCAAGTTTGATGAGAATGAGACATGTCCGGAAGCTTGAGCAAACAGTCTGAACCAAGTGCTCATCCAGTTAATAGAAAAGACTCCCAGAGTCATACCATCGTGATCCATCTTTCCGTGTGTGTTCACACATCCTGTTGCCTGATCCATGAAGCTGCAATGACCAGTCAGGGCACTTGCAGCGAGTTGTTCAAAGACACTTAGGGCAAATATGTGATTAGTGGAATTGTCAGAAGCTATGAAATACTTACTACTTTTGATTTAATGATGATTTTGTGAAAATCCAACCCAGGGCTAGGTCCACCAAAGAACTTGTGTGTTCTAATGCACCTAATGGAATTTATGCAGAAAAGATGTACTGTACTGCGCTGAGGACCATGCCTTGGCACCTTGGGAGGGAATGCACAAAACTCTGCACATACTGAGGAAGAAACTGCCAGATGGTAGGAATTGTTTGGAAGAAAGATAGGACTTGGCTTACTTCACCTTTCTCTGCATACAGGATGCAATTCAGCTTCCTTCCTCCCAGGGTCCTCAGCCATGAACTGTTGTTGAGTGATGCAGCTTGGCGCTGCATGGCTAACATAATCTTCTGCAGTTTCCCAATGTACAAACAGCTCCCCAAAACTCTTTAAACAGTTTTAGGCCCTCCTTCAGCTCCTAAAAATGTCTCCTTTTCAGCAGCTTTTCAAAGTGCTAATTCGCAGCCCACTGCTCCTTTTCTCACATTGTCTTTACTCCCTTTAAAATAAACCTCTCCTTCCTTGACCCTATTTAACTGTTTTGTAGTGGTTACAGAGACACCAGCCCCCCAATTCAGTGGGATTAACACTGATACTGATCTACTATTTCATTTCTTTGCTGATTAGAATTAGTCTCTCCAACTGTTGTCTCCATGATCAGCGTCATTCTTTTTGCAGCACTGATATTTTTCAGCTCTACAAACTCTTACATTTTCTAGCCTGATGAAAGGTCCACATAATCAGCTCATGTAACCTCTTACACAACGTAATCCATGGAAATATACGTAATGAGAAGGGGAAACTTTAGTCTTGTTTATGGTCATTTATGGTCATGTGCTAAAGTACTGTAACTGTTTTTAGATATTTTGTTTAAAAAAGTTGGCTAAATCTTGAGCTATGTAAGAAAAGTGATGGTAGGCTTGCAAAATAAGACCCACGGTATGATGTTAAATTGAGAGAATTAATCACATTATTCCAGGAAGTTTAAAGTGACCTCTTATTGTCCACAATAGAAAGGAAATGAAAAAGATATGGTATTTGATTATTCTTATTAGTTAACAATAAAGAAAGAAAGAAAAAAAAATGGCCCTAAGCATTGTGAGAGGAAAATTAGGATTATATATCAGGGAAAAGTTTATAAACATAAGGACTCATAGCCAAGGAAACCAGCTGCCAAATGAAGCTTTGGAATCAGCACCACTGAAGATATTCAGGGCTCGGCTAGACATCCATCTATCAAAAAAGGATAAAGAAATCAGTCCAGCCATAATGTAGGGATAATCCAACAGAGTTCCCTGCCAAATTTCTACCCCAAATAGTGTTTGATTTAGTTGGAATGGAAAAGGAAAGCACTTTGGCTTCCTAGATCTTTCACTGATATAATCTTACAAGCACAACTTCTTCTGTCTTTTAAAAAAATTATTACTAGTAACTTTTTTAAAAAAAAATTATTTATTGTAACTGGAGTATGTAGGCTTTGCCGTAGTTTCAGACACATTGAACGTAGCTTAGAATGTTGTTACATTTTCTTGAAATTTCAAAAAAAAAAAAAATCATCTATTTAGAATAAAAAAAAATAGCTCTTAGAATGAAAAGTTGTTTCACGACGTCTTTTCATAGCAATTTTCTGAACATTGTCAAATCACTCATACCAAGACTGAGGAAGATACTTATTTTTTTGCATGCTTAATTAGAGATATGAAGTATGGTAAGACTGGAGGGTTAGGATGGTTATAATGGTATTGTTAGCTTTTTACCTCTATGTCACAACTTCAAATACAGGCCAAGAGGGATAGTTCTCATTCATTAATTCTGAGTTACTCTTCAGATGGGTGGTAACGACCTAGTTCTAGTGGGTAGGTAGGTAACAGTTATATAGTACAGTGTTCAAGTCTGAATTGAGCTGGCAGGCTAAGACTACTTGTCATCAAGAAGTAGGCTTCAGATTTTTAAGGGTATCTAGGCCTTTAACATTCAGGTAGTTGCCTGTTGCAATTTTGAGGAGTTTGAAAGCACTCACCTTGAGCTGAAGTAAGTGGAGTTAAGGTACCTAAGCTCTTTACAGAAAGCTAAGTATACATTTATCTGAAACATTGAACGCTGTTAAAATTACAACCTAGCATCCTCAAAGAATTTTCAATACAACTCTGAATCACCACTTTTCAATGCAGCCTCAATAAGCCTCTGATTTCCCCATAGTTTATACTAGCACATACTGTAAAAGAGAAGATGGATGACAGTTCTTTAGCTTTCAAGTACACTGCTGCAAGTGTAGTCTCCTTTCACGGCGATGTCTTCCAAAGCATCAGTCATATCAGAGATTGCAGGCTAGCACAGAGATGAGGCAGATAATGCAGTTTTAAAGAGGCTGTTTCAGAAATAGAATTAGCCTTAAATAACAAATGAATCTTCAGACTAATTGAGTGAGTACTGATTATCTGCAGAAATGTAACACGTAGAATTTAGTATTTGCAAGCACAGTACCATCCGTACCTTGCATTCCCTAATTTATACTGTAAAAATTAGTGCTAGTTTCTAAGAAATGCTGTAGAGTAGATCAAGGCAAATTCTTTGCAAAAGTAAGTCTGCCACGTTGTCACTCTACATTATGAAAATGTGTCACATGATGGAAGGGAAGTATGAATATCTGCTATCTGATGTATACAATTGAAAAGGGAAAACACAGAGTGAAATCATCAAGCCACATTAGGCAGAGTGAACAGATAAGGGTATAACACTGGAATTGTAAACAATCAAGCAGAGATTACACCTATATGTGGAACTATGCATGCTTTTTAGATGTGAAAACTAAAATGTTGATAGTAGAAAAAAAAATCTAGCACTGTTTATCACAGAAAATGTTCAAAACGCTGGATGGAGGGGGCAATAATCATTATATGTATAAAAAAATGTTATCTTGTGTGTCACTTGAAAGTGGTCTGCAAATGACAACTTATAAGAAAGGAAATTAACTGCCACTGGGCTCCGATTGGGCTCTGATTATACATATGTGCATCCTGTCCCCTCACACCCAGCTTCTTGCCACAACTCTGACGGCATCACCGACAGTGTGCCACAGCTCTCGCTGCTGCCCCACCAGCCTGGCCTGGCATCCAGCACACCCTTCTCAACCACCACAGGAAACGGGTCATGCATGTGCTGCTCATTGCCTCTATCTTCCCTTCTGAACGTTTCTGTGAAACCACATGTGCTCAGGTTTGTAAATATGGACATCAGATAAAATGCAAGAGAGCCTCACCAACGGAAGATCTTGCCTTTGAATGTGGCAGTCTCTATTTTCCTCATTCCTTCCCCCTCCACCATTGACAGAGAAACCACAACGACAGGAAGAGCACACCATTTCCTCTCAAAGAGACTCATTACTGCTGTCGGCAGCTCACATTTACCCAGATTTTGCTCTTTCAGTGTTGACGCACTTTCAGCTGCACAAAATATGAGACTTACCTGTACACTTAAAGTCACTTAAATAGGACATTTTGGTAGAGGAAACAGTCAAATCAGGTTATCACATAACAGGAGCTTTTATAGTTGACCATTCAGGCAGTGCTGCTGACTGCTGAGCTAGCTCTTAGTAAGAATGTGTGAATTGTGCTATTTTTACTTGCTACTTGTCTAGCACTGGACTTGTTTGGAATAATTAATTTATTCTTGCATATACAGGTATCTATCTGGCAACAAGAATTTAGAGGAATTTTCTGAAGCTAATAGAATTCTTACAAGACTTCCACTGAGAAGGGAAAGAGAAAACCTTGCTGAAAGAAGCTTTGAATGAACTTTAGAAAAAAGGTCCAAGTACGTTTGACATTCCCCTCAAAATACTCATGTGTTTGCCTGTGGTGAGCACACTTCATTACCCTTGTCATGCCACTTCATAACTTCTTGTTAACTTTTTATATTTTACCCGCTCATCTAGTTCAGTGGGTTTCATTCCCTGGTTTTCAGCCACTACCCTTTCCCAGTTTTCACTCTTTCCAGCTTGCACACAGACACCATCTGGCTTTACCCCTGGGGTTTCCTAGACAAGGGAAATCTAGTTAGCCTTGTGAAATCTAAACCCCAGGCAAAACAAAAACGGTACAAAACCTCCACAAGACAGGCTTTCTCACTCCTGTGTGGGAGGCATCTACATTACCCATAGCAACCGTCAGAACAGAAATCACACCTTGAGCAGTAAGTTATCTTCTCAACCAACCTACTCTTTTCCCCAAACTTTTCCTTTCAATTTACTAGAGTTACTACAAGTCTGTTACGGTCAAGAGAAAGTTTGACCAGTGTGTGTGTGTAATTACAGAGCTTCAGAGCAGAACATCACGTAAGAAACTGTCTATAAAAATGCTTGGAATAAAGTAGATTGAGAACAGATTTACTAAAGAAATTAGGAAGTCATTCCACTGTTCTTTTCTGTTCTAAATAACATAGTGCAAATAAATCTCTGAGGCAAGATTCTGGACAAAGACATTCCTTTGAAAAGAGACCACAAGATTCCTGGTCTTCTTAATGGAGAAAACAGAAAGAGTTGGTCTCGGTCTGGGACTTTCAAAATGCTGATCCTTTTGAACAATGTGGACAAGTACAGAATATTGTCCAGTGTACTAATCCTTGAGCAAAAATAAACCAAATTTCTTTGTGTTCTCACTGTCTTGTAGGAGCTGGGGAAAAAAAAAAGAACCCCTCCCTCTCTTTTTTTATGTTAGCTAGTTTCCAAAGTTTCTAAAGGAATTTATTTGGGCAAGGCATTTTGAGCTGTATATCTGATTTTCCCTGAGAAATTGTGATCTAGTTGCACAGTTCACTGGTTTGGAGCTGGATATTCTTTTATTTCAGGCTTTGGTAGCCTAAAGTCAGTAGGGAAGTGCATATCTACATAGGTGCAATTCCCCAGTGCTGGCCTCAGAGTGAGGACTGAGGTGAGTTCACAACAACACAGCCAACCCAACTTCTAAACTAAAAGACTTCATTTTTATTTTTCATCATTTGTTGTATTTTGTTGTCTCTCCTGACTTAACAGTTACTCCTGTGTGTCTTCATAGGAAGAATGTGTACCATGGTCCTGCTCTGACAGCATAAGCTCAGTGAAATGAAGAAGACAAGCAAGTTTTCTACTGTTGTGCACTATGGAAAGGTAAAAATACAATCAGCCACTTTCTCTGCTTGGCAGTCACAAGATTGGAAAGGAGGGTGTACGTAGTGATAGTTGGGGACCAGTGATATAGATAATAACCTTCAACCTTGTTAAACGCCCTGTGAGAAGCAGTATATATTGCTGTCTGCTCTCAACATGACTGAGGTCGTATGACATTTAGATGATAAAAGATGGTTATGTAAGAAGTAGGTGACACATCAGATGCGCTGTCCTTGCTTTACAATGTTCCCCAGTGAAAACCACAATTTCACTTTGGTTTAATGAGTATGCCCTGATAACATTGCAAGGTTTACATTTTGACGAGTAGAAGTAGACTGGCTAATGTTAGTAGGGAGCAATGTCTGACATTAATTAGGTAGTTAGAATTTTGCAGTCTAGAACTGGGTTTTTATTGCTCTTTGAGCTTTTTTTTAAAATGGTGGCCTTTTCAGTCAACATTGTACAGAGAAAATCTTCCTGACTGAAATTCTTGTGTCAGTTAACAAACTCTGTTATTTAGCAACAGTCTTAGAAGGGTGACTTTTAAAGGATGTGAGATGTAAATAAGCAATCTCTGTTTTTAATCACAGCGGATGCACAGGTTCCCTTTGAGTCCTGATGAAGGAGTTTGGAGCTGGAGACCATAACATGTTTGAACTAATTTTTATGTTCATTTTGCACAGTTCCAAGGTATCTAAGATGTGGCTAATAATAATAGCAGGTGTTGTCTGTTTCTCCCAGCATGTGGCATGAAAGTAGTGTGGTCACACAGCTATGCGTTATTTACATGGTGTCAACATGTCAGCAAGTGGGATGGCAGAGAGCCAGATTAAATCACTTCTGATTTTAAATACAGGACACTGAATAATGAAGCTGTATCACACTTGAGGACACTGGAATCTGGCAAATCAGCAGTAGCTCAATGTGCCAGGCTCATTTGAATATCTTTGTCCCCCCCTCCCCCAAATGTTGAAGGAATGAAAATTAAGAGTCAAGAAAACTGTGTAAAGTTGTTTTTTTGTGGTTTTGTTGTTGTTTGTTTGTTTGTTTGTTTGTTTTTTCCTTGAAGCAGAAGATTGTATCCAGTAAAGAGAAACTCTTTGATCACTTGCTATAAGCATGCATGGGTCTCTGTCCTCATGCAGGAGTGTCTACTCCTGAGAATGGGTAACCACCCTATGGTACATTTGTTTGCCATTTATCTTTGTTGTCTCTGTAAGTGATAAATCTGTTTGGTACGATTACTTTCTTTCATTAGTTTTTTGTAGAAGCTAGCGCAACAGGTCCACAATCTCAAATGGTAAGTGTATTTGTAAGAGGCAATCATGTTACTTAGAATGGGTGCTTTAAGTGTTTGAGGTCTCCCAAGAAAATCTAGGAGTGCTGTTCTCAGCCATTGCTTCTTCTGCACCAGCTCTGATTTCTGTATCACCCTCAGAGCTGGTTCACATCGCCAGCTGGTAGAAAACTAACTCAGCAAAATAAAAACATGAATAGTCTTGGTTACTAATCCAATTTTGGGTTCACTGAGGAGCCACGTGAAAATCGGAGAAAGTGGAAGGGAAGGAATGGGCCTGCATGCCAGGGAAGGAAGGATGCAGGGAGAAGTGAAGGGAGCAGGACTGTTAGATGAGCAGCTCCTACACACAGCAAAGGTCTACAACAGTTGATGGAAAAAAATGTATAATAGAAGTACTGTAAATAGAAGCTTCTGTCATGAGATGTACCTTCAAATACTTTACCTAGTAAAATGAATGCCACTGTCCTCATTTTATAGGTGGGGTAACTGAGGGTGTGATGCAACTTGTTTATGGTGGGACTAAAGCAGAAATGGTCTTAACTCCTAATCAAGGACACCGCTTGCTGTCCCTCTTTAATGAGTATCCCTAGGGCAGTGAAGTCAGACAGCTGCTGAAGAGTGAGATTTGTGTTCATGGGGAAGATGAGACCCCACCACTGCACTCTCCTAGCTAGTGCTCAATGGTCTCTTGGCAGTGTTTTGTTGTTTCCTGCAATCAGCTCTGCCAGGGAATCTTCTTTGCAGATCCTATCCTCAACAGCTTTATCTTACATCCTTTGCATAGAGCTGAAATCTGTCTTGGATAGGAGCTGAACATTTAGGATGAGAGGAAATGGCCTCAAGTTGTGCCAGGGGAGGTTTACATTGAATATTAGAAAAAATTTCTTCACCAAAAGAGGGTTAACAAGCATTGGAACAGGCTGCCCAGGGAAGTGGTTGAGTCACCATCCCTGGAGGTATTTACAAGATGAGTAGATGTGGCACTTAGGGACATGGTTTAGTGGTGGACTTGGCAGTGCTAGGTTTACGGTTGGACTCGATGATCTTAAAGGTCTTTTCCCACCTAAATGATTCTGTGATTCTATGAATTCAGCCATACCGCAAAACCTCACCCTAGAATGGTTAATGCACAGGGAGGGACCTGTTGGAAGGTTAAAAGAAGCATCCAAAATACTGGGATTCATTTTACCTTGTCACCATAATACCCTTTTTATGAAACTAGAGCTATGTATGCTCATAAAAACCTTTTGCTTTTTTTATTTTAAAGGATAATGCAACCATTGGAGTCTGTGCACAGTTCTTTCAAGTTAAATGCTTAGTTCAACATTCCACCTCCATTTCCTGGTAGAAAATGTTTTATATGAAAGCAACTTTAACCTTTCAGAAGGGTTCATTTACTGTTACGTTTGGTAACAGCTTTCCAAAAAATGCAGTCTGCATTTGGCGTATTAGAAGTTCTGGTTTTAATATTGGTTTAGAAAAAAAAAAAAAGAGTCATATACTATAAGTCAGAAATAAAATATTGCACCAGAATTCTCTCTGTACATGAATTCAGCCTGTGAGAGAGTGGTTTAAAGTAAGTCTGATCACTTAAAGCCAAGACTTGGGCTGAATCTATCCATGAACCAGCTCGTAACAAATAACACATTCAACTCTCGGTCACAGGAAACTGTTAGGTTGCCTTTTTATAGACAGCTACAGCCCTACAGCTCCTGAAGCACAAGGGAATATCATACGGACTTGGAAAGTGTTGAACACCTACCATATGCACATAAAGAAAGGTAATAAAGATGAAAGGCCTGAACTGAGCTTTAATTCCTATTTTTCTGCTTTTGATTTATCAGCTGCTTCTGCATTGCTGCAATTTTCTTTGGCCTAAAATTAGGTAGAAGATGGTTGAATTGCTTAGTTTGATCAAATCAGTCAAACTTAGGCTTCCCTCTCTGTCAGCGTAACAGATGATAAACGTAAAACTTTAAAGTACTTTCTTGCTTTCTTTTCAGCATTACTGTGTGTTCATTTCTGAAGTGCTGACTGCTACAGCAATCCACTGCAGTGGGCAGTTCCCAGCCATGTGTCACTGTTACGGAGGTGCTGCAGTCATGATGAGATGGGCACTGAACTGGTAGAGCTGTATCGAGGTGACTCTGAACTAGAGCTAGGGCTGACTTGGTTGGGTGCAGGGCCATAAAAACATGGCTGAGCTGCTTTTGGGACCTTAACAGCTTCTCTGCATAGTGCTGCAGTATGCTGTAGGACTATCTCAGCTGTCAGGTTTGCTCAGGAGTCTCTGTACTGTGGTCCATTGCCATGTATGGATGTATTCTGGGAATTATTCTCCACAGGACTTCTGCCATCAATAAGCACTTCTTACAGAAAAAAGGGCCTTTGGACAGGCCTGGCCATGAGTGAGACAATAAAGGCTAATCCTCTGTGCTGTTGAGCCTCAGCTTCTAATAAAGGACTCAGAACTTGTAAGGGTAAAGCTTCAAAGTAAGTACAGATTTACAGAGGGAGGGCAGATAAGAGGGTTGTGGCCCACCCATTAAGACCACCTGGTCTTAATACATGGTAGCAGTCAGCCTTTGTGTGACACACTTTTTCCATATCCTAACTCTGTTCCAGGGAGAGAGTTTTCCAAGAATTCTGCTGGCGATGTACTTGTCAAAGTTGGGTGCACTACAGAGGCTAAGTCTGTCAGTCATACATAATAGTTTTATCACCCCTTGAACTGTGGCAGCTCAATCTGACAGTGATGGTGAAGCAGAACCTTAGTAAAATAATGTTTATGACATTTAATTTCACTAATCTTTTCTGATGATGAATGCATGTCCAATGCTTTGAAGATGGAAAGGTCTGTAAAAATGCAAACTATTATTTTATCTGGAAATGTGTTTTGTGGCATCCCAAAGAGTATTCACATTTCTTATTCCTTTTTTGTGCATGTGCAGGAGTTCTTATGAATTTTCAGCAATGAGTCCATATGGGAATAATTTCATTGTGAGAAGAAGGCTTCCATTCTATCATGAAAAAAGGCTGCATGGAAATCACGGAAAGCTACAGAAGAAAGTATCAGTCATTGTTTGAAAACATTGTGGCGTATGGAGATGGAAACCAGAATGTGGATTTGCCTCCAAATTTTATAAGCTTCTAGAAACCCAAACGATGAGAAACAAATGTGAAAAGTTCACAAAAGTAGTGGTTGCTTAAAAAACCCAAAATTCTTAAAGCCCTGTTGCTTTTATGATGAACAGACCTGGCGAGAAGGATATTAATTATATCGAATACCATCATTTAAACAGGTAGAGCTATTCCCAGTATTTTTCGGTTGCCACATAGGTTAGTGTTATACTCCTCAGTCGCTAACAATGAAGTTATCAGCCACTGGAACAAATTATTAAGAGGAACAGTGAGCTTACCACTTCCTGAAGTCTTCGAACTGAGAGTGGATGGTATGCTTTAGCAAACAATGGAGACACAGCTGGATGAAATTATATGGTTGTACTGAAGACAAGGGAACATGAGATATTCTATGTGGTCCTTTCTAGCCTTAAGAGCTATAGGTGTATAATTTCATAAATAGCATTACAAAGAACTCCTTAGAAGTAGTGATGACCATAGCAGCAATGTGAATCTATCTCCTGATTTGGGGTAGATTATTCCAAATTATTTAAAAAAATTACAGACTCTAGTACTGTTTCTACATGTTTCTGTCACTACAAGTCATATTGCTAGCATAATTTTACAATATTGGAAATCCCTTTTTGTGGAATAAAGAGACCCTTCCTTTCCCCCAGAGATCTCAAGGTACTTCAGTTCATGGAAGAGTGTATAAACAAATAAGCATGCATGCAGCTGCTTTCCTACCTGATGTTTCAGTCATTAAAATCTGAAATAAGTAAGCTAGATTCACTCAGTGAAATAAAAGACAATCCATGAAGGAAATTCTAAGACACTTCTCATTATTGTAGACCATTTCTAAGCTAAATTTTAATTTTCTCCTCCTTGTAGGGTGATCTGGCATACTGTTCAAGAGAGAACCTTAAAAGATGATTATTTTTTTCCCCCATAGCAGTCCTCTAGTTGAGAACAGCTAAACTATTTTTTTTCCCAGATTTCCAGTGTTTTGGGGCATTGGGTGCTGCAGAAACTTAAATCTAGCAGCACAGTTGGAAGCTTTGGAAAGCTGTACCTTTCTGAACAGCTCGACACAAAAAGAAATAGTTCTTCCATGTTGAGACATTTTTCTTACAATAAAGAAAGAAGGAATTAAGTGACTACATGCTTGAAAGACCGACCTTGCCATTTCATGATGGCTCTCAAACATCATCTTTATAACTCCATTGAACTGTTTCTCTGTTAAAAAACCTGTAGTCTATGCTACAAAGGGCTTTGAGTATACGTATAACATATAGTGTTATCAGCAATCACCACAATGGTCACAAAAGGTATTCCTTCAGTATAGTTAAACCGTCTCATTAGTCATAAGACAGAATTACTCTTGTGCCAGTATGTTTTCCACCCACAGAGGTGGGTTTGGCAGAATAGCTAGGACAACATAGTTGGGATGTTCTAAATAGAACTAGAAGATCTGAAAAAACATCATGGTATAGCTGTTCAACTATTTCAGGGAAAGCTGATGATTTTGTGTCCAGAATGGATATGCATAATTCCAGAGGCAGATTTTTAGTTTTTAGATTGTGGTCAATGGCTAGTTACCCTTGTTTCTGTGAGTGCCTAAAACTCTCTTTTTGGCTTACTTCTATATATGCATATTGTGCCTAAATAAATATCTCAACTGTCCCTCAGCTGAAGGGCTGTCTGCAAGACATGCTTTAGCCAAACACAGATACAATGAAGGGAGCACAATATAAGAGAGCCCAGAGGAAATTTGATAGCTCATCATATACAGGTATTTAGATTGCTTTATCAAGCAGTCTCTTCTGGTCTTAAGTTCCATAAGTTTATAACTTGTGCTGATTCAAATAAGTTCAACTTTCTCTTGCTACTGTGTTTTGTGCTCTTCAGAAAAGATGATTGGAAAAGCTGGATGCTGAAAAAGAGGAGTGGCCTCTGACTGCTCTTAAGCTTTTCAAATATATTATCCTTTAAAAAAAAACAAAACAAAACAAAACAGCCCAGTTTGTCATAACAGTTTGAGCATCAACAGTGACTAATCTATTTGCCATGCAAAGGCCATAGTAAAATATAGGTGGATATGTTTAATGCTTTAATTTCATGAATCTACAAGAACAATTTTAGGTTGATTTGGTTGAAGGAACTCCTTGGTTTTAGTCCCCTAAAGACTATCTGTGTAGCTCTCTTCTCAAAAGTATAATAATAAAAATTTTAAAACGGGGGAGGGGAATAAGAAGTTGCTAAACATTTGAAAGGTTGGAGGTCTAGACTATGTTTCCATTCATCAAGGTAGTTCTCAAAACTAATTTTTGAGCCACACTGCAAGGAAACTGGGAAGAGCTTGAACTGCTAATGTTCCCTTTGCTGTGTGGATATACAGAAAACAGTTTTCTTGTCCCACAAGGATTCTGTTGATTTTGAAATTTTAGGCCTGGCATGGGGCTCAGTGAATATATGAGTGACTTAAGAAACAAACAAACATATTTCATTTTAATGCTGACCTTTTTTTTTTTTCTTTTTTAACCTTTTAATATAAACTAAATTAAGTTTCAGCAGGAGAAGATGCTTTTAGCCATAAAAACAAGACTTTGTTTTAAAAATGTTGAAATGGCACATTTCTAGAATTTCAAAACCTGTTTTTCCAATTTTTTTGAGGACAGGAAGCTCCTCTGGGAATAATTTCAGTTTTGATGAATTGTCAGTTGTGACCATCTCTCTTCTTCTCTATGAAAGCCCTGTTCTCACTCCCAACTGTAAACCCAGGCTTCCAATACTTTCCAGAAGTCTAAGGTATGATTGCCTTAGTTACCTTATTGATGCACTAGAGTGAGACGTAGATTTTGGACAACTATCTTCATCCACTGGTGCAATAAGACAACAGCAAGAGTATTGTGATGGTCTTAATTGGGATTATTCTTCCTCTACAAGTACTTGAGATTGTAATAGTTCTGCGGTTTGTGTTTCTACGTTTCACATACATACTGTTTCATGTCAATTATTGGTTCACAGTTTGTAAACAAGTAGATATGAGTTATATGTAAGCTAGAAATTAATTTCATTAACACACCGAGTGCTTTTTTCCATTACATCTGTCAAGAAGGATTATTTTCCTATAACCAATGACCACGGCTGTGTTGATGGGACAAAATCTGATGCCTTCAGTAAAGGATTATTAATGAACCCTGCTTTAAGAAGTCTGGATGGCTCTTATACCTGGAAACGAACGCTGGATTTTTTTTTCATTTTTGATGGCAATATTTGTATATATTTGCATTACCCTAGAAATAAATTCCTTTCATGATTTGACTGAATGGACCATCTATTCTGCTAGGAAGAAACTAAGGTATAAATCGCCCTGCAGCCAGAGGAGCCACTCTGCAGGCTGGAGATGGAGGAGGGCCCAGTGGTGGAACAGAAGCACCAAGGGCTGGGTAAGGGCTACACAAATACTGCCGAATTATTCCAGTGAAAGTCCTTATGTTTCTTTCCTGTATGACAAGAGAAATCCAAGTTGAGGTGTTCAGAGCTCTGGGAGGAGGGGTTGGTTCATAGGTATTGAATATGGAAGTTACCAAATAAGCAAGAAGGGGTTTCTTCCTGGCTGAAACCAAAAAGGCCTTGCACTCAGCAGGCTCTTTCCTTCCCTCCTCCAACCGAGCACTGCTGTATATAGTTAGTAAACGTACGTTACCTTATATGTGAACAAAGCATTGACATTTTTAATAGCTTTAATAGCTTGTAATCCTGCTGTTCGGTAATATTTTAAATGTGTTTTATTAATAAAATTGCATAATTTACTCAGATATACTTCCACAGTCATTGTTAACGAGCACAGCTTTGAAGTGTCAGGGTCCTGGGGGCACCAACAGGCCCCAGTGTCCCTGCCGGGCCCCCAGGGCTCCCCCCACCCTGCCCACGGCCCAGGACCCCATGGCAGTCCCCCTGGGCTGTCAGCCCCTGCCCCAGCGATGCCGCAGCAGGGCCGGTCTTCAGCAACCCATGGCCCCGCCCTGCCCAGCCGTGGGCTGCACCGAGCCGGGCCCACTTGCAGGCCCGAAGCCCGGCCTGGCCTCGGCCTGTCACTGTCCCTAGGGAGGTGCCCAATGCTGGGGGGCTGGAGCTGCCCCCGTGCCCCCCTTGGCTGTTCACTTCTGGCTGGGACGGTGGGACAGGCCCTGGCTGGTGAGGCCCTGCCCTGATGGACACCTGGAGAGCACTCCACCACTACCGGTGCCCCTGCTCCAGGGAGCCACCATCCCGCCTGACACCCTGACATAGAGTTTGCGGTGAGCCCTTGCTACCCACAGTGAAATACCACCATTGTGTCCAGATACAGCAGATGCAGCCTTTTCTAACAATATATTCTTGTAAGGCAGTGTTGGCCTCCAGAAGGAAAGGGCTCTTCATGGCAGAGGTGCTGTCCTTCATTCTCAGGAATTAACCATGTTTCCAATGAAAGCAGGTATTGGAAATTGCCTTTTATCTTACCATTGTTGTAGTGTATTTGCTTGGAATACATGACTGGTGTGCTGTATGACAATAATGCAGCTGGACCAAAAGTAAAATTTTAAATCATCAGCTTTCTGAAATTAAGTAGAGGTTTACAGCTTTTCAGACTTGAAAATAGCTCTACTCTTTTGTTTCAGGCTTAGCTGAGGAAGAGCTGAGTTTTCCTAATGCAGATATTCTCTTCGCATAATAGCTTATATCACAAGTTTTCCATGAAAAGTGGTGAAGGCCTTGTGTGGGGATGCCTGGCTTCAGTGGGGCTTCCAGCACATTATTCAGTCACAGTAAGTTCCAGCACAACCCATTCTGAAGCTCAGATGGCTTTAAGGATACACTTTAAGATATACACGCATTCTCAGGTCTCTCTTTACTCTTTCTTTTCTTTTTTTTTAAAGCAAAGTTTTGAAATTGTAGCAAATAGTCTGAAGTCCATCTGGAGACTGATTAACACTGTCTCTGGGATCAAGATATCTTCATTGCTAGACAGCTGAAGGGAAATACATTTTCTCCATTTCAGTGTGTCTGTATATCCTGCATATTATCAGGAGCACTATTCTGAGCTGGAGGAATTAGCAGTGGCCTCTGCAAAGCATCAGCACTTCTCTGTAGTCCCAGAGAGGGATGGTGCTTCATCTTTTTCCAAGTAAGAGTTTTGAAAGATGCAGACCAGAGTTCTTTTCTATTTTCTGTGCCAAGGCCTGCTTCCACCCATATTGCAAACTGGCAAAGCACAAAGAGCAGCTGGTGGAATATCTTATTAGCCAAATGTATTACCAAATTTAATGCCCTACTTGTGTATTAGCCTTCATGTAACAGAGCACTCTTGAGTTTCATCCCTTGCTGTCTGTGCTAATCAGTAGCACTCTTCTGCTATCCAGTTAATTTTGTATTGTTTCAGATCCTAAATTTGAAGCATAACACCAGTGTTATTTTTGGACTGACAGCACCAGTGCATTGTAGAAGATCACTGGAGAAATTTTGTCAGTGGAGTAGGGAGCAATGGGGGCTTGTGCTGCTGCCCTTTGTGCTTGGAGTCAAGGCAGGGGTGGAAGCTTGTGACGGGGGGCAGGACTGCATGCTGCTTTCTGTCAGGCACAAGCAGTTTGCAGTTGAAGGCAGAGGAGATTTGGTTTTCATGTACCTCTTGAGCACCGTGAAAGTGACTAACTGCTCTTTCATTTTGAAACTGAAAAGGAAGCACATCAGCTTGTGGTTCTGCTGCTAAAATAATTTGTTTCAATGGCAATTCTTGTTTCTGAACTCTGATGATCATTTAATTTTGCTGATTGTGAGTTTGGAGCATCTGCAGACTCAGGAAAATTTCAGCAGCTTCTATCTGACATCAGTTTTAATATCTTTCTTCATGACTATGGGATAAGTACTTCTCTATAAAAAGAAGAATAACGCTTCTTGTGTACAGTTATATGGCAATTAAAAAAAGGCAATTATTTGGAGGTTAATGGTAATGACATTTAACTGCATTATCTACTTTGCCTGCTTACAGCTGACTTGTGGCAGCATCCTGAACCTGCAGCTGCATAAAATGAGTGGTAGACATAATAGTGCATAGAAACCTTGTTGAAAATAATATTGCCTCTGAAAATCAAATGACCTCTCAGGAGCCTAGTCTTAGTACTAAATATTTACTCTGATCATATTTATGTCTTGAATTCTCACTGTCTGTTGGTTCAGAAGTAGGTTTGGTTGTTGCAACCTCATCCTGTCATTGCATTACTTAAATAGTATATTAAATACTATATAAATACGTATGCATGGATGTTGTCAATAGATAATATGTATCCTCAAAATTGAGAATACAATTAAATGACTTTATAAATCAGGAAGGCATATAAAATTTTGTAACGTTGATTTAAATACCAGCCACAATAAGAGGCAGTGCTGATAAATAGTGTGAATAGTTAGGTTTAATTCTTTGTTAGGATAAAACAGAAGCACTGGATTCTGAATAACTTTATATTGGCTGCATTCACTAGGAAATTATGCTCCTTGACTATTTCAGGCATTTGAGCAAGCTTATATATATACTGCAAGGTGAATACAAGCCCTTTCTGTTGTTAGGAAATCATATACTTAACACTTGAAGAAAGACCCAGTCTGTATGTTGGGACATTTTTTTCTTTTCCACCTTTGGCAGTGCATCTTCTGTACTTCCACACTCAGCTCAGAATAATATTTGCAACTGTTGTTATCCAAACAAAGATACCTACTATCATAGATTGGTCCTGACGTGACTTCATCATACCTCAGCTCCTGCCTTCAGCTTAAATTCTTGCAAGGGCAGCTTAGGAGTTCCTTGACTGAAGGAACCTTTTGTTTATAATACAGCTATGAAGGGCAGCATTTCATACTGACTCACAAGAAGAGAAGATTTATTCTGGACTTAGGATATGTTACTTTTATGCATATTTTGGAAAATCGAAGGGAAATAAGTAGCCTTCTACCCCCTTCCCCTGAAGCAAAGAAATTTGACAGCTGTGACTGGAACAGGCTGAAGCCATTTTGGAGATGGATGTTTACATTGTACAGCATGGATGGGATTCTTTAATAAGTATTCTCTCTTTTTCTTTCATTACATGAGGTTTTGCTTTTCTTGGATCACACAGGTTCTTGTAAAAATGTAACAAGCTACTATTCTGAATATACCAAATAAGAAACAGATGGATCTCTTTAAAGAATAGGCTATCAGTAACATTAATGGGATCTCATGTTTAGGGACCAGTCACCTCCCCTTCCTCATGCCAGCCTTCTTGGCCTGAACAAAGAGGCTCTTCTAGCAGTGACTTGCACATGGCAAAGGAGAAAAAGGAGGTTTTGGTAGCTACAAAATAAAGCACAGCATTTTTTCTCTTTTCACAATGTATTTTTAGTGTGCTATTATGCACAAGGTTTTCTGTGGTATAGCTCTACATGGTATTAATCAGGGAGGAGTCAGAGGAACTCCACTGAGGCAGTGGAGTTACACCAGTTGAATTGTGGTGTGAAAGAGACATTGACAACAGGGTCAAGCCTTGTGTTTAAATCAGTCCACCACAGAAAACCTTGTGCACATACTCCTTAGACACCAATTTACGCATTTTAGATTAGAGCTTTACTTCAGGTTTTGCATTATCTTTTTGTTTTAGCTGAACTGGCCCTGTACTCTCCTGTTCTTTTGCCTTGTGACACCTTTCTCAATATATACATAACATATATTTCTGTGCTATATACTATCAAAACCTGACCTACCTACTGTGCAGAAAGTAAGCCAGAATAGCAGCTTCAGAAATGGTTGGCATATGCCCTTTTGAGCTTATTAGACTTCATGAGTATACTTGGTGTTTCAAGGCTTGGGTTGCCTGTGAGACAGCCAAGGGGGTGAAGGCAAGCGTGAGACAGATTCTGTGATTCTTGTAGCCACCCTGACTATAGTCCCAAGGGTGTTATGGGCAAAGCATATGAGTGGCACAAAAGATGCACTTCAGAAAAATCAAATAATAAAGCTGAGATGTTCCTTTACTGCTGTTGTTTTCCTTTACTTGAGGTATTTCCAAAGTTGGGTGGGTGGGATGTGCAATACTTGTTTGTTGATGAAATAACTTAACCTAGATAAAGCACATACATACTGCTATTTTAATAAAAGAAACAAGGCTCACTGTGCTGGTTTTGTCTGGGATAGAGTTAATTTTCTTCCCAGTAGCTGGTATAGTATTGTATTTTGGATTTAGGATGAGAATAATGTTAACACACTGATGTTTCAGTTGTTGCTGAGCAGTGTTTATACAGAGTCAAGGACTTTTCTGCTTCCTATACCACCCCACCAGCAAAGTAGGCTAAGGGTGCACAAGAAGCTGGGAGGGGACACAGCTGGGACAGCTGACCCCAACTCACCAAAGGGATATCCCATACCATATGATGTCATGCCCAGCATATAAAGCTGGGGGAAGAAGAAGGAAGGGGGATGATGTTCGAAGTGATGGCATTTGTCTTCCCAAGTAACCGTTACACGTGATGGAGCCCTGCTTTCCTGGAGATGGCTGAACACCTGTTTGCCAATGGGAATTAGTGAATGAATTCCTTGTCTTGCTTTGCTTGCGTGTGCAGCTTTTGCTTTACCTATTAAACTGTATCTGTCTCAACCCATCAGTTTTACCTTTTTTCCAATTCTTTCGCCTATCCCACTGTGGGGGGGAGCGAGCAAATGCCTGTGTGGTGTGTACCTGCCTGCCAGGTTAAACCACGACACTCATGTTTATAAGGGAAATACAATACAGTAAACATCCTTTTGTACTGGCCTAGTTATTTTTCTAAACTTGCGTGAGGCTGAGGTATTTGCCTTCCAAGACAGAATTTTTGCAAGAGTCTGCAAGTTCTGTAATACCTTTTCCAGTATCTGTTGAGTGAGCCAAAGGTCTGTGGTCAAGTGGGCATCTCAGTTACAACTCTTTATTGAGCATCTAATGCATTAGACTTTAGGTCCCACAGACCTTTCTCTTCCTGAGCAAAGCTGTTGAGCATTTAATTTTCAACTTCATCCTAGTTCCAAGGAAAACACCAGAAAATGAATCTGTTTTTCAGCTGGTGATGTCCATGAGTCTTGGATGTCCATGATGTTTTGGTTTAAATATACAAAGTGATCAGGAAGATTTTTTTAAATTTGATTTTAAAACAACCTGAAAACACAGGGAAAGAACTTACATTTTCAAATTTTAACCCTATTTCCCTTAGAGTGTTGATTTTTTTTTGTTGTCATTGAAGTCTTGTTAGGATGTCCTGTTCAGATTTTCTCACCTTTTTGTGTATCTCACCTTCAATGCATTTTAGAATTATTTTTAAGTAAATATTTGATACGTCCAGTTTGTTCTGTAGAAGTTATTACCACTACTCTCAAACTGTAGTAGGATTACTTGTTGTAAACAAGGTAGAGATCAGAATGGAGGTAGATGTGAGTGCTGCTACCTACAGTACTGAGGGTAATTATGCGAAGTTACTGGCCTGGGGTGCTCCTACTCAGTGATAGCTCTCATCAGTGCATCTGGTTTGGTGTAGAATTTCAATGAATATGAATATGTTCCCTTGCTACCTTGTAACCTGTCAGAGGATTCCAGATGGAAACACCCTTCTTAGAGAGGAGAGATTAGATTCGGGAGTGAGAACTTGTGTGAAAATAAGTTATATTGCCTTCATAAATAGGTCTGTGTTCAGGATCAGTCCGATGTGAGGCTACAGGAACCTGATGCCACAATCTGTGCTTAGACCTGCTACGATAGCAACTGTCACAACCTACTCCAGGCATTCTGTACTTCCGTCTCCAGCATCCCTGGGATCCTTCCAGGTGGCTTAGAGGGTGTTCATTAGGGACATCAACATGGGCTCCCCATAGGAGAAATAATGTTTCCTTCATTTATAGCTGGAGCAAATAAAGGAAGCCTAGCAACTGCTTCGATGCTCAGCTATGATGTTGGTGGGCTGAATATGCCCCAGAATGAAGTTATGGTGTTAGTATGGTGGAGAGAGTAGAAGCATTTACCATATCTTGAAGGGAGAAAAGCGTGCACATGGAAAATTGCCTGAGTGTTTTGTATTTGGTATTCTCTTCCCATAACACCCAGTGTTCTGGTAGCACAAGCTAACTTGCATTTAGAAATCTTCCTAGAAACATTCGAAACAGTTTGTCTTTACAGAAGATGAAGATTGCTTAAAAATCGGAGCTCCTGCCTGGTGGGATATTTGAGGTTTCAGAATATATGTAGTTTATTTTTGTCTTGAATTAGAACAGAGAGTCAAAAGTGTTTGGAGAAAAACATTTGAAATGTTTCTCTTTGATACTATCAGATCAAATATAAGAAAACAAAAATCCTCTCCTTTCAGAGAAGAAATGCTGGATATTTGATGAAGATAATATTAATGACCTTTGAAAATGCATTATAAATCCAGGGCAATGTCAACATTGGTATTAATGGTGGATAAGTTTGTTTAAATAGCATTTAAAGCAGCTTATTCACGAAACACAATCTTTTGGATGTTTAGAAATGTCTTATTATATCATTATGCTTAGAGCTTATAGTTATTATACTTAGAGCTGGCCTGTTGCTCATTTAGCTGGATCTGAAAAGTTGTTCTTGCAGTCTATCATATTTGCTTGGAAGGAAGAAAGGCTGGCAAAAAGCAGCACTGCTGATAACCTTGTTTCCAGTGAGGAGGCACCAATAGCGTTCAGGTAAACATCCAAACCATTAGGCCTTCTCCAACAGAATGGTGTTATGTACCAACACGTTCCACTGTCAATTGTAGCCAAAAGAATCCTAGTTTAGTGCCTCTGAACAATGCTGGTACATTTTTTTGCAAAGAACAATACTGGCCATGCTTATCCATGGGATAGTCATTAGTAGTTTGATTAGCATTGTTCTGAAATATGTTTTTCCAGCCAAAACCTAACAACCTTCCCCTCAATCCCCCTCTGTGAAAACTATGCTAAAACTCTGTAAGGAACAATGAAGTTTTACAATCATTTAGTGAGCACGCTTTTGTTCTTCAGTTGTGTCTGTACAATAAGGGGAAATCTGCAAAGTGGTGAGCATCCTCGTCCCCCACTAAGTTCAAGAAGAAGCACCAGAGTTTAATTAGTCTTTAATATCTCTTTCTAAGAACTTTCCATTCAGAATTATCAAGATGACCTTATCAAAATAGTCTCATTCAGCAATGAGGGAGTGTGTATATTTTAAACAAAAGATGGTATGCCATACAGATTTGCAAAAGCCCAGATGATTCCATGGCTCTGCAAATATGCTCTATGTAAGGACTTATGTACAGTTTGGTGGGCATGTTTGGTATTAAAAGCAAGGCATAGGTCCAGCTCCCAAACTGAAGAGGCTTGGTACTGCAGCAAGAGCTTGGTACTGAGACATATCTGAATCTGAGGTTCAGTAGTGTCTGGTGGAAGAAGTGTTCTTTTGCTTTATGAGTTTGGGGTTGATTAGTGTGAGTGATTGCCTCTGCAGCCCAATTTTCTGTTTTCAAGGTCAACACAAGAGGAAAACCAGGAAGAGACAAGACTAATGCCTTCTGCAGATTGTGCAGTACGTTAGGATTGAGACTTCCCTGCTTTCAGTCTGTGTTACAGAGGTACTAACCATCATTAACAGGAGTAGACCTGAGAATTATAGGATCACAGAATCACAGAATCTTTTGGTTGGAAAAGACCTTTAAGATCATCAAGTCCAACCGTACCTGTCCACTACTAAACCATGTCCCTAAACACCTCGTCTACCCATCTTTTAAATACCTCCAGGGATGGGGACTCCACCACTTCCCTGGGCAGCCTGTTCCAATACTTGACAACCCTCTCCGTGAAGAAGTTTTTCCTAATATCTAATCTAAACCTCCCCTGGTGCAACTGGAGGCCATTGCCTCTTGTCCTATCACTTGCTACTTGGGAGAAGAGACCAACACCCACCTCACTACAACCTCCTTTCAGGTAGCTGTAGAGGGCAATAAGGTCTCCCCTCAGCCTCCTCTTCTCCAGGCTAAACAACCCCAGATCCCTCAGCCGCTCCTCATAAGACTTGTGCTCCAGACCCTTCACCAGCTTCGTTGCCCTTCTCTGGACATGCTCCAGCAACTCAATCTCTTTCTTGTAGTGAGGGGCCCAAAACTGAACACAGTACTTGAGGTGCGGCCTCACCAGTGCCAAGTACAGGGGAAGGATGACTTCCCTGGTCCTACTGGTCACGCTATTTCTGATACAAGCCAGGATGCCGTTGGCCTTCTTGGCCGCCTGGGCACACTGCTGGCTCATATTCAGTCGACTGTCGATCAACACCCCCAGATCCCTCTCTGCCAAGCAGCTTTCCAGCCACAAAGGATACTCCTTACCATTTCTGTAACACTTACGTCTCTCTCTGCAGAAAATGAAGCTTTCTGCCAATGGTGGATAAAAACATAGGTATGGGTCTATTATACTCTGAATTTCTAATCATATCAGGTGAAGATGAATGGGGAAGATATAAAGAAAATTTAGCTAGTGAAGTTTGCTTTTGTGTATCAAGGCTGGAATGATTACTGAGAATGCTGAAAGATGTGGATGACAGCTTACTCTGTATCTGCTATGGAGGTAAGCATTGTGCTCATGGCATTGACCATGCAGTTGTCACTCAGCAACAGAAGCTAGCAATTCCAGACTTTTAACTGTCTATGGACAAGAGGTCAAGGGTTGGAGCCTGTTGAGAAGTACAGAAAGCTGTAAAAGATGGTTGCCCAAGCTATCTGCAAAACAGTGATGCATGAAGGCCGGGGTAGCCTATCTGGCTTACCCCATCTGTTCCAGGGGGACTGAAAGTATGCACATCTCCACTCTCTCTATTGCAGACTTGGTGAGAGGGTTTTTCTCCATCAGTCTGTGAGCCATCACAAAACAGTTCTTCTGTTCTTTCTGTATCCTTCAGTGATGGCAGATAGGGTAGAATGCATGATGTCTGAGCTTCAGGAACTAGTTTGTAGCTATGGAAACTTGGATAGAGGAGACATCCCTTCCAGCTGGCCTTGTAGAGATCACAGAAATGAGTGGACTACATCTTTCTTCTTGACGACCTTGCCTACACTTTTTCTCTATATCCATGGTGCAGCTACAACCTGTAGGATCATGGTGGAGCATGCATTTTGCTGGCAAAAATCAAGATGTCAACTGATAGTTGTGGCACTTGCTACAGTACTGTATTTCATCCCCAGGATTTTTGTCATGTGTTGCCACCAACCCGGTATTGGCTGACGACTGAGAAAGGTAGATGTCAAAGATCACTTCTGTGTTATTACAAAGCTGCCATTTCTGTGTTCTCTGACACAGCCTTAGGACACCTGCTGCCAGCACCCCTGGCATCACTGCTTGCCTTTAAACCTGTAGTCTGGCTAAGGGTGCCATAATGGATTCCTTAGAATGACATGTTTCAGCAGATGAAGAATGCAGTTGTCCTAACATACCTCAGAGATTCAAGTCCTGATCCTTTTCTGACATGCAGTCTTCACAAGTATTTTTAAGGCTTAGGAAGATATACAGGTAAGAAAAATACTTTTTTCTCTTAATTTGGAAAGCTTTGGCATAAGGATCAGGACTTGGACTGTTATCCCAGACTCACAGCAATGCCACACATCTAAAACTGAGGGCTGCAAGGAAGTACTAGGATTTTGGTCTAGGCCAAATGATGGTGTTGGACACAACCTTCTTAGAAACAGTTTCAAAGGTAACCAAGAGGGAGCAGAAAGTCTAGCTATGATTAGCTAAAGTTGTCAGTGACTAGAAGATGGGAAATGGGGAAGTGAAAGAGAGAGGCATTGGACACTTATCTCTACATTTTTTGTTTGTATTCAGGCAGCACTGCTATAATGGTATACGTGACACCTTGTGTAAGGCTGAAAAGCTATCTCTTCTTCATGAAGTTAAAGAGGCTTGTTTCTGCTGAAATCCTGCAGGGATGGAAAATGATGGCTGCCTTCCCTGCTGCTGAGAAAAGCTTGAAAACCCTGATAACTGATCTTGCAGGACTCACTTCAGTGCCAGTGTCTTACTCATGTGTCCTGTGTTGGCAGTAATAGACAATTATTTGAGCTGGAAAGCTAGGGCAGCATGCATAAGGTGTCTGTTTTTGTGGTTAGAACCTGGGTTTTGGCTTGTGGCAGTCTTAAATTATGAGTATTAGTAACCTTTTGAATCTGCTAAACTGAAAACTTAACCAGCTGAGATCTGGGAGTGAAAGACCATGTGTCATCAAGGTTTCACTGTGGTGCTGCATGGAGCAGGAGAAAGAGGGAGTTTGCAAAGTGTTGTTAGACTGGTTGCAGGGTGGTGGTGGGAGAAGTCACAACTATTTATGGAGCATCGCTAGGCTTGAGGAGCTTCCATGACTAAAAGACAACATTAAATAAGAGTGACATAGACACTAACAACCCTGTAAATATGTCCCCTTTCCTGTTTCTGCCTGGACAGATTGCTCTGACTCATCTAGATTGTAATGAATGCTCTTGTCTGTCTTTGTATCTGAATTGTACTTGATCTCTGTAGAGACACATAGGTCCTAGATATTGGACTTGTGGCCCTCCACGCCCTGGGTATCTATCCTATTCCTGTCTGAAAACTATACCTGTCCCTGGATATCTGCCATGCCAGCCTGGTTACTGCAGGTGCCCATAAATTGTGAGATTTATATGACCATGTTCCTGGATTATGCACGACCAAGCTCCAAATTCTTTAAGGCATGGCATTGTTTTGGCTTGCCATCTTGCATGTAACCTTTGGTGCCTGTGGTTTGTTCCAATAATGGCCCGGGATCCTGGTGGTCCACATGACATATACTGCACGTAAACAGCCCATATAGCCATGCTGCTCTGATCCAAATCCTTGATCCAAAGGAAAAGGAGGTTCCCCTGGGATCACTCTCACAGTGAGACAGATCAGCCTTTGTACACTATAGCTGTGGCCTTATAGTGGTCACAGAGATGAAGGCATAAATGTGGCCATAAATAGGTTAAAGGCTACAAAAGAACTGTAGAGGTTGTTGTTGTCTGTTCTTCAGGAGAGTTGCACTCTGTAGGTAGTTGGAGGTGGTTGCAGCAGTATCCAGAGAAAAACAGCACTTCTTTCTCCGCATGGAATAGCAGGAAAGGGGCCTTGAACTTACTTACAAAGGAAGTGGGCCATCCAGAAACATCATTTCCAAATCTTTCATGACTGGAGAAGGGGAAGAAAGGCCTCCAGCTGGGTGCAAAGGCAATTCAGGGCACAGTGAAGTACACAGATGATCACAAGTTTTTCCAGAAGAAATGGGTGTTCTGACTTCATCTGAGATATAGACTGAGTTAAGTCTGAGCTGCCAGAGCCAACCTTTGGTCTGTGTTATGGCTCAGTGACCACTTTTAGATGATTTTACTCAGGTTTCTATCATTTTATGAATCAGACAGTATGATGTTATCCATGTATGAACATTTCCCTCACACAAATCTTTTCAGCAGCCCATGAGCTTGTCAATCTGGGCAGAGGTAACTGTTGTGATGTCAAAAAGGCACAGCTTTATTAGGCTTTGTTAAAATGGGAAGGGATTTTTTTTCAGCTAATTAGTAGTGAAGAAAAAAAGCAAAAACTGTGTCTTCCTCAAACACAGCACACCATGTACTTCTTATTAAGGACAATATGTGTGCTGAGTGTCACATTTCAAACTTCAGCTGTTTTTGCTGTTGCTCTATTCAAAAACAAGTATGGTTAGAATTTAATTACAATGGGAAAAGTGTGTGTGTATATTTGTTTCCCACTGTTCCATAGCACAAAAGCTGTTGGGAATTTGCTCCCATTTTAGCAAGATGTATTGGTGTTGTGTTTTGATTTGTTTTTACCCTAAAGCATAAAAAAAAAGAGCTTCAAAAGTGGATAAATGCATGAAAACAAGACGCTAAGGAAGACATTATTTTCCAACTTTACCTACTATCGGTGCTGTTACTGTGATAGCTGGCTGAATTCTTCAGCTAAGGATCTCAAAGTACATAAAATTAAAGATATAATTAGTGTTTGTATTTCTGGAGGTTCAACTGAGATCAGGCTGTTACATGATGTAGTATGTTACTTCTGTAAGTAGCTTTGTGGCTTCTGTGTTTCACTGCAGGAATCTTTTTGTGGCTGGATATGAGGCTTTTAGGGCTCTCTTACATTATTCCAACCACATTATGTAGGGTGAAAGGGTTAGTCTACATGTCTAATTTGACAAGATAGATGAAGTGAAGGAACCAGTCTTTATTGTTGAGATAGGGAAATGAGGTGAAGAAGACATATGCCAAAGATCAGATAGATTAAGGCTAAGAACTGAGGACATGTCTTACAATTCCCTTAATGATAAGAGAAAGTATTTCTGTTTGGTTAGAGCAAACTAACACAGGTAGCGTGCTGTACTGAAGTGATGTCTGCTAAGGTCTTTTGGAATTCCCCTCTCTCCTCCCCTGCCTATTCACAGCAAAATATATTTTCACTAACAATGATTCTGCACTGCTTTTTTACTATATGTACAGGAAGCTGAATGAGTGTCTGGGGACCTTTTAACTGGATCTATAAAAAGTCTGTGTCAATAAAATCCTGTCAGATCTATCCTTCAGTACTATGATTACAGAAGAGGAAAAAGAAAGGCATTGCTCAATGTGACTGCAATATTCCAGCGCGTAATCTTCTCCCATGTGGTCATGTTTCCTCAGATAAGAAAAATTGCTGCTCTGGTGTCAGTGAGGATGGGGTCACTGAATGGGAACAGGAGCGTTTTCATTTTTTTCACAATGGACAGTTGTTTTGTATGTTTTCCTCACTGGATAAACTATGTCCATGGTTACTGAACAAAGTTTATTTCTGTAGGAAATAGGTAACCATGTTTGTGCAGTGGGGGTATCAGAACACAGAGAATTTGAAAGGAAGGGTCCAGAGGTCATCAGCAGAGGGGATATGATGAGGAAATGCAATGAGATATATCGTGTGGATTCTGGCATATACTTCATGGGATGCTTCCTTTCAAGAGCTGGTGAGCAAGAGAGGCGAATAGAAGCTCTTTGATAACACAGCAGCAGGGTAAATTCGTTTCAGGGCCAGCTCTTCACCTTGTATAAAACAGTGCAACTGATTTATGCCCACAGAGGATTTGGCTTGAAGCTTTAATTGCTTTCTTGGCTAAGTTCTGTTTTCCTTATGTGTGCTTAGACTATCAAAAGAGTGTTAAATGTTATATTTCACCAAAACCTGTTGTTCCTGCCACCCTATTTGTTCATTATGTTCTCTTGAACTATTGCTGCATAGTAACTTTATTTCATAGCTCAATAAAAAATGTGTCCAGAACTACAAATGACTTTGTGAATGCCAACACCATTCCTAAATTGTCCTTTCTTGTTAAGTGACCAGTGGAATGCTGATAGGCTGTAACTGTAGAGTTAATCTTACCAGATTTTTTTTTATGCCATTGCTACACTGTTTGTATTCTGTGTCTCCACATTCATCTTCAGGCTTCCACATTGCTTCAGGTATAATGTGTGCTGTGACTCTGTGTAACACTATTGCCTAGAGCACCGATTAAACTGTGGCTGCAGCTCATGTAGGTATGAGTGTAAAGATGAATGCTGTGGAGAGTGAGAAGTGTTTCTCAGAGCAGACTAAAGACCCTGCCCAAAAACCGGGATGCAAACTCAGGCAGACGGTTTCTACTGAGTGCTATGCCATTATTCTGCCTAAGTTTAGGGTCTAAGGCCCTTCCAAATTAACATCTACTTGAACTGGATTTACTTGCGAATATTGTGTAGCTCTTACAAGGAGAAAGCGATGGTACTTTCCCCACAGGGTTGACAGTATAAAAGAACAACGGCAAACAAATAGCGGCCAGCAAAAGGGATATTTCTAAATCGCTTTTGCAGGTAAGAATCAAATGTATAAAGAGACTGTATGATTTACATAAGATCATGCTAAAAAATGTGAAATGTGGAGTTAAACTGAAATTTCAGGCCAGTGCCTTAATGGGAGAATGCAAACTACTTTTGTTTTACTCTTGCTTTGTGCTTCTTATGTGCATGAGTGTATCCATATTTTGGTTATACTTGAATCATGGTCAAATATTCATGGTAGAAAAAATGGCTGTGGCAAATTCAGATGTGACTATCCCTGGCTGCTTGTTACCATATTTCTGAACCAGGTGGTGGAATGGGATGCAAGAAAGTGCCTTGTCTGCCTCAGTGCAGAAGCCATCTGTGTCTGGTTTAGCAGGGAGCTGGTTACCTAAGGGTGGCTGGCTGACATTGTGGTGGAGCAAGTCAAAAAGCATTCACTGAGACCATTTCCATTATAATATATACTATGATGTTGTACAATAGGATAGAAAATACCGTACTCATTAGAAAACTCATCATTACATTCCTCATATCCGCCAAAGGATCTCAAAGTTTTTAGATCTTTGAAGCCTCTCTAGAGGTGGTCAGAAAGGTGTGAAATTGTGCATTACACTACACTCATAGTAAAAGATCATTTTTGCATGGGTAGTGTACCTGTCTGAACTGTAGCAGACTTTTCGTGTTACCTTTTCTCTCATCGGGTGCATATTCTTGGTATTGGAAAGCTGTAATGCAATCTGATACTCGACAGTTTGTGTTGTACAATCAATTTACTACTCTTATAGCTGTAATAATGACTCATAGTTGCAGCATGTTTTTATGCAGCACAAGAAAGTCATTAGTCCTCACAGCATGCCTGAGGTGCTGCTGGAAGCTGCAATGAAAGAAACTGAAATTAGGAATTAGAGTAATTTTTTGGTTCATGCAGTCCATCTGAGGGAAGCAAACAGATTGGAGCTTCCATGTCAGTGGTAAGCCTTTTCCTTGATTGACGCTCTTAGGGGCAATGTCAGCTGAAGCTCTATGTGAGCTGAATGCAGGAGGATTTATGATGATTTGTATTACACATCATGGATTTGCTGCAAATAAATAATGGGTGTTCAGCCTGGGGTGGAGGCAGCTTCAAGGGTGGACCAACAGCAGCCCCCCAGTGCCTGTGGGAAGGTTATTGAGAGGGTGGTGCCAGGCTATGCACAGCAGCACATGGTGGGAAGATGCGAACTAACAGACATTTATTGAAACAAGAGAGGAGCAAACTGTACACAGGGAGAAACCTTTTCTCCATGAGGGCAGTCAGGCAGTGGAGCAAGTGCCCAGAGGGGTTGTCCTTGGAGGTTTTCAAGACCCAGGTGATCAGAGCCCTGAGTGTTCTGGTCTGGCCTCATGGCTGAGCCTGCTTTGAGCAGCATGTTGGACTCAAGACATCCTGAGGTCCCTTCCAACCTAAAGTATTCTCTGATCCCATGACAACTTACACCACAGAACTTTACCATGCAATTTCTTGAGGAAGCCGATACATTTTGTTTTAGTGGAATCATACATCTCTTAGAAATTTTTTCAGCTTTGATTAAATTGTACCCTGTTATAACTATTTTGTTAATTATGCTTGTGGTTTAAAAATCGGATGACAGTTTAGCTCAAAACTCTCCATTACAAAACTCATAGTAAAACCAAAAACCTCCTACCCCTTCTCTACTTTTCTTCTCTTCCTCCTTCCTCTCCAGAAAAAGTCCCCAAATAGAATTAAAAAATCCCCTGATTGTTACGTGAAATATCAATATAGAGGACAATATTTATTGGTCCAATCTTTGTTTCCATTTCAGTGGTTTTAGTTTGTGTCCTTAAATTAAGGACATTGTCTTTTGTTCTTATTCAAAGAAGGTTCTGCTAAGTCATTGGGGCACATCTTGTAGAATAAGGGTGAATTATGGGCCACATTATTTTTCAGACATACATGGACTGGCAGCTGGAAGTTCCCATCATCTCATTTTAGGGGTTAATACTCAAGAATAACAAATTTTTTATGTCTGCAAAAGTCAAAGAGGAAAATATTTTTATATTCTTAGAAATGCTATATTATATTGCAGAAATGAAGTTGCAGAAACTACAAGAGGAGAATAAAAAGCATGACATTGTTCCAAGATATCTATTAGGAATTCTCTGAGTTAAATCCATGCTAGAAATTCAAGCATGCTTTTTGTTTGGATCTTGAAATGATCTAATGCACATTGCTCAGTTTTTATTCACCATGTACAAGGTTGGGTATATATTCAAGTCATGAGTGAGAGGATAAGATTTTGAAATCTTTGGTTTGTTTTTGGCGTTTAACTGGAAGAAGAACATGATAGAAATCACATTCACATGGTAATTGAAAAAAGAATAGGGTTATATCATGCTGTCAACTCTGCCAGCTTTATTTACCTAACTCTTCACCTGATACCACTGGTATCTCAGCAGGGCTTTGATTTGGTAAAGGAGGATTTAGGCAAGTAATGGTGGCAGAAGTAGCTTAAATTTAACTTGTTTGTCCCTACACCATGAAATAAATTCCACTTTAACAAAGGCCCATCTTCTGCCTCTTTTTCTCATTCTCAGTGGTATTGTACTCCAACTGTAGTAACATACTTAGCAGTGAAACACAAACACCAGTAAGGAATGAATTAATCTCATATAGTTTAGCTGTCTGAAAGTTGCACCTATCTGAAGCAGTTGCTTTGGCTACTTCTAAAATTGAGGCAAAGTAATAGGTGTTCTATCAAACCTATTCATCCCATCGTAGGAATATCTAGTTGACTAACTTAAAGTTTGTTCACCTTTTAGTTAGTTAAGGCTAAATGAGATGAGCCCCGCTATAAGCATGGCAGAATTTAATCTTCTGTTTGCAGAAGTGGTCATATTTTTATATATTGACCTTTCTAGGTGGAGCTGAAGTAAATTAAGATGGTATTCTAGTATTCAAAAATAGCCCGTGAGTCATTACAGTATATTATGTATTCTAAGAAACCTACATTCTCCCAGCTATTAAAAATAATATTTTCATTGTCTAAAGTGGCAATCATCTGTTGCAATTTGTATATTGTGTAGCAGATTCATTCCTGCTCAACAGCTTTCTGAGCAGTCATTTACTTTACTGTGCCACAAAGTGGTATGCAAGCCAGCAGCGTGAACAACATAAAATAATGATAGTGGGTACAAACCTATCAGTAGCACACCCTCAGCTCAAATATTTACTGTATGTAATGCTTTTGGTCCTGCAGTGCACAAAGACTCTTTGTCCAGAAAGCCAATAGAAATCATGGAGAATCACTTTATATTTTCTGCAGAAGGCACTGAGATTAGCCAGAGCAGAAAAATACCAAAGTGTCAGTCCTGATTATGCAAACGTTAACTCAGAGCAAAGATTTTGCTTTTATAGCTGTATTTTTTTCAACAAGTACACTGTTTCTCAGAAACAAGAGAAGATCCCAAACCCAGTTACAGTCCTAAACACACTTCTGCACCAATTTCCCCAGTCTCTTGGCCATATATTTAAGGTGAACCTGTTAGCCAGGGATTACTGAGCCCAGCAAAGACAAAGTGACATTAAGGGTGGTAGAGCTACACAGTCAGAATTGCAGCAGCAGAATTAATACACCTAATGTGTTCTCTGTTGAAAGATCTGAAAGGGATAGCTATAAAATGGGTTAGTGGTTAGTTATAAAATGAGTTAGAAAGGGTTAGTTATAAAATCTTGCAGTGCTGACTGTGATGAATATGCTGCTTCAGCGACACTAGCACCAAGGGAAGTATTTTTTTTCACCAGATCTCTATTCTCAGTGGGAAATATCTGGACCTTGCTCATGGTCAAGTGGGTGAGAGACACAAACAACTTGCTCTACATGAAGTAGACTAGTTTTATTGTTACTTTTTTTAACATCTCTCCAGCCAACTTTGTGCTTGGAACAAGACAAGGTCCCCTCTTCCATAGGCCCCCCTTGTCTGACAGATGAGGCAACCCCAGGGTTCCTCAGCACTGCATTACTTGTGTTTGACTTACTTGCAGAACTTCAGTCCCCTGCTTTATATTGCCAGTAGGTCCAGCTTTCAGCAGACCGTGCTGGCTCTTCACATGTTTTAAATGGAACAATGCATTATTCATATGCCATAATATGAATTCATGGTCCTTCCGCAAAGGAAATTACTTCTACCTACTTCTAAGACTTCTCCCATTCAAGAAAATTAGATGAAGCATTCAGAGATGTTTTTAATTGCTTACAACTCAGTCGAGAAACTTCTAAGAATGAGTTTCTTTTTGTAATGTAACTTGAGAGCTCATTCATTGAATGTAATTATGCTGTATGATGGATTGGGAAGTATAAGTAGAGAGCTAAATAAGATGGAGATGACAAAATAATGGTAATAAAAATAACAGTGCTTGGGTTATGTGATAATTCCTGACAGTGTACATCACCACACTGTCACTGTCTTTGAATACTAATGTAGCCTTGTGGCTTCTTCCTGGAGCATATATTTAGCAAACAACATGCATCATCTCTCTTCTGAACTTCAGTATACAAATGGCTTGGCTGCATGCTTTGGAATTCTTTGGAGAGGTGGGAGTGAGAAGGCATTTTGTCCTCTCTGTGGAGTGACTGCAGACCTGCATCCTTGGGGTCAATGTGCTACCTTTCTCATCTGTGAGACCGGGTGGTAATTTTCAGTTACGGAGACTAGCCATGCCTCTGCTCTTTCCCTGCCTGAGGGCTCAGCTGGAGTCCAAGATGAAGCCTCCAAAGAGCTGTAACGGCTACTGGGTGCAGACCCTTGTGTGTAACACCATAGTGACCCAGATAAGGCACTGAAGTTGTTTACCACCCATGAAACCTCCATGACTTTTTCAATAGCAGTGTTAGAAAAGGCTTTTATAGATTCTTTAACACAAAGCAAACACATTTTATCAGTCACATGAATGAATGTGTTTGTCTGTCTAATTGCTGTATGGTACCAGGGCTGTTCCTGTTAATCTGTAACTAGGAGGCTGGCTGAAGAAGAATCACTTGGCCACCTCAGTTAAGTGTTCACTGGGGCCTGCAGAGGAGGAGAATAGCCCACACATTCATAGAAAGTAACTAAAGGAGGTGGCTGAGGTACAGCTTCAAAGAGAGAACAGGAGCACTTCTGAACACGAGATATGTGGGGAGGAAGGGCTTGTTGCCGAACATTTTCTTTTCTGAGTGCTAACTTTTGCTGTAACTTAAGAAACCAGACTACATGTGCTTTCCAGACTCCCTGGTTTTGTCTAGTGAGACGAATCCAGCCTTTCCCACTCTTCTGTTTCTCTTTTCCCACCCTATTCCAGATGTGCAGGCCTGCATAAACCAGCAGGATTCTAATTATAATGATACTTTCCCATTCACTATTCATCCAGTTTTTTCTTGATGTGAAAATGAAATGTGACCCAAAATAACCCAGCTGGGGGGGGACTCCATCATTATGTACATGTGATTTATTTTTCCAGAGTGTTTTTTTTAATTTTATCTCTTTTTTTTTCAAGTACTAAAACAAAACAAAACCCCACAAACAGGAAGAACAAAAAATTGGATGTATGCAGGAGACTCCTATTCAAACCAATGGCATCTGAGGACAGGAATTATCTCCTAGATGGAACAAATGAGCAAGACCCTGATACATAATGATTACTAATTAATAAAAACAATATCAAGACTCATAGTGATGAAACTCAGAAAAATGACTTCTGCAAACAATACCAGCATTCTTGCTAGGAGGATACGGATGAATAATAACAAATATAAAGAGCAAAACTTCTGACACTAAGTCCTGGAGCAAAATTCTAATTTAATTCAATATCAGCTTTTCCAGAATCACAGAAATATGGAATAGTATAGAATAACTGAAAAGTAAATATTATAGTATTTACCCCACTAGGGGATTGTAATGCTGTTCTATTTTTCCTTTCCAGGTAAGTTGTGAGAGCAAAGAGAATGCATTGCTTTTTGTTGTGCAGTTTGTACACCAGAATTGGGATGTGTGGCATTTTACAGGCTAAACAAACAGTATCCAGAGGCAAGCTGAAGTATGTCAGGAGTCTAAGTTTCTCTCGGCTCCTGTGCACTTTCCAGAAAAAAAGAGCAGTTTTTAAAGAGGGAGCCATGGTATTTTGAGTCTGGGAGGAGGCTGAATGAAGGGATGAGGACTTTGAAAGAAAGGCCAGAAAAGACCCAAGAGAAGAGAGTAAAGAGCCTGATACAGCCAGTGGTCATGTATCTCCGGAAAAATTTAATTCACCATTTAACATCAATTTGAAGAAAGCATGGCTGGCTTTCTTTGGCTTTTATCTGAAAAGGTCTCAACAGTGCTTTCCTACAACAGCTTTTTGGGTTTTGCTGAAGACAAAATCTTTATAAAAGTTGTTAGAAAAGAGTCAATGGGGAAGCTGATTTGATTGCTGTTGCTAAACAATCCAACATTAGAGAGGTTTTTTTAACCGAGTTACTGCTCTGACAATTAAACTCACCAGGATAAATAAGAATGCGCTGAACTATTCTGAAGGAACTGTTTTCAAAATCAGCTGTTTCCAATGACTTTGGCTCTCAGGTGTGGATAGCACCTGTCCTGTGCCAGAGCTAATTGCTAGTCTTAAGGTCAATGCAAAGGTTTCAGGAGATCCAGAGGAGAAAGTAGTGTCCTGTTGTAAAGCCCAATGGATCCAACCAACCTCTCAAAACAAGGTGCTCCAGGTGAAGTTCTCAACCTGATTACCCCATTTCTGCACCTCAGGAGGTCCTGGCCCTTAAACAAGATTAAAGCTCTGTTCAACAAAACTGTCTCATATCCATTAAGTTCAAAAATTTGTTGACCTTAACTTTTTTAGACACTTTGGTCTCATTCCTCTTTCCATCCCCAAAAGCTGCTGAGGTTTTTAATGATTGCAGCTGGTCTCACTAAGGGATATTTAGTACCTCTGAAAAATTGAGTCCCTAATTACTGTATCCTTCCAGGAACAAGGTGTAACTCTGCAACAGTGGTGGAAGGTGAGGATGCTTTTTCCTCTTCTTTTTTCTCTCTTGATATTTACTTAGTCACATACTTACTACTTTCAAATCCTATTTCTTGTGCATTTGGAATAAAAGACAATATAATCTTACAATAAGGGAGAACCATGTAGATGGCTGCATATCTAGAGACCTGTTCACAAGTTACCAAATGTTTTAATAGAAGCGTCAGGCTTTGTCATAATTCTGCATACAGGACTGTAAGTTCCAAACAGCTTCATCTTTTTAAAGTTTTACTGTATAATTAACATTTTTTCCTAGAATATTTTCTTTGTAAAACACTGGGGTATAGTTGGAATATTTTTAAGCTCCTCTTCTTGGCTAGTATCATTGTCCAAATTAATGATAATCTGTGCCTTTAGCAGTTTAAATGACTGGATTTTTGCAGAACCCGATGCTCTGACCAGAGCAGAGACATACCCAATCATATACATTCTCATGGGCGTACATATATCATTTTAATAGGTTGGTTTGAAATCTAGCTTTTTACCATTAACACAAAAAAAATGGACTCAGAAGGTGTTATTCATGTGAAAATCCTTGTCGACACCAAAGGAGATTTCCTAGCACAGGGCTAATCTATCAACACAGAAATAACTGAGATTTGCCTTGCAGTACTTTTTCAGGGAACTACATAGCAAATTATGCCTTCTGAATTCACAGCAGCCAGAAGACCTGCCTGTTGCTACTACTTCTCCCTTCTTCTCAGTGGAACCTGATATTCTAATTTTTCTTATTTTTGTAGATTAGGTAATTAATATGAAGGTGGCATAGGTGAGAACAGAAAGTCACAAAGGAAGTCTATTGGATCTTTGTGACTGCGGCATCCATCTCCTGATACGTAGCCTTTTCCTGTGTTGGCTGACAGTACCAGCCCAGGAGTTCTTGCCTTCACAACAGTGCTGAGCTACCTTGTAGAATGAAAATAATATGTTTTCTCTTTCATTCATCACACTGAAAACTTTCTTCCAAAATTAAATGATGGAACTTCTTCAATGTTATTTTCAAAGTCGTGAAACTCTACTGAGATCACAAGTTTTTGAGGGCTGACAACTGGTGGGACGGAGAAGAATCAGGCTCACAAATTCTGCTTCTAACCTGGTTGAAAAAAAGTCACATTTTAAAAGGCTGAGCACTTGCCTGTGCACTTGACAAGATTTTAAACAATTAGGCAACGAGCAATGGCTTCTGATCCCATGGAAACGGCTGTAGAAAAAAAAGGCCTTCCTCCATTGAAAAGTGATTAGTTTAAAGCATTCTGTCCCATTTTTGGCAGTTTGATGGCAGTGTCCATGGGGATGGGAGTAGAGGATTGCTGAAATGTTATCATAACTCCTGCAAATGATACAGATGGAGGTTAAAAGATGTAAATTATATTTCAACAGCACCTGTAAATGTATTAATTTTGGGAGAGGGAGAAAGGAAAGACCACAAAATGTTTTTCCTCTTTCTCCATCTGCAATACATCTCTGATGAATGACACAACTAGTGAGAATAAAATAAAATGATCTTTTTGGCCTCTCATTCATAGTTCTGCAATGTAGTAATATTTACCGCTTTGAGAACATGATGACCGGGGTGTCAAATTTCTTCAAAAGTAGATATTGTTATGCCTATTTTATAAATTGGACAGCTGAGTCAGAAAAAAAGGTTAAGTGGCCAAAAGACCAGGGATCAGGGATATTACTGGAAAAACACTGCTTCTTTCTAAAGCCCTGGCTAGGTGACTATACAGCTCAAATAATGAGTTCTTTTTTCAGGACTCCTATGTCAGGGCCGTGGGGGCACCAACAGGCCCCAGTGTCCCTGCCGGGCCCCCAGGGCTCCCCCCACCCTGCCCACGGCCCAGGACCCCATGGCAGTCCCCCTGGGCTGTCAGCCCCTGCCCCAGCAACGCTGCAGCAGGGCCGGTCTTCAGCAACCCATGGCCCCGCCCTGCCCAGCCGTGGGCTGCACCGAGCCGGGCCCACTTGCAGGCCCGAAGCCCGGCCTGGCCTCGGCCTGTCACTGTCCCTAGGGAGGTGCCCAATGCTGGGGGGCTGGAGCTGCCCCCGTGCCCCCCTTGGCTGTTCACTTCTGGCTGGGGCGGTGGGATAGGACCTGGCTGCCAGACCCTGCCTGGGGGATCCTCCCAGGGAGCTGTGGGCCCAGGCAGTACCCTGGCAGTGAGTCCAGGCACGGGCTGATGGCCCCAGGCTGGGCTGAAATGGAGTCCTGGGCCACGGGCAGGGTGGGGGAGGCCCCGGGGGGGGCCGCACAGGGGCAGGCAGGGCTGTGGGTACCCTCAGGGCCTGGCCCTTCAGTGACAACCAGTGACAAGCACAAGAGTTTTCTTGGGAGTTGATTTTTGAAGCTTTTCAGCTCTGGCAGTCCCAAAATGAAAAGGTAAATTTTGTAGCTTCTGAAAATGATCTCATATCAAGTGCTGCGCCATTGTGGGTTTCTAACATCTCGCCCATCTGCGATGTGGGGAAATGATGGCACTCGAACCCAGTGCTCTCTCTGTTTCAGCTGGCGGTTGGGCCTGAAACCTGAAGGGTTTGAATTACTTGTGCTTTGATAATTTTTGCACTCAAACAGACACCTAAAGGGATTTTTTGGAGAGGAAGAGGGGAGATTTGGAAGGGGAGGAAGAGAGTACACGATTCTCACAGACCTAAGCTGTGAAAAGGTCTTCTTGTCACCCTTCTTTTTCTTTGTTTTTCTAGTTGGTAACATTAAGGACATAGATTGTAACTGTGAATTGTGGAGTATGTGCATGGAGATTAAAATCTCTTCAATAGATTCATGACATGAAAAAAAATTACTATGTGGATTGCTCATGGAAAATCTAATTTTAAACAGTGTTGCTTAGCTGTGATTTGTTGGCGAGCTGCACAGCATCATTCCTCTGGTCTGATGTGATGAACATTGAGGTGTTACTACGTATTCCGTACTAGCTTGTAATTTCCCGTGAAGGACATAGGATGCACTGAAGAACAGATGTACTGGCCTTTGTTTAATGTTGTCTCAGTACTGCATTATGCAAATATAATGTTTTTTTGCCTATGGGTATTTGTGACAAATACACAATTCACATATTATTAGTTCCAGGTTTTTTTTTAGAAAAATATTTGTCAATTTTAAGACATTTCAGTTTATCTTTACTCTTTTAAGTTGTGCTGTGGAACTCTTTACAGTTACAGCTGAATTTCATTTTGATTTCAAGCTGACTCCTAACCTAATCAGCATTCAGCACATTTCTATGGTCTGCCTAAATCTATTTAAATGAGGAAAATATTCTTTCCACTGTCCTATTTGGATAGGAAAAGACATCAATCATTTCACAAGTGGTAAGAAACTGAGAGAACAAAGGTTTAAAGGTGAACGCTACGTAATTTCTTAGTGCATGACTCTTGATGTGAGTGATTCATGTCTATTCATTTTCAAACTTCCATCTGTAGTTTTGTGACTTCATGAAGAGTCAGCTTTGTTAGAGAGAATTGCTGAATCAGACTGTGGAAGTGTCATTTGCTAAAGTTCCAATCAATTTTAAATTTTCTGATTTTTTTTTTTTTGGATAGGTATTTAAATGATAGCAGACCTTTTTTGATCAAATAATTTATGTAAATTGCTTAGCTTCAGTCAGCAATAAATGGCACAAACGATGACTAAAGAAATGCCTGATCTCACAAAGAAATCCAGGAATTTCAGAAAATCTGTGAAGAGGATAATCATAGGTTGAAGTGCAGGGACTGTATTAGGGGGAAATACATGGAGATCAGCTGTGTTCGGAAGAGCTACAGAAAGAAAATAAAGCCACTGGTATTTCAGTGGCCGAGAATGTCTAAAATCAAATCTAGGAAGGAGGTCATCTATGTCTTCTTCAAGAATTGGCCTTCATTTCTTTAATTCTCTGTAAGTGTGAGGACAAGAAAACATCCAAGTTCAGACTCTCTTATAAAAATCCTTCGCACATTTTAAAAAACACTGAAATGCTCTCCATCATCTCCAACTCCCGTCATGTAGAACTTAAAAGCTGCAATTGTGTGTCCTTTTTTAATAGTCAGAAGCCATTTTTATGAGCTGGAAAATATTCTAATATTCTTTCAGTAACTATGGGGATGTGCTTTAACAGTTCTACATGCTCAAGGTAAAATGCACATTATACTTAATTAATTTTGACAAATTTTTGTCACATGCTGTTCAGGGTTGAAGGATGACTTACTGATAATGCACCTTGGTGGCTATCTAACTGAAAGGAAATATTTATGCTCATTTTCAGTTAATTTGTAGAGAGTGGAATTGCTAATGGTAACACCACTACCTATAAATGGTGCTACATTGTCAAAGTTGAAATAAGTGGAACTTTAGTTTATGCTATATTTTCAAATATTTTTAGTTATGTTCACTGTTGACTGAAAAAGGTCAAACTGAAAATTAATTATGAACCTTTCATATACATGTTAATAAACAGCTTTCAAAACTACACTGAAATTGTCATGACTGGACACCTCAGTCACAACAGAAAGTTCAGCTCTGTTAAACTAAGTTTTTAGTTATTTACACTGCTGAAAGAAGAGCTAATACAATACTCAGAACAGTAGACTTCCGTCTAATAGGATATATAATTTAAAATCTCGTGAAACTGGGAGAACTGTATTACTTAATTTACTGTTACAATCAAGTGGTTTGTATGAATGATGTAAGACTAAACCGGTACCTTTTTATTGCTTTGTAGCACTTGGCTTTCATATAATTTAAAATTTTTGAAAAAAGAAGTATTTTGTCAGCTTATACTGATTTTTTTTTTTTCTTTGTGCTGATATTTGTACATGAGAGACCACTGTGAACAACTGAGAAACTTCTGCGTAAACTGCAACCCTATGGCAAATATTTGTCTTTATTGAGCTATGCGAAATGATCTTCCAACTCACTCTGGAAAGAACAAGTTGTCTTTTTAGGGATTGGATGTTGGTGGGATGTAATCATTAGAGTCACTAGCATGTCTATGATCTGTGAAAGCAATGCAATAAGCGAAACATTCCCAATGAGAGTCAACCTTTGGTCCTGATCACTTTGCTCTGTATTTTCAGTGCATTGAGCCAGTAGACTCTAGACACTATGCAGAATCTTTCCCACAGAAAGTATGCAGGATAAATCTTCAAATACTAAATGATTAAGCATACAGGAAAATCCTGGCTAAACTAATTTTTAGGCAGACTAGAGATATTCTAGAAATTTATTTCATGCTTCCTTTGCATTTCAGTGAAATTTCTAAAATGAGTTTATAAAGAAATTTCGAATATTTGGATTTTAAGGTACTGCAAAAGTGTAAACTATTCTTTTGGAGAACAAGTATATTTGAATGAGTTTCAGACAACAGTTCTTTGGAAGGGGGGGAAATAAAACATTTCCAGGAGTTTTCTTTCTCCTTATATGCTATTTCTGTACCTAAATATACAAAAATAGAAGTCGGGGGTAACATCAAGATATAAAGAGTAAAATTTGAATGATGAAACTAGATAATTGGGTTTTATTTCAGATGTGCAAGTTACTGTATTAATGCAGATAATTTATTTTAAATGTTTTTCTATTTTTCTGTTGTTAGTTTTTGTTCATAAGTTCCTGCAGTGAAATTCTACACTGAAAATAAGGTTACATAATGTTTATATTTTGTTTTGATCTTTAAAGACAAAGAAAGACAAGAAATTAATAAAATAAGGGATTGTTCTTAAAATAAGGGATAGAGAGTCATTCTGTCTGATTTTGGTTTGGACACTTTCTGACTTTTGAAAACCCAGCTGCCTTTGTTTCCCCACTGTAACTCTGTTTCTTTTCCTCTGGTCTTCAGTCTATGATTATCTTCTTTCCAACTGAAAAAGAATTTTTTCTGGAGTTCTTAGCTTGACATGTAAGAGAAACTCCACAGATAGGTCTCAAGAGTGTAAGCTGCTTGCAGATCTCCTGAGTTGTCTTTTGAATGTAAAGATTTATTTGCAAACAACAAGTTACTCTTCAGTGTCATTATAATTAAAATAAGCTGAAGGTTACAATGTCTTAGAAACACAGAAAGTAAATAATCTATGTATGCTTATGTACGTGTGTAGTCTGCATATGTATTAATTTCTTCTTCACAAAATGTCAGAATGATCTTGGGTTCTGAGACGTGCTTATTAAGGGCAATGAGAAACACAATGAAAAACTTCATCGGTGACTTTATATGATGAATCCTAGCACTTGGTACAACCCATCGCTTCTGGAAACAGTGCATGAATAGCTGAGTGTAACTCTCAGTGCAGTATACTGTGTGTACAGAGATTTCTAAATATAGAGGTAGTAATTCAGAGTCAGTTACTGTCAGTCAAATCAATATAGACATTAAAAATGCCTGAATCTGTTTTTGATGTTGAAAAATAAGAGCAGTTACTGAGATTTTTAGCAACTATGTGATGCACTTTTAAGAAACTGTGTGACTGTTTATCCATGCCTTAGTAGTCTGTGATAGAAATTGATGTGACTGTCCTTATATCTGCATCTCTATATTTAATATAAACACCCATACACACAACACATTTTTCTGGTCTAAAAAAGAAAGGCCTATAGTGGGAAGTGCTATCTATTGCCATGTCCAAAGCTGGCAGCGCATTTTGAGCAGCTGATGTTTGCCTTCATATGTAGGAAATTCATTCTTAGCTGTACAAAGCATAAAGAGACCTCATGTGCATTAATATATATTTTATCCCTTTTACTTTTAACTTGTTTGTTTTAGTGCCACAGCAAGCAGTCTGTTTGGGACCTGTGACTGCATTTTATGAACACCGTGATTTTTTTTTTCCCCCTGAAAATCTGGTAATTAAGATGAAGTTTAATCATAATATAACCCCAATCTTCTCATAAAAACTCTACAGACATTTTGTATTAAAAGGAGAATGGGGAAGAAAGACACAGAAGGCAGAGCAATGTATAACCACTTTTCACTCCTGATAACTTTCTCCTTACATCTTAAGCATTGGTTGTGTGCTATGTTCTCTTCTGTCAGATCAGACTGACATGTGGGATGGGGTAAAATTCAGGAGAAAGGTTATTCTACAAGCTGTGAAACAGTTCTGCTGTTGCTGGAAAAAAGGAAAAAAAAAAGTCTTAGCATATTTAGAGGAAGCTTTCATCCTAGGGAAACGCACCAGAGTGATTTTGGTATAGTATAGATTAATTTCCCTTACATCTGTTTCAACATTTTCTGTGACATGTCTCTTAATTATAAAATCTATTTGTTGCACTAGCAGTTTTCAACCTCTAATGTCTACCATAGCCCATCTGCTCCGCCCACAAAACCAGAGTCCAGAGTAGTGAATTGACTGTGTCACAGTTGCTTCCCCACCAGCCAGATGTCATCTGAAATCAAAATGTTTGGCTGTGAGTGGTGTTTTTAACCGGAGAGGTTACAGTCCTTCAGAGAGAATAAGCTGAACCGCCCAGTCTCCCCATGGAGAAGGTACAGCTATTGACTTCAGACTGGAAGCATTTATTTTGTTAAACCACTACAGTTGGAAGAAACATACTCAAATAACTGGAATCACATTAAAAAAAAAATAAAATAAAAACCCCAAACAAACAAAAAAAGGGTTTTAAGTGGGACCAAACCCAAGCAGTTTACCATGAACATTGTGTTCCATTCTGGGCCTTATATTAACAGGAGGTGTAGTCAACCTCAAGGGAACCCTTACAGGAATAACACAGGTATTACAAGTATCACGGTGGGGTAAAAGAGAAAAATCAGCTGAGACACAATGTAGCAGCTCAAAAAAACATTTTTAAAGGCTAAAAATTCCAAGCAGAAAGAAACGTTACACTGTGTAGCGTATGAAATGTGTAAGGAGTACGGACTTTTCTGTCCCTTTCTCACCTAAGCAGTTTTTCAGTGTAATCTGGTGTTCTCCTGTGATTCTCTGGATATTTTCTTACTAGGCCTGGCATTATCAATTATTATGTGACCCTCTCTCCAGCAGGGCAGGTCAAGCTTCTAAAATTAAGTATGTTCAGTTCCATCAGGATGGAAATAAGAATGTCTCTGTTTACAGAGCTGTGAGAGTGTGTGCACAATGCAGCAGAAAAACATACTGAAAGGAGCCAAGCTTTAAGGCAGGGAAGGAGATAGACTAGATGGTTTTAAGAGGTCATTTCACCTCTAGCTTGCCAGGTAATATCTAAAATTACGCCTGTTTTCATATAATACTTTTTATCTGTGATGTCAAAGTGCTTTTACAAAGTCAGGTAGTACTGTCTTCATTTAGAGACAGCAAAGTCATGCCAAGATGCATGACAAGGAGGGAGTCTAAAATAGATGTGTATTTCCTCACCAAAAAATAAAAGTTGAAGAGCTGCATAACAAAA